>JAQMRL010000002.1:80207560-80736721 GCA_035578175.1 Catonia carolina
AAGGATTGTCGGTATGCCACCAAGGGGCCTAGGGGCTAAGAGTAGTGTATAAATTAGATTTAGTGATTGGTTGTACGATCCTCTCCGTGGTCTGCCAGCTCCAACAGATACCGAGCCCGTTCGAGAAGCGCTACCCGGCTTGCAAAAGTTCGGGAAAGCCCCGAACTGAGGGCGAAGGCAGTTTGGGCTGGCATAGGCGGGCACCGGCCAACCAACGTACGTTTAAGGGATAGTTATAGGCTAGTAATAAGATCAATAGGTAAACAATTAAGGATTAGCGATGTAATTAGTTTTTTTAATTATTAAACATAATATCAGTTGATAACCTGTGTAGTTATTTCACCCGGCCAGTCCCTTACAGTTAAATACAGTAGAGTACCCATTTTCCGTGGATCGTTTAACCGGGGTTTGGATTAACCGTGCGATCACTAGAATTTTTTTTTTTTTTGTTTAACGTCCGACTATTTTGCAAATTGCTGCTAATGCAGACGGTGAAGGATGAAATAAATTTTTTGTAACGTATGAAAAAATGCCATGCCCGTGTGGGATTCGAACCCAAGACCGCGTGATGATAGGCGAGCACGTTACCAACATCGCCAACGCGGCCGGCTAGAAAAATTAATTACGTATGTACTGTATAACTTTTACAAATTAAAACTTTTTAACTCCCGACATTTTCGTCATCGTAATTATCACAATTATCGTGATTTACTACGATAATATTGTTCGATTACGACAACAATGAGTAGATACATTAATGTAGACATAAACTAATTTCGTATCCTAGTATCCTTGATTCGTATCGAAACAAAGTAAAATAACAGATTTTTTGTGATTTTTTTTTGTTACGTAGTTTAAGGTAAGATTTATATAAATTTATGTAGTAAATATTTTTATTTCAATACCATTTTGTTTATTTATTTCCGATATCCGATCAGTAGAATGAAACATACGCGTAACTGGTGGTTTTGTTTATGACGTATGTGGTCTCGACCGATTGGGTTGTATTATCCGTGTTTTCCGGTTATCCGGTATAGTTATCCCCCCAATTACCACGGATAATCGGTATTATACTGTAATAGATTTTCCATAACCAGGACAGTGATACATTAAAAGAGGGAACAGCGACGAAGTAGACCTACTTATCAGTTGGCCATCGTTTTAAAAAGGTAGGCTATGATTTTAGTACGTACGTGACTAAGCATACCGTATTCATTGTTACAATGATCATTAAAAACAAATCAATTTTATAATTATTATTTTAAACCATCTGAAATTTACATTTTAAAATAATAGTTATTTATTTTTAATACGGATATACATACTACGAATGATTAAGCCAAACGACGGTTTTTCCAATAATATAATCTACTCTACTCATTTAAGTTATACTGTTTCATTTCGTCATAAATATTATTTCGTTGAAAAGATTCGCAAAATAAAGCTTACGATTCATAAATTTATGTAGCTATAATTCGTAATCTGGTGTGAAACACTCACGACTTTCTCTCGCCTATGTAAATAATGAAAAATATAGCCTAATATTAGTAATGAAACATTAGAAATAAACAACAAAAAAACTAACCTCCAAAAACATAACCTAATTTTAATCATGGGTGAATGACGCAAAATGAAAATTAACCTTAGTTTGGTTTAATAACAAGGAAAATCACTCCACGGTAAATTAGGCTTTGTAAAGAAAAATGCTTTAAATAAAAGATGTATATAGATCTTTTAATTTCCTATAAATTTGATTATACACAGTTATGTCGTAAAATGCATACTAAAAGGCCGTAATCTTAAAAAATCATTTTTTAAAGATTTTCATGAAAAAAAAACAGACAATCGCTAACTACCGCAAAACTAAGCGTTAACAAAAGAAATGTTTGAAATAAAAGTTGTAGAATTTTAAACTTTCTACAACTTTCATTATAAACACTCTTACCCTTTAATGCATATTAAGGCCGCAATCTTAAAAAAAAAAAACATTTTTTTCAACGAGAGGACAGCTTCCCCAAGAATTTCAGCAGACATGGTGCCTACCCTATCTTGTAAATGTAGAGAATAACAAATTTAGTAAATGAGGCGATTTTTAAAAAAATCGTAGGAGCCGTTTTTGAGAAAATCGCAAAAAGTGAAAAATTACACGAATAAACTAATACTTCCGGTTGACCGATTTTGATGAAAATGTTCGTGTCCGGGTCCGGTAGTGGTATGTAGCTTAAGTTTCAAGTTTAAAGTTCGTACGATGTTCCGTTCTTGAGATATTTTGTACACAAAAAAACACACACACACACACAGACAGACAGACCATTCGCTAAAATCATAGTTTTTGGGTTCAGGGGGTCTGAAAACGTGTAAATCCAGTGAAAACTCGATTTCGAAAAATCAACATGAAAACAATACTTTCCTTCCAAGCATAATTCCAACCTTATTTATATAGGGAAGAGAAAGTAAAAATGTAAACAGGAATTAATTATTAGTCAACTACAAAAATTAATTAAATGTGAATGACTAATTTCCCGATAATAATAATAATAATAATAATGAAATGTATTGTCATATTTTTTCAAAAAATGTACTTAGTAATTAGTTGTTATATTGACAATTTATTAATAAAAGTATTTTTAAACAGATTAGTAGAATGATTGGTTAACTTACTTGGCATTTTTAGGTCTAAAAGGCACATCGTCATGTGCGGTAGGTACAAAACAGTGATGTGCAGGTGACGTGTGAGATCCATAGCCATCTGAATTTAGCTGAAACAATAAACATTCAATCAGGTTCACACATTTAAAAATTTTTCTATTTTTTTTATTATTCCTAACATGTGAACGTTGCTATCTGTTCAATTGAGAACACAAAGCAACCCCATGACCCAATCAGATGAGGTATGATGTGTATGACGTGTAAATGAGACTGTGTAGTCTTGTACAGACACCTGAGAGAGTATGGGTAATTGAACCCCAACCATCAAAGTACACCGGTAACCACTGTCTAGCATTCAAATCCGTATAAAAGTAACTACCTTTACTAGGATTTGAACCAGGAACCTTCGTCTCCGAAAATCAGCTGTTAAACAGCTGACTAGCGGCGACGATGTTACCCCTAGACCAGTGGTTGCCAACTGGCAGTGGTCTGCGGACCACTCAGCCTGAAAGTGAACTACCATGGACCACCCATTCATTACATTATTGCATAAATATCTTATCAGTTGTAACCAAATTAAAAGGTGATTAAATAAAACAAATTTTCAGAAACAAACTATTATTATTAATTAAGAAACTATTATTACAAACATATAATTGTTATTTTCAGAAAGTAGGGTACATTGTACATCACAAAAAGTAAAAATATTTTTAATTGTAATTGTCTTTTAATAAAATAAGGAATACAGAATTTATTTAATCGAAAATCACAATTATCAAAAATAACAAGATTGTGTCTCACTGCTTCCATATTCTGGGAAACAACGAGCAATTTCACTTTTGAGGTTGCCTAAGTGGCCGAGTATGTTGTGCTGCACCTGGTCTGTAACAGTAGCATAATCCTCGTTGTTAGATTTGAAATTCGCGAACGGTTGAAAGTTTTTTTCTTCAACTTTTGACTATCCAGTCATCAAGCGTACATAAAAACGCACGAAGTTTGTCCTCGAATGCAAATATATTACCAACACCTTCCAAATTTTCACTTCCAGAACCTTGAAGTTGTAAGTTTAATTGGTTCAAGTGGCCAAAAACATCCACTATATACGCAAGTTGAATCTCAAAGCTTGGTTCACTCAGTTGTTCCAAGAAATGTTGCATATTAGTCTCAATAAAAAATCTGGTGTGAAACACTCACACAACTTTCTCTTGCCAATGCAAATAATTAACAATAAACCTAACATTAGTAATAAAACATTAGAAATAAACATAACCTAATTTTAATCATGAGTGAATGATGCAAAATGAAAATCAACCTCAGTTTGGCTTAGAAATACGGAAAATCACTCTTTCTCTCTAAACTAGGCTCTGTAGAGAAAAATGCTTTAAATAAAAGTTGTAGATCTTTTAATTTTCTATAAATTAAATTATATACACTTTTGTCGTAAAATGCATACTAAGGCCGAAATCTTAAAAAAATCAATTTTTCACACATTTTCGTGAGAAAAAAACAGAAAATCGCAAATTACCGCTAAACTAAGCGTTATACAAAAAATTGTTTGAAATAAAAGTTGTAGAATTTTACATTCTCTACAACTTTTATTATATAAAGTTTTGCGCTAAAATGCATATTAAAGCTGTAATCTTAAAAAAAAAGTTTTTACGTGAAAACAGCCTCACCCAGAATTTCAGCAAACATGACGCCTACCCTATCTTGTAGAGAATAAAAAATTGAATAAACCAGGCGATTTTAAAAAAAATCGTAGGACTAGTTTTTGAGAAAATCGCAAAAAAGTGAAAAATTACACGAATAAACTACCACTTCCGGTTGACCGATTTTGATGAAAATGTTCGTGTCGAGTCCGGTAGTGGTACGTAACTTAAGTTTCAAGTTCGTACGATGTTCCGTTCTTGAGATATTCTTTTCACACACGCGCACGCGCACGCGCACACGCGCGCGCGCACACACACACAGACCAATCGCTAAAAACATGTTTTTTGGGTTCAGGGGGTCTGAAAACGTATAGATCCGGTGAAAACTCGATTTCGAAAAATCGACATGAAAACAATACTTTCCTTCCTATATATTCATATCCTATATATTCCTATATTCCTATATATATTTTTATATATTCATATAGGCAAGAGAAAGTAAAAATACTTTTAACTCCTCTGTTAACTCATATAAGCGTGCTAACATATTGCCTTTTGACACCCAACGCACCTCAGTTATTATAAAGTAGTGTTTCATGCTTGGAGTCAAATTCTGCGCATAACTTTTTGAAAATACGTGTGTTTTGCAATACCTTAAACAGAGTTCACCATCTTTACGGCCAATTTTATGGTATTCAATAAGTCTTCCGGCATGGTTTTCGATGCTAATGCTTGCCGGTGAGTTAAGCAGTGATTTAATCACGGGAAAATATTACTTTTTTTATAAGTAGTCACCAAACTCTTACGGACCACCGGTTGGGAAACACTGCCTAGACAAACCCGGTGGGTTTCAAAAACTAGTAGTAGTTTTAAAAAACTACTTAAAAACTATGTAGTTTTAAAATACTAGATACATTTTTAGTAAAATTCATAAAGCGTAAAATTCCATTTTCCAGTTCACTAAATAGTGTTGTATTACAATGACGGGAGTGGTAAAATTCATCCAATAAATAAATAAACTTTTATTTTTACTTCCTCTTGCCTATATGAATAAAAAGAAAGGAAAGTATTGTTTTCATGTCGATTTTGACAAAAACACTCTTCACCGAATCTAAACGTTATAGACTAAGACCCCCTGAACCCAAAAAACAAGTTTTTAGCGATTGGTCTGTATGTGTGTGTGTGTGTGCGCGCGCGCGTACGTGCGTGTTTGAACAGAAACTTCAAGAACGGAACATCGTACGCACTTGAAACTTAAGTTACACACCACTATCGGACCCGACACGAACATGTTCATCAAAATCGGTCAACCGGAAGTAGTAATTTATTCGTGTAATTTTTCACTTTTTTACGATTATCTTAAAAACGGATACTACGATTTTTTTTAAAATCGCCTAATTTACTAAATTTTTTATGCTCTACAAGATAGGGTAGGCGCCATGTCTGCTGAAATTCTTGGTAGCCTCTTTTCTCGTAAAAAATTGTTTTTCAAGATTGCGACGTTAATATGCATTTAACGCAACAATGTACGTGGCAAAAGTTGTAGAGAATTTAAAATTCTACAACTTTTATTTAAAACATTTTTTTGTATAACGCTTAGTTTAGCGGTAATTAGCGATTTTCTGTTTTTTTTCTCACGAAGTGGTGTAAAAAAATTGATTTTTTTAAGATTTCAGCCTTAGAATGCACTTTACGACAAAAGTACATATAATCAAATTTATAGGGAACTATAAGATCTACAACTTTTATTTAGAGTATTTTTCTCTACAGAGCCTAGTTTAGCGTGAAAGTGTAATTTTCTGTATTTTTAAGCCAAACTGAGGTAATTTTCATTTTGCGTCTTTAACTCATGATGAAAATTAGGTTATAATTTTTAAATGTTTAAAAACCAATAGTTGTGATTGTAAAATGATGTCATCATTAACTTGTTTTTTGGGTAAGGTTAATTTTTGCCCTTAAGAGGCAGGTGGAGCGTTAAATTATTTGCAGTCTATCCGCTAGTTCAAGGGCTACAATTAATAGTTCTCTCT
This sequence comes from Catonia carolina, assembly GCA_035578175.1. Taxonomy (NCBI): domain Eukaryota; kingdom Metazoa; phylum Arthropoda; class Insecta; order Hemiptera; family Achilidae; genus Catonia; species Catonia carolina. The sequence continues at coordinate 80,213,889 of JAQMRL010000002.1, forward strand.
CTCTCCCTCTCTCTCTCGCTCCCCCTCTCCCTCCCCCCTCTCCAGCCCCACCCACTCATCTCTCTCACCCCCTCTCTCTCCCTCCCCCACCTTCTCTACATCCCCACCTCCTCTCGCTCCCTCCCCCCACCTTCTCTCCATCACCACCCCATCTCCCTCCCTCCCTGCCTCTCTCCCTCCCCTCTCTCTCTTCCCCTTCACATGGTCGCCTAATTATATGACTGAAGCATTTAACAACAGAATAAATACAGGAATAAAAGACACTAGTCTGAGTTGTCTCCTATTTCATTATACAGTTGGATAGTGTGGTGGAAGTGAAGGTGTCATTTGCAGAGTGGAAAATATGTGCTTTTCAGAGGGCCCGGCATGCTGATAAGCGTACTTTTCCTCTCAGTGAGAAAGGCAATGGTAAACCACCTCACTCCTCGTTTTACTTAGTAAAACCTCTATAGAGGTTCAAACCAGCCTTTCGGCTGATGACCTACAAAGTATAGGGTGATTCAAAAAGAGCGCCGGTTTTGATATATCAAATTAAGAGATTTATTTTATTGAAAAACTGAAAATAAATACATCAACAAGTTCATCTTACCTTCCGATTTCATGTATGAAAAATGATGTCATGCATGTGTCCTCCTCTACTGCGCTGGCACGCATCAACTCTGTCCATGAAATTGGATATTACTGCACGACAAGTTTCGACTTCCATTTGCCCGATAACCCGTCGAATTTCCTCCTTCAAGTCATTGATGTTTCGGGGTTTATTGGCATACACCAATGACTTCAGATGCCCCAAAGATGAAAGTCACAAGGCGTCAATTTTGTTTGCGAAGGTGTCATCATCCTGCCGTTTTCTCAATACCCAGTCAACAAACTGTCGTCTCTTCTGGGGTCTGCCACTTTCAAATGTTGCGTCAACTGAATTTTATACGGGTGATATTGGAGATCGTACCGAAGAATTCTCTGTACAGAAGAACATCGTAAACCAAATTGTTGAGAACGGCGACGTATTGATTTTGCTGGGCTAACAGCCACACTGTCACGAACCAACGCAACGTTCTGCTCAGTTCGGCCAGAACGACGACGTCCAGAACTTTTAAGGTCGACTGTTGAACCCGTCTCAAAAAACTTTTTCATGAGCCTGCGAACTGTTGATTCATTCGGTGCTTCATTACGTCCTAGAGTACCGCGAAGTCGCCTGACAGTAGCCGCATAACTCTCTCCACTCTGGTAAAATGTTTTGACGATTAACACTCGTTGTGCAATAGTAAACTTCTCCATGGTTAGACACAGACTGCGAGAGTACTACACTGCGAACAAGAGAAACTACAACTGAATCGTCAATCGGAATGTTCTCCGAAATAGAAATGTGGTCAAACAATGTTGCCAACCGATAAACAAAAATTTACCAGCCGTTTAAAAACCGGCGCTCTTTTTGAATCACCCGTAATATAAAAATTGTCTAAGAAAAATATTACAAACATATTAGGCCTAATTAAAAAACTTAAAATTTATTGTCAGCCGTAGAATAAAAAAAAACCAATACAAAACATGAAATAATTATGTGTTATTTAGGAGCCTGGTTGGCTGGTTTGAACCTGTAGAGGTTTTACTAAGTAAAAACAAAGAGTGAGGTGGTTTACCATTGCCACAACTCACTGAGTGGAAAAGTACACTTATCAGCTTGCCGGGCCCTCTGAAAAGCACATATTTTCCACTCTGCAAATGGCACCTTCACTTCATTCACCACACTATCCAACTGTATAATGAAATTCATTACTTTCAGAGGAGATAACTCTGATTAGTGTCACAGTACACCTCTACTTCTTCTGTTCTTAAATGATTCAGTCATTTAATTGGCTGACCATGTGATAATACTTTTAATATTTATTTATTTTTTTATTTAGTAAATATTACATATTATATATTATAATTTTTATTTTATAACTATAACTACTATACAATAATATATTTTAACTCACACAATGTAAATATTTTAACTTTATAGGAAATTAAATCAATAAATTAGCATAAAGAAACAGTTAAACTGTCGTAAAGAGAAAATTGAAAAACTAATAAGAACTGTTATTTTAAGACCTGGAAAAGTTTCTTAAGTTCTTGCTCGTAGATCGATATTATATGATATTTTAGTTTATGTTTTAACAGATAAGAAACAGAAATATTTATTTTAGCCCAGCAACGAACAGACTGAGTGTAAACAATTTGACACTTCACCTATCCGTTATGGGCAGGAATATTTCCTGCCCATAACTGTAATTTATAAGCAAAAGTAAAATTACATGAATAAATGCAAAACAAAATTACATTAAAGTCATTGTAGTGATGGGCTGAAGAACATTGTTTACTCATTACTGTGTCACGTAATAAATGTCAGCGCATGAATTATTAAATTGCAATTAGTTGTTGGAAAATTCTAACTAAAATATCTCATTTCCGTCATTTTAAGTAAGTTAATAATAGTAATGAAATACATTGTTCAGTCGATGAGACATCTACCATTTTAAACAAACAATTTATAATTTTAAATAACTTTAAATTTAATTGCTAACAATCTCATTGTAATTAAATGTAGTAGTAGCTAAATTGTTAACCGCAGACAATTAGTAATTATGTATTTATTATTACGAGTATTATTTGCGAATACTCCCTTGAAATGGAAGACGCTAAGCAAATGCTTCGTTTTGTTTTTCATTTTTTGTTTTTCTTATCTTGCCAATACAGTTTCATTCTTATGCTGTGTTGCTTTTTCCGTTCCTCATCCCATTTTGGCCTCTGTGGCTGGCTTCGGTTCCTTTGGCTCTAGTGTAACTTCCCATTTGTTGATTTTGCTTCTAAAGCTATCTCTGTCGAAAATTTCCTCCGTTTCAATATTCACCTTCTGTAGATAACCTTTGGTTTGTGTTACCCAGTTTGTTGTTGATTGTCACTTAGTAATTTGATCGAGAATTATTTAAATAACTGTTTACTCATTACTGTATCACGTAATAATTGTCAGCGCATGAATTATTAAATTAGATGTTGGAAAATTCTAACTAAAATAGCTCAATTCCGTCATTTTAAATAATAATAGTAATGAAATACATTGTTCCTGGAAAAATTAAACGGTAAAGAAGATCCAGTTGTTTTACAACAAAGAAAAAATATCAGGTGTGAAACACTCACACGACTTTCTTTTGCCGATGTAGATTATGAACAATATAACCTATGTTTAATCATGAGTAAACAATGCAAAGTGAAAACCATAACCTAATTTTAATTTATGGCTGAATAACGGAAAATGAAAATAAACCTTTGAACAACTTAAAAATATGGAAAATCAGTTTCCTCTAAACTAGACTCTGTAGAGAAAAATGTTTGAAATAAAAACCGTAGATTCTTTAAATTCCTATAATAATTTTATTACAGTTTATTACTTTTTATTATAATTTTATTTGTCTTATAATTTTTATTACAGATACTTTCGTCGTAAAATGCATACTAAGACCGCAATCTTTTAAAAAAATCTTATTTTTTACCGATATTGATGAAAAAAGGAAATCACTACCACTAAACCAAGCGTTGTACAAAAATGTCGAAATAAAACTTGTAAATATTTACATGTTCTATAATTTTGATTACATACACTTTTCCCCTAAAATGAATATTAAGGCCGTAATCCTAAAAAAAAACATTTTTACTTTCTCTTGCCTATATGAATATATAGGAAGGAAAGTATTGTTTTCATGTCGATTTTTCGAAATCGAGTTTTCACCGGATCTATACGTTTTCAGACCCCCTGAACCCAAAAAATATGTTTTTAGCGATTGGTCTGTGTGTGTGTCTGTGTGTGTGTGTGTGTGTGTGTGTGTGTGGGTGTGTGTCTGTGTGTGAACAGAATATCTCAAGAACGGAACATCGTACGAACTTGAAACTTGAAACTTAAGTTACATGCCACTACCGGACCCGACACGAACATTTTCATCAAAATCGGTCAACCGGAAGTAGTAGTTTATTCGTGTAATTTTTCACTTTTTTGCGATTTTCTCAAAAACTGGTCCTACGATTTTTTTAAAAATCGCCTGGTTTACTCAATTTTTTATTATCTACAAGATAGGGTAGGCGTCATGTTTGCTGAAATTCTGGGTGAGGCTGTTTTCACGTAAAAACGTTGTTTTTTTAAGATTACAGCTTTAATATGCATTTTAGCGCAAAACTTTATATAATAAAAGTTGTAGAGAATTAAAAATTCTACAACTTTTATTTCAAACAATTTTTTGTATAACGCTTAGTTTAGCGGTAATTTGCGATTTTCTGTTTTTTTTCTCACGAAAATGTGTGAAAAATTGATTTTTTTAAGATTTCGGCCTTAGTATGCATTTTACGACAAAAGTGTATATAATTTAATTTATAGAAAATTAAAAGATCTACAACTTTTATTTAAAGCATTTTTCTCTACAGAGCCTAGTTTAGAGAGAAAGAGTGATTTTCCGTATTTCTAAGCCAAACTGAGATTGATTTTCATTTTGCATCATTCACTCATGATTAAAATAAGGTTATGTTTTTGCGGTTAGTTTTTTGTTTATTTCTAATATTTTATTAATAATGTTAGGTTTATTGTTAATTATTTGCATTGGCATGAGAAAGTTGTGTGAGTGTTTCACACCAGATTTTTTTTTTTTAAAGAAAGCACAGCCTCTTTAAGAATTTCAGCAGAAATTCCGCGTACCCCATCTTTTATAGCGCAAAAATGTACCAATAGTCCATCTACTGTAATAAGAGCACTCCGCGTGAGGCAAGCGCCTGCCTATACGTTGTAAACAAAAGTGTAAACACTAGTTACCACGTATCTACCTCTCCGCCGGACAATTATCTTGCCTTACGTTCCATCATAAAAATATCTACATCCTACAAAATAAACATTATCTTAAAGGATAATGTTTATTTTGTTTTTAATTATATCGTTCAGATTGCTTATAATCTACAGATTGCTTACATGAAATTACAATTAGTTTCATAAAGATTCCTTAATTAATTATTTTTACCATTACATTTAACAAAACAATTTTTTCTACTTTATAATGTTTACTGATTTAAGTTTCAAAAACTCAACACATTCACTATGACGCATGTTAACAAAACACAGCTTACAAAATTTTACAAGTTCAGTCTACAAAGAAAATCAAAACGAACCGATACAATACCAAAAGATAACTGATGAAAATAAAAACGAGTTAAACACGGGCAACTGCAAACTGTTGTATGAAACTAGTCACAAACATTAATTTTAATGATACAAAATAAACAATCTGAAATGATAAACAACGAATCTTTGGAATCGTTTACTCTCCTGTTATAATTCAAGCACATTAGTCTTATATTATTAATTGTGACCAAAAATAAAACAGAGTCTATAATAAACACCCACTAATCATAAATATTGATGTAATAATAAATAATGTAACGGAAAATAACAATGTAAGCGTAACAAAAGTAAAATTTTTAGTTATTAATGGTAACCTAATGTTCGATTAATGAACATTTTCTAACAAATTAATTGAACGTGTTTTTATTATATTAAGCTTAATGCGAATTACTGTTGTATGAATTTTGTTTTTGATCATGGTGTGGCTATTTTTAATTAATACGCATGCTCACTTGTATTGCTGGTTGCCTACGTCAGAGTACTCTTAGCGTAGACAAGATATAGTAAATTAGGCGATTTCAAAAAAAAATTCGTACGAGCCATTATTGAGAAAATGGCAAGAAGTTATAAAAATCTGATGTGAAACACTCACACAACTTTCTCTTGCCAATGCAAATAATTAATAATAAACCTAACATTATTAATAAAATGTTAGAAATAAACAAAAACTAACCTCAAAAAAATAACCTTATTTTAATCATGAGTGAATGACGCAAAATGACAATCGAACTCAGTTTGGCTTAAAAATACGGAAAATCACGCTTTCACGCTAAACTAGGCTCTGTAGAGAAAAATGCTCTAAACAAAAGTTGTAGATCTTTTAATTTTCTATAAATTTAATTATATACACTTTTGTCGTAAAATGCATACTAAGGCCAAAATCTTAAAAAAATCGATTTTTCTCACGTTTTCGTGAGAAAAAAAACAGAAAATCGCTAATTACTGCTAAACTAAGCGTTATACAAAAAAATGTTTGAAATAAAAGTTGTAGGTTTTTAAATTCTCTACAACTTTTATTATATAAGTTTTTGCGCTAAAATTTATATTAAAGCCGTAATCTTAAAAAAACAACGTTTTTACGTGAAAACAGCCTCACCGAGAATTTCAGCAAACATGGCGCCTACCCTATCTTGTAGAGAATAAAAAATTGAGTAAAATAGGCGATTTTAAAAAAAATTGTAGAACCAGTTTTTGAGAAAATCGCAAAAAACTGAAAAATTATACGAATAAACTACTACTTCCGGTTGACCGATTTTGATGAAAATGTTCGTGTCGCGTCCGGTAGTGGTATGTAACTTAAGTTTCAAGTTTCAAGTTCGTACGATGTTCCGTTCTTGAGATATTCTGTTCACACACACCCCCACAGACACACACACACACACACACACAGACCAATCGCTAAAAACATGTTTTTTGGGTTCAGGGGGTCTGAAAACGTATAGATCCGGTGAAAACTCGATTTCGAAAAATCGACACGAAAACAATACTTTCCTTCCTATATATTCATATAGGCAAGAGAAAGTAAAAATTGCACGAATAAACTACTACTTCCGGTCGACCGATTTTGATGAAAATGTTCGTGTCGGGTCCTGTAGTATTACGTAACTTACGTTTCAAGTTTCAGCTTCATACGCTATCCCGTTTTTAAAATATCTTGGGATTATATTTTTTGGGTTCAGGGGTTCCGAAAACGTGAATATCCGGTAGAAAACTTATTTCGAAAAATTGACATAAAAACAATACTTTTCTTTGCTATAAATTCATACAAATGTAGGACAAGAGAAAGTATGAAATTAATGATTTCATAAACAGCAAAAAGAGGACCTATTTCATATTGATAGAATAAAATTTATAATATTGTAATTAATAATAAGTTAGTGCGACATTTTTGCCTAAATGATTATATTTTTGGCTAGCCTCCCAACTCCCCTGATATCCAACCCTATCCACACCAACGGAATACCTAAAGTGGGGGAATGGAATGGCAGGTCTTTGGGGGGATTTCACGGAGGACCAGCAAAAGCCTTAATATCGGCATTTTAAGGCTATAATCCAAATCTTTAATTTATTGCTGTTGTTTAGGTCAACAGCTGAAAGGCTGGTTTGAACCTCTAGAGGTTTTTTTAAGTAAAAACGAGGAGTGAGGTGGTGGTTTACAATTGCCTTCCTCACTGAGTTGAAAGCGTATGCTTATCAGCATGCCAGGCCCTCCGAAAAGCACCCACTATCCACCATGCAAATGACACCTTCACTTCATTCACCACAGGGTCTGGCTGTATAGTGAAATTCAGTACTATCAGAGGTGATAACTCTTGTTGTAGTGTCTTTTACACCTCTACCTCTTCTGTTCTTAAATAGTTCAGTCATATAATTGGCTGACTACGTGATAAGAAACAGAACTATTTTTTGTAGCCCTGGAACCAACAGATCAAGGGCAATTAATTTAACACTCCACCTGCCTGTTATGGGCAAATTTATTGCTATTAAACCGAAATTGGAGACCTATAGTAGGCAGCCAATACTATAACAATAAAGAAAAAAATCCAGTGTGAAACACTCACACGACTTTCTCTTGCCAATGGAAATAATTAACAATATAACCAAAGTAATAAAACATTAGAAATAAACAAAAAACTAACCTAATTTTAATCACGAGTGAAAAACGCAAAATGAAAATCAACCTCAGTTAGACTTTAAAATATGGAAAATCACTCTTTCACGCTAAACTAGGCTCTATAGAGAAATATTATTCAAATAGAAGTTGCAGATTTTTTAATTTTCTAAAATGTTGATTAAATAGTCTACACTTTCGCCGTAAAATGCATACTAAGGCCGAAATCTTTAAGAAAATCGATTTTTCACACATTTTCGTGAGAAAAAAAAACAGAAAATCGCCAATTACCGCTAAACTAAACGTTATACCAAAAAAATGTTTGAAATAAAAGTTGTAGAATTTTTTTTATCATATAAATTTTTGCGCTAAATTTCATAATAAAGCCGTAATCTTAATAAAACAATTTTTTTACGTGAAAACAGCTTCACCAAGAATTTCAGCAACATGGCGCCTAACCTATCTTATAGAAAAAAATCTGGTGTGAAACACACACAACTTTCTCTTGCCAATGCAAATAATTAATAATAAACCTAACATTATTAATAAAATATTAGAAATAAACAAAAACTAACCTCAAAACATAACTTTATTTTAATCATGAGTGAATGACGCAAAATGAAAATCGAACTCAATTTGGCTTAAAAAAAACGGAAAATCACACTTTCACGCTAAACTAGGCTCTGTAGAGAAAAATTCTCTAAATAAAAGTTGTAGATCTCTTAATTTTTTTTAAATTTTATTCTATACTTTTGTCGTAAAGTGCATACTAAGGCCGAAATGTTTAAAAAAATTAATTTTTCACACAATTTCGAAAGAAAAAACTGAAAATCGCTAATTACCGCTAAACTAAGCGTTATACAAATAAATTCTTGAAATAAAAGTTGTAGGTTTTCAAATTCTCTACAACTTTTATTATATACATTTTTGCTCTAAAATTAATATTAAAGCCGTAATCTTAAAAAAACACTTTTTTTACGTAAAAACACCCTCACCAAGAATTTCAGCAAACATGGCGCCTACCCTATCTTTTAGAGAATAACAAATTGAGTAAATGAGGCGATTTTTAAAAAAATCGTAGGACCAGTTTTTGAGAAAATCGCAAAAAAGTGAAAAATTATACGAATAAACTACTTCCGGTTGACCGATTTTGATGAAAATGTTCGTGTCGGGTCCGGTAGTGGTATGTAACTTAAGTTTCAAGTTTCAAGTTCGTACGCTGTTCCGTTCTTGAGATATTTTGTACACACACACACACACACACCCACACACGCACATACACAAACACACACACACACACACACACACACACGCACAGACCAATCGCTAAAAACATGTTTGTGTGGGTTCAGGGGGTCTGAAAACGTATAGATCCGGTGAAAACTCGATTTCGAAAAATCGACATGAAAACAATACTTTCCTTCCTATGTATTCATATAGGCAAGAGAAAGTAAAAATGTAGTAAACCAGGCGATTTTAAGACCGCATGGTTAAAAAGATGCAATATGCTTATTTAGAACAGCATGGAAACCACTTACAGCTGAAGATAGTAAATTAATTGTATTGATGATAGTATTGTGCTAATTGCATAAGTTACAATACAATTAATTAAAGGCGTCAACTAACTAATTAAAGTAAAGGAGGAATTTGTAAAACATCTGTACTATGTTCTATGGAGGCCTAATATCTGCACAGAATGCTTAAATAATTGTTTACACAAAATGCTGTCATAACAAATGATATGTTACATAATAAAATGTCATCTTAGTTGTATAACTAACTATACAGCCACTGTTCTCTACAAAATGTACTACTGGTGATTTTATAACTAGGACACCATTCTCTTTTTTTACAAACGCTCAATCTTTCTCTCTCTACTTACTCATACCCTATATCAATAGGCTTATTATTATAGGGAAGGAAAATATTGTTTGCAAGTCGATTTTTAAAAATTGAGTTTTCACTTGAAATAGTTAACCTGAACCCAACAAAACATTTTTTACTTTCTCTTGCCTATATGAATATATAGGAAGGAAAGTATTGTTTTCATGTCGATTTTAAGAAATCGAGTTTTCACCGGATCTATACGTTTTCAGACCCCCTGAACCCAAAAAACATGTTTTTAGCGATTGGTCTGTGTGTGTGTGTCTGTGTGTGTGTGTGTGTGTGTGTGTGTGTGTCTGTGTGTGAACAGAATATCTCAAGAACGGAACGTCGTACGAACTTGAAACTTGAAACTTAAGTTACATACCACTACCGGACGCGACACGAACATTTTCATCAAAATCGGTCAACCGGAAGTAGTAGTTTATTCGTATAATTTTTCAGTTTCTTGCGATTTTCTCAAAAACTGGTCCTACGATTTTTTTTTAAATCGCCTATTTTACTCAATTTTTTATTCTCTACAAGATAGGGTAGGCGCCATGTTTGCTGAAATTCTCGGTGAGGCTGTTTTCACGTAAAAACGTTGTTTTTTTAAGATTACGGCTTTAATATAAATTTTAGCGCAAAAACTTTTGTAATAAAAGTTGTAGAGAATTTAAAAACCTACAACTTCTGTTTCAAACATTTTTTTGTATGACGCTTAGTTTAGCAGTAATTAGCGATTTTCTGATTTTTTCTCACGAAAACGTGTGAAAAATCGATTTTTTTTTAAGATTTTGGCCTTAGTATGCATTTTACGACAAAAGTGTATATAACCAAATTTATAGGAAATTTAAAGATCTACAACTTTTATTAACGTATTTTTCTCTACAGAGCCTAGTTTAGCGTGAAATAGTGATTTTCCGTATTTTTAAGCCAGACTGAGGTTGATTTTCATTTTGAGTGTTTCACTCATGATTAAAATAAGGTTATGTTTATTGAGGTTAGTTTTTTGTTTATTTCTAATATTTTATTACTAATGTTAAATTATATTGTAAATTATTTGCATTGGCAAGAGAAAGTTGTGTGAGTGTTTCACACCAGATTTTTTAGAGATTAGTCTGTGTGTGCGTTTGACAACATATTTCAAGAACGGAACATCGTACGAAGTTGGAAGGCACAAATAGACCCAACAGTTATTGGAGACAGAAATACATTCAGAAACAGGATAAACGAGTGGAATGTGATCCTTAGGACGACAGGGACAAACTGGACAGAAGAGAGGAAGCAAACACATGGGGAAAGAATGAGAGAAGTATGGAAAATGAGAAAGAATTCCCGAAAATGAGTCGGAATACTTTCCGCGATTTATCAGGGTCCGTACGAGCAAGAGTGGTTTAGAAGAGATGGGAAATTTAAAAGTAGGCAACGAAAACGAACAGGAAGTTGGAGAATTCTGCTATTTAGGTAGTAAAATAACAAAGGATGGTAGAAGCACAAGTGATATCAAGAGTAGAATTGCTCAAGCTAGAAAAGCCTTTGAAATGAAAAACAGCTTACTGACTACAAACATTGATTTACAGATTAGGAAAAATTTCTTAAAACATTATATTTGGAGTGAAGCATTGTACGGGAGTGCAACGTAAGTGAAGGGGCTGTAGATAAGAAGAGGATAGAAGCTTTTGAAATGTGGTGTTATAGGAAAATGTTAAAGATTAGGTGGGTGGACAAAATAAGTAATTTAGAGGTTCTTAGGGGAGTGGATGATAAAAGAAGTATATGGAAGCATCTTACCAGAAAAAGGGATAGGCTAGTGGGGCATATCTTAAGACATCCATCAATAATGGAAGGTAATATTGAGGGAGTAAATTGTAGGGGGAGGGAAAGATAAGAATATGTAAAGGAAATAACAAAATGTGTAGGGTGTTACAGGTATGTATATATGAAACGACTTGCGCAAGATAGAACAGTTTGGAGAACTGCATCAAACCAGTGGACAGACTGATGACAAAAAAAAAATCTGGTGTGAAACACTCACACAACTTTCTCTTGCCAATGCAAATAATTAACAATAAACCTAAAATTAGTAATAATAAAACATTAGAAATAAACAAAAAACTAACCTCAAAAAACATAACCTTATTTTAATCATGAGTGAAAGAGGCAAAATGAAAATCAACCTCAGTTCGGCTTAAAAATACGGAAAATCACTCTTTCACACTAAGCTAGGCTCTGTAGAGAAAAATGCTTTAATTAAAGTTGTAGATCTTTTTATTTCCTATAAAATTAATTATATACACTTTTGTCGTAAGGCCGAAATCTTAAAAAAAATCGATTTTTTATACGTTTTCGTGAGAAAAAAACAGAAAATCGCTGCTAAACTAAGCGTTATACAAAAAAATGTTTGAAATTAAAGTTGTAGAATTTGAAATTCTCAACAACTTTTATTATATAAATTTCTGCGCTAAAATGCTTATTAAAGCCGCGATCTTGACAAAACAATGTTTTCACGTGAAAACAGCCTCACCAAGAATTTCAGCAAATATGACGCCCTACTCTATCTTGTAGAGAATAAAAAATTGAGTAAACCAGGCGATTTTTAAAAGAAATCGTAGGACCAGTTTTTGAGAAAATCGCAAAAAAGTGAAAAAACTACTACTTCCGGTTGGCCAATTTTTCTGAAAATAATCCTGTCAGGTCCGGTAGTGGTATGTAACTTAAGTTTCAAGTTCGTACGATGTTCCGTTCTTGAGATATTCTGTTCACACACACACTCACAGACACATCGTTAAAAAGATGTTTGTGTGGGTGTGAGGGGGTCTGTTTAGGTGTATATTTGGGTGAAGAGTGTATTTGTTAAAATCGACATGAAAACAATACTTTCCTTCCTATATACGTATTCATATAGGCAAGAGAATTTTGTTTTTTTTTGTTTTACGTCCGACGTTCTGCAATTACTGCTAATGCAGACGATGAAGGATGAAATGATTTTTGTAACGTATGAAAATATGCCGTGTCTGAATGAGATTCGAACCCAAGACCGCAGGATGAGAGAGGCAAGAGAAAGTAAAAAAAAAAACATTAAATAAAACTTACATGAGTTCGAGCATGATTCGTGTCGATGACACTACATGGAGCAGCAGACATTTCACTTCAAATTGCAAGGCGGACAAGAACAGACTATCAAGATGTAAACAACACATATCGTACGAGAGAATGTAGAACGTCACCGCATTTCATTCTCATTAATGTACATTACTTAAATACTTCATTTTATGTAACAACAATATTTTTCTTACAATACTTTTCCATAATTGTACGAAAGAAATCTTTTTGTTTATCGGTAATAATTTCAGCAACAAGGACAAAAATAAAGAAGTCTTTTTATAAAGGTTGAAGGAGGAATACATTTATTCAATAGCATTATAAATTGTCATTAATTTATGGTAATTTGTTAGCATAAAAGTAAAAAAAGGCTTTAAGAACTGTTACATTTGATAAAAAGTTTCTCTAACACATTTATGTTGTAAATTTGTTCGCATTTCTTTTGAAATTAAATACAGTCATTATTTTTAGAAGACTAATTAAATTTCAGTGTTGTGCGTTGTTCTTTAACCGTTACATAAAACGGTTACAGAAAACTTTTAAAAAAATCTCGTGTGAAACACTCACACAACTTTCTGTTGCCAATGCAGATAATTAACAATAAACCTAATATTAGTAATAAAAAATTAGAAACAAACAAAAAACTAACCTCAATAAAAATAACCTTATTTTAATCATAAGTGAAAAACGCAAAATGAAAATCAATCTCAGTTTGGCTTAAAAATACGGAAAATCGCTCTTTCACGCTAAACTAGGCACAGTACAAAAAAATTCTATAAATAAAAGTTGTAGATCTTCTAATGTTCTATAAATTTTATTATACACACTTTTGTCGTAAAATTGATACTACGGCTGAAATCTTAAACAAAACAATTTTTTTACGTGAAAACAGCCTCACCAACAATTTCAGCAGACATGGCGCCTACCCTATCCTATAAAGCATAAAAAATTTAGTAAACGTGACGATCTTAAAAAAAATCGTACAACCAGTTTTTAAAAAAATCGCACAAAAGAAAAATTACACGAATAAACTACTACTTTCGGTTGACCGATTTTAATGGAAATGTTCGTGTCGGGTCCGGTAGTGGTATGTAACTTAAGTTTTAAGTTTCAAGCTCGTACGATGTTCCGTTTTTGAGATATTCTGTTCACACACACGCACGCACGCACTCGCACACACACACAGACTAATCGCTAAGAACATGTTTTTTTGGGTTCAGGGGTCGGAAAACGTGTAGATCCGGTGAAGAGTGTATTTGTTAGAATCGACATGAAAACAATACTTTCCTTCCTATATAGCCTATTCATATAGGCAAGAGAAAGTGAAAACTGCCCCAAAAAAGTAGCGAAAACATCTGTCAGAAAAAAACCTCTATGTTGAGTGTAGTTCGACATTGCAAAGTGCAAAAGTTTTGCCTTAAAGGATAGATAGTTTTAGTGATTCATAACTTCACAAACATAAACCAGAAATTTAGTGCGGTTTACCGACTCATATATTTTTAACGAGCCACGGATTGTGGAATACTGATCGAGAGGATGTAGCAAAATACAGTGGACTACATGGTCGAACATAACAGTTGAGCCGTTGTTAGTTTGCTCCTAGTGTCAACAAACCAAAGCCAGCTACTACAGGGTGCACGCTACACTCCACCACTTTATGGATGTCGTATTCCTATTAAGTTAACTATGTTTTCAATTACAATTACTAAAAACATCAGTCATGATATATGATGTAGGCCTAACAATTTCTTTTATAAAAACACTTTTAAAAGTATTTTGTATTTACTTGAAAGTATTTTAGTTGAAAGTATTTTGTTATTACTTTTTAATCAGCGTGTACAAATTTTTATTTAATGCGCATGCTTGTGACGTCATTATTTGTTGACAGTAGGAGCAAACTAATAAAGGCTGGACTTTAGATTATGTATTCGAAAACCGTTTGATGCTATCTCTTTTAGTTTCTGACGTCTGGTGTGACAGACGGACAAGAAAAATGATACACGAAAATTTTTTAAATGCCCCCAAAAAAAGTAGCGAAAAGCTCTGTCAGAAAAAAAAGCTCTATGTTGAGTATTTCGACATTGCCAAGTACATATAGTTGTAAAAGTTTTGCGTTGAGGGATAGATAGATACCGACTTGGTTAGTGATTCATAACGTCACAAACATAACACAGAAAGTTAGTGCGGTTTACCGCACCGCACTGATATATTTTTAAAATGAGCCACGGATTGTGGAATAATGATCGGGAGGTTGTAGCAAAATACAATGAATGGAGTACATGGCCGAACATAACTCAACAGAAGGAGCAACTATTCTCACAGCCAATCACCCACCACCCAACTACCAAGAAATAATATAGGCAATAGTTTGCCCAATTTCAATAGAAATAAAAATCTGGTGTGAAACACTCACACAACTTTATCTTGCCAATGCAAATAATGACCAATGTAACCTAACATTAGTAATAAAACATTAGAAATAAACAATAAACTAACCTCAATAAACATATACCTTATTTTAATCATGAGTGAAAGACGCAGATGAAAATCAACCTCAGTTTGGCTTAAAAATACGGAAAATCACTCTTTCACGCTAAACTAGACACTGTACAAAAAATGCTATAAATAAAAGTTGCAGATCTTTCAATTTCCTATAAATTTGATTATATACACTTTTGTCGTAAATTCATACTAAGACCGAAATCTTAAATAAAAACGATTTTTCACCCGTTTTCGTGAGAAAAATAAAGAAAATCGCTAATTACCGCTTAACTACTAAGCGTTATACAAAACAATGTTTAAAATAAACGTTGAAGGATTTTAAATTTTTTACTTTTTTTGTATAGGTACATTCTTGCGCTAAAATGCATATTAAAGTCGTGATCTTAAACAAAACAATTTTTTTACGTGAAAACAGCCTCACCAAGAATTTCAGCAGACATGGCGCCTACCCTATCCTATAAAGCATAAAAAATTTAGTAAACCTAACGATCTTAAAAAAATTGTACAACCAGTTTTTGAGAAAATCGCAAAAAATTGAAAAATTACACGAATAAACTACTACTTCCGGTTGACCGATTTTGATGGAAATGTTCGTGTCGGGTCCGGTAGTGGTATGTAACTTAGCGATTCATTACTCGACAAACATAACACAGAAAGTTAGTGCGGTTTACCGCACCGCACTGATATATTTTTAAAATGAGCCACGGATTGTAGAATAATGATCGGGAGGTTGTGGCAAAATACAATGAATGGAGTACATGGCCGAACATAACTCAACAAAAGGAGCAACTATTCTCACAGCCAATCACCCACCATCCACCCAACTACCAGTTGCGTTTTCTGGAGTAGCCTACTAGATAATCACAGCACTACTAGTTTATTATTCAGTCACCCATTTCACCCTGCAGCTAAATTCTTTATGTGTTCTTTCTTTATTCAAATCTCTGGCTGTCTTCATTTTCTTCTATCCGACGACTAACATTTTTTTTTTTTTTTTTTTTAATAACGTTCGTTGTTTTTCATTGAAAATATTCCATTCAAGAGATTTATAGACACAATGAACAGGAAATAAAACATAGATTTCATAATTTCATATCGGTTGTAATAATGGAAACGAAATCTCTCTTACAGTTATAAATTTTTTAGTTGACGTTAAAAAATTTATAATTTATAGCTGGCCGGCCCGTGGTGTAGTGGTCAGCGTAACTGGCTACTATGCCGGGGTCCCGGGTTCGATTCCCGGTCAGGTCTGGCATTTTTTCATTTGTAAATCACCACATATCATTACCTACGCACAAGCTCAAGGCTTATGTAGGCATCATCACTCAATAAAAAAAAAAAAAAAAAAATATTGGTCAGAACTTTAAAAATAACATAGTTACATTTTACTTTTTCTTGCCTTTTTTGAGTATATATGGTAGGCAAGTAGCCTATTGTTTTCATGTCGATTTTTCAAAATCGAGTTTTCACCGGATATAGGCTACACGTTTTCAAATTTTAACGATTGGTCTGTGTGTGAACAAACTATCTCAACAACAGAATATAGTACGAAGTTAAAACTTGGAACTTAAGTTAGGTACCACTAGAGGACCCGACACGAACATTTTCATCAAAATCGGTTAACCGGAAGTAGTAGTTTATTCGTGCGATGTTTCACTTTTTTGCGATTTTCTAAAAAAACGACCCTTCGAATTTTTTTTTAAACTCACCTCATTTATTACAAATTTTTATGCTCTATAAGACAGGGTAAGCGTCATTTCTGCTGACATTCTTGGGAAGGCAGTGCTCCCGTAGAATATATTTTTAAAATTCGGCTTATAATATGGATTCTAGGGCAAAAGTGTAGTAACTATTCTAATCCAAGTAGTAGAACATTTATAGCCTACAAAAACCGACAACTTATATTCAAACATTTCTTGTACAAAGCTTACTTTAGCGTCAATCAGTAATTAATTGTCTGTAATATTTTAATCAAATCGGTAAAAAATGTGGTGTCTCAGACCAGATTTTTACTTTCTCTTTCCTCTATGAATAAGTAGGAAGGAAAGTATTGTTTTCATGTCGAATTTAACAAATACACTCTTCACCCGAACCAAAAAAACATGTTTTTAACGATTGGTCTCTCTCACCCCCTCACACGCACTCTCTCTCTCTCTCTCTCTCTCTCTCTCTCTCTCTCTCTCTGTGCGTATGCGTGCTTAAGTTTATTGAGGTTAGTTTTTGTTTATTTCTAATGTTTTAATACTAATGTTACGTTTATTTTCATTGGCAAGACAAAGTTGTGTGAGTGTTTCACACCAGATATTTTTAGTACTATAGCACCTTGATCCACTATGGTATTCAAATATCATCACACTGTTTTATCGATCATAAATGTTGTGGAGACAAAGGTAATGGCATTACCTTTAGTAATGCCATTTTAGGGCGAAGGAGCCAGCCAGAAGTAAAATTGTTAAAGATAATAATATTTTGTTGTTCAGATCTGCCACTTCACTTTCAGTACCTAGGTTGCAACATTACATACCAACTGGATAAAGATGCACCCATTTCAGCAAATACGCTGAACTATCCACCACACTTTAAAATATAGCACCAGCAAAAATACGAGGCTGAGATTTTTATAAAACATTAGCAGTGCCGACTCTTTTCTATGGCAGTTGCAGTTGGGTGTTATCAAAGCGAGAGGAGATTCAGTAGATTGCAAGCATCTGAAATGAAATTTCTTCCACATACATATGGGTGTAGTAGAGAAAATCGATGTGAAGGAAACAACTAAACATCTTCTCTATAAACAACAACAACAACAAGGTATCCCACAACAGAATGCGGGAGGATAGGATACCTAAGCAGACACTGGGCTATAAACCGGAGGGCAGGAGAGAACGAGGACGCCCGAGAAAGAGATGGGCAGATTTGAGAGGTTCGGAACAGGCAGAGATGCCTAATCCTTGAAAGGTAGAAGAAGAAGAAGAAGAAGGTCATCAGCCGAAAGGCTGATTTTAATCTTAAGAGACTTTATTAAGTAAAACAAAGTCAGGTGGTTTACCATGCCTTTGAACAACAAAGTCAGGTGGTTTACCAGAACAGAATGGAGTGGTTAGAGCAAGTAAACAGAATGCGGGAGGATAGGATACCTAACCAAACACTGGGCTATAAACCGGAGGGCAGGAGAGAACGAGGACGCCCGAGAAAGAGATGGGCAGATTTGAGAAATTCGGAACAAGCAGAGATGCCTAATCCTTGAAATGCAGAAGAAGAAAAACATAAATGTTGTGACCAACATCAACCGATTCACTGAAAGAATAAATTCTCTTCTTGTTAAGAAAATGTTATACTCGTACCTTACCGGTAAAATAAATTCTTTTTAAAAACAAACAGAAAAAATTACGATAATCAATTGAGAATAACTTGATAAAATGTGAGCCTGACGGTTGCATTATAATTTTTATAAAAAAACAATCACCTAAAGTAAACACAAATTTGTTCTTCCAAATCTAGTTAGGTAGCTTTAAATCAGCAGAGCATAATAATTTTGTAAACTAAGTTATCTGTTCCTTCTCCGGCCTATTAAATAAAAAGGTTTATCATAGAAAGTCAACGTACAGTATTCAGATGAACTGAAGTCCCCTAGCCGTGGGAGTGAGAGAATGGATAACGCTCTCACTCGCACAACCCATACGCGCCTACCCAATATCATTGTCGTATAATTTTACTCATTGTTGTGAGCAAGCGTTTATGCACGCAGTAAACTAACAAGCAAGATAAGGACTGTACAGTCCAGCCTCTCATAATTTGCTCCTAATGTAAACTAACAAGACGTCACTGCACACGCGCATTATATCAAAATGTGTACACGCTGATTAAAAAGTGACAACAAAATACTTTCAAAAGTATTTAAATACAAAATACTTTCAATAGTATTTTTATAAATGAAATTGTTAAGCCTACATCATATCATGACTGATGTTTTAAGTAGTTATAATTTAAAAAATAGTTAACTTAATAGGAATACGACGTCCGTAAAGTCGCAGAATCTAGCGCGCACCCTGTAGTATGTTTTAAGATTTGGATTATAACGGTAGTAAAGACCTTTGAGCGCATGCGTAGTTATGCCACATATTATCTCCCCCTCATTCGCTCGGCTATGGGACATCACTTCGTCTGATACCTATACTACGTGGTCAAACGGTTTTGCCAACCAGTCAAATAATATTTAAGGTTTCCTACTTTAAAATAGCCTGTAAAGTGCCAAAAAATTTAAATTTTAATCTATTTTACATGACAAAAATCTGGTGTGAAACGCTTACACAACTTTCTCTCGCCAATGCAAATCATTA
Source organism: Catonia carolina (assembly GCA_035578175.1). Taxonomy (NCBI): domain Eukaryota; kingdom Metazoa; phylum Arthropoda; class Insecta; order Hemiptera; family Achilidae; genus Catonia; species Catonia carolina. Next base: position 80,233,507 of record JAQMRL010000002.1, read on the forward strand.
ACAATAAACCTAACGTTAGTAATAAAACATTTAAAATAACAAAACAAACTAACCTGAATAAACGTAACTTAATTTTAATCATAACTGAAAGAAGACGCTAAATGAAAATCGACCAGTTGGCTTAAAAATACGGAAAATCACTCTTTCACGCTAAACTAGGCTTTGTAGAGAAAAATTCTCCACAAAAAACTTGTAGATCTTTTAATTTCCTATAAATTTTATTATATACACTTTTGCCGTAAAATCTGCCGTAAAATACTAAGGCCGAATCATTAAAAAATTCGATTTTTCACACGTTTTCGTGAGAAAATAACAGAAAATCGCTAATTACCGCTAAACTAAGCGTTATACAAAAAAATGTTTGACATAAAAGTTGGATTCTAAATTCTCTACATTTTTTATTATATAATATTTTGCGCTAAAATGCATATTAAAGCCGTAATCATAAAAAAACAATTTTTTTACGTAAAAACAGCCTCACCAAGAATTTCAGCAAACATGACGCCTACCCGATCTTGTAGAACATAAACAATTTAGTAAACGAGGCGATTTTAAAAACAATCGTAGGACAAGTTTTTGAGAAAACCGCAACAAAGTGAAAAATTACACGAATAAACTACTACTTCCGGTTGACCGATTTTGATGAAAATTTTCGTGTCGAGTCCGGTAGAGGTATGTAACTTCAGTTTCAAGTTTTAAGTTCGTACGTTGTTCCGTTCTTGAGATATTTTGTATACACACACAGACAAATCACTAAAAAACATGGTTTTTTTGGGTTGAGGGGGTCTGAAAACGTGTGGACTGTAGATCCGGTGAAAACTCGATTTTTCAAAATCGCCATGAAAACAATACTTTCCTTCCTATATATTCATATAGGCAAGAGAAAGTAAAAAACTGGTGTGAAACATTCACACAAATTTCTCTTGCCAATGTAAATAATGAACAATAATCCTAACATTAGTAATTAATTTTTTCATAAAATAATTACAGTCCAGCCTCTCTAAGTTTGCTCCTAATGTAAACAAATAATGACGTCACTGAGCATGCGCATTATGTAAAAATGTGTACACGCTGTTTAAAAAGTAACAACAAAATACTTTCAAAAGTATTTAAATACAAAATACTTTTAAAAGTATTTGTTATAAATGAAATTGTTAGGCCTACATCATATCACGACTGATGTTTTTAGTACTTTAAGTACTTATAATTTAAAAAATAGTTATCTTAATAGGAATACGACATCCATAAAGTCACGGACTCTAGCGTGCACCCTGTAGTAGCTGGTTTGGTTTGTTGACAGAAGGAGGAGGAGGAGCAAACTTAGAGCGGCTGAACTATAGGTATATTTTCGAAGTAATTTAATGTTTTCTCTGGTATATCTAGGCCTAAACTATTAAAACCATGTTGTTTAGGTCATCAGCCAAAAAGCTGGTTTGAACCTGTAGAGGTTTTACTAAGTAAAACGAGGAGTGAGGTGGTTCACCATTGCCACAACTTACTGAATGGAAAAGTACGCTTATCACCATGCCGGGCCCTCTGAAAAGCACATATTTTCCACTCTGCAAATGACACCGTTACTTCATTCACCACAGAGTCTGGCTGTATAATGAAATCCATTATTTTCAGAGGAGATAACTCTGATTAGTGTCACAGTACACCTCTACCTCTTCTGTTCTTAAATGATTCAGTCGTTTAATTGGTTGACCATGTGATAAGAAACACAACTGTTTATTTTAGCCCTGCAACGAACAGATTGAGTGTAAATAATTTGACACTCCACCTGTCTGTTATGGGCAGTTTAAAACCATAAAAAACCAAAAAATAGAAATTTTGAGTTAAAACCATCGGCCATCTGCCCTTAAAGAACTACTGGAAAAAAAACAAAAAGAAGATAAAACTGGAGATGAAATAATAGCGTGGTTCTTGGAGGCAAATCAGAGAACAAATAAACAAGTTTCATACCAATCAGAATAACAGTGAATTGAGTAAATAGTCCAGTCAACCTGTGTCGTGAAATAACCGATGGAGCAATAAAATAGTATAAAGCCAATTTTTTTCCCATCGATTACTATAGTTTATATAAGTGTCCTACCAAAAGTCCCCACCCCTACCCCATTGCTCCCCCCCCCCCAGCGAACCCCCAAAGTTACAAATTGCAAGGGTTTCGTAAATCGCGTTTATGCAATTTGTAACTTTGGGGGCTCGCTGAGGGGGTAAGCAAGGGGGTAGGGGTGGGGACTTTTGGTAGGACACTTATATAAACTATAGTAATCGATGGGAAAAAAATTAGCTTTATACTATTTTTTTCCTCTAAAAACACAGGTTGACTGGACTAAAAGAGATCCGATTAAAAACCACTATCTCAATTTCAAATATCGAAATCAGATCATGTTATTATAGGTCATTACACGTATCATTTACATGTTTGTATCTCGTTGCATAACCCAATTCTTTAAACTGAAGAGCGAAATCAAACTCATTTCGCAATTTAGGTTGATTTATGCAAATAACGGTAGGCTATTAAGATTAACAACGATTTTCTATTACTCTATTACATCATTTTAATTGTTTCATTTCAACATACGAACGGAGCAAAATCTGTTTGTTTCCTTTGGTCAAGTCGCAACACCTAAGTTTGGTTTGTTTGGTCTGGATTCTAAAGTATTTATTTTCTCTAATATTCACTATTTAATAACGGATAATTTGTTTCAAGCATCTTAATAAAATTGTATATGTAATTAATTGCGCAATTTAAAAAAAACAATTTGTTTCAATTGAATGGGACTGATGCGTAGTAAGAAAGAGTACATAAATGACTTTGATTTTCAAAATCAAAAAATGATTAAATAAATTAAAATAAAATGATTTTCAAAATTTATAGTTTGAATAATTTTTTTGTACATTTTTACTTTCTCTTGCCTATATAAATTTATAGGAAGTAAAGTATTGTTTTCATGCCGATTATTAAGAAATCGAGTTTTCACCGGATCTACATGTTTTCAGACCTCCTGAATCTAAACACATGTTTTTAGCGATTGGTCTGTGTTTGAGTGTGTGTGTGTGTGTGTGTGTGTGTGTCTGTGTGTGAACAGAATATATCTAGAAGAGAACATCGTACGAACTTGAATCTTAAAACTTAAGTTACATACCACTACCGGACCCGACAAGAACATTTTCAACAAAATCGGTCAACCGAAAGTAGTAGTTTATTCGTGTAATTTTTCAATTTTTCCCGATTTTCTCCAAAACGGCTCCTACGATTTTTTTTAAAAATCGCCTCATTTAATACATTTTTAATGCTCTACAAGATAGGGTAGGCGCTATGTCTGCTGAAATTCTTGGTGAGGCTGTTTTCACGTAAAGAAATTGTTTTTTTTTTAAGATTACGGCTTTAATATGCATTTTAGCGCAAAAAATGTACATAATAAAAGTTGTAGAGAATTTAAAATCTACAACTTTTATTTCAAACTTTTTTTGTATAACGCTTAGTCTAACGGTAATTAGCGATTTTCTGTTTTTTTCTCACGAAAACGTGTGAAAAATCGATTGTTTTAAGATTTTTTTAAGTAGTGCGGGCTTACCGTGAGTTTCTTTCAGCCTCATCGCGGCCGTAAACTTCTTCATTGAGCATCAACTTCTTACTAATCTTAGGAAAAACTTTGGTATAAATGTTGTGTTGATTTCACCAGTTGCTTTCAGCACGCACACAGTTTCAACGTGAAAATTTCACATCACAAACGAAAAAAGATCAGTATGAAAAAAATTATGTTATAAATTATGTGTAAATTGTGTCACAATATAATTTTTGGGAGTTTTTATATTTCATTCTTAACATCGATATTAGACTGAACTAAAAAAAATATATTTTGACAAATGGGCGTACTGGTAACTAAACGCTCAAACTAAACTTAAAGCGTTTTATACTGTGGACAATTAGAACTGGCACAACTCTTGCTCTACGTGTATGCACAGTTCCGCATAAAGTATATCCATAACCTATTCTTTCAACAAGGTCTACAAATTTTAATGTACGCAGATGCCTACAACCTTATTTACGCGTACAAACATACAAATATTTTTTTCATTTTAAAATATGTATTTAATTTGCCCCAGTAAAAATTTAAATTAGCTTTCAAATTACAAGAACTAAACTGCAAAAACTAATTAAACTATACTCTACAGTGGCACGCACCTAACTGCAGTTGAGCCGTTGTTAGTTTGCTCCTACTGTCAACAAACCAAAGCCACCTACTACGTGGTGTACGCTGGGGTCCACCACTTTACGGATGTCCTATTCCTATCAAGTTTACTATTTTTTAAATTATAAGTACTTAAAGTACTTAAAACATCAGTCATTATATGATGTAGGCCTAACAATGTCATTTAGAAAAATACTTTTGAAAGTATTTTGTAGTTACTTTTTAATGAACGTGTACACATTTTATATAATGCGCATGCTCAGTGACGTCATTATTTGTTTACATTAGGAGCAAACTATGAGAGGCTGGACAATTTGTAGACAAATTGGTCTGAATATAATGAACCGAAAATCATATTAGAAACCAAATTAGTTACATCATTTTATCTGCTGCCCGTAACAGACAGGTGGAGTGTCAATTTATTTACACCCAATCTGTTCATTGCAGGGCTAAAATAAATAGTTCTGTTTCTTATGACATGGTCACCCAATTAAATGACTGAATCATTTAAGAACAGAAGAGGTAGAGGTTTACTGTGACACTAATCACAGTTATCTCCTATGAAAGTAATGAATTTCAATACACAGCCAGACCCTGTGGTGAATGAAGTGAAGGTGTCATTTGGAGAGTGGAAAATATGTGCTTTTCAGAAAGCCCGGCATGGTGATAAGCATACTTTTCCATTCAGTGAGTTGTGGCAATGGTAAACCACCTCACTCCTCGTTTTACTTGGTAAAACCTCTACACGTTCAAACCAGCCAACCAGGCTGATCACCTAAACAATATTATATCTGACAGATTTAGTAATAAAAAAGTGAAAACAAAGCGTAGTGATTGTGCGTGCGTGAGTCGCACATTAGAGTAGCGATTGTATACTTTTGTGACTGTATGTACCGTCATTGGATGGCAAGGGGCGAAGAGTGGAGTAGATAAACACCGAAGCTGCTAGTGCCAATTTGAATTGTCCAATGTACATAAATGTTGGGTTGACTTCACCAGTTGCTTTCAGCACGCACACAGTTTAAACGTGAAAAATTTCACATCACAAACGAAACTAAGATCAGAATGGAAAAAAATTGTGTTATAAATTATGTGTAAATTGTGTTACAATATAATTTTTGGGAGTTTTTGTATTTCATTCATAAGATTAATATTAGGCTGTACTTAACCCACCGGGTTGGTCTAGAGGTAAATTCGTAGCCAAAATCACCTGTTTAACACCTGATTTTCGGAGACGAAGGTTCCTAGTTCAAATCCTAGTAAAGGTAGTTACTTTTCTACGGGTTTGAATGCTAGACAGTGGTTACCGGTGTACTTTGATGGTTGGGGTTCAATTAACCATACTCTCTGTCTGTCTGTAGAAGACTACACAGTCTTATTTACACGTCATACACATCATCCTTATCTGATTGGGTGATGGGGTTGCTTATTGTTCTCAATTGAACAGATTGCAACCGTACACAAATTAGGGGTTACAAAAAAAAAGGCTGTACTAAAAAATATATTTTGACAAATAAGCGTACCGGTAATTCCACGCTCAAACTAAAGTTAAAGCATTTCACTAATTTTCTCAAAACCAACGTTACACTTAGAAATAAATGCAAACACATTTTTGTGAATTGAATATAAAAAATATGAGATGAAGAAGCGCATGCGCAACACTTACCTTCACAATGGTTCCTACTCCAGTTGAATCACCTCCTTGATGTATTTCTAAAATTTCTTTGTCCATAGCTTCTAGCAACATGGGGTCTGTTCCGTTTCCCCCTTGACTTAATAATCTCTCTTTCATTTCGTGCAGGTAAGGACACCGCTGCATTCCTGAAATCATTACATTCATTATATTATATTATTTATAATGACTTTGATAACCTTTCGCCGACTTAAGTGGGTGGTCAACCCAGAAAATGAAAATCAAAACTTCTGGCTATAATTTATCATTACTTATTTTAAATGAAAGAGTAATTTACTAGTAATGATCTACCATTTGAATCAAGCCAAAAAATTAATTACAGCCCCTAATATAAGGGTGAGGTTGGAAAAGCGGGCTTTTATGGGGAACCAAATATCTCAGGAACCATAAAAGATATCAACATGATTCGTATGCTACAAAATACAGAAAATTGCTCTCTATTATCTGTTGTATGCGCTTGTATGTATTTTTTCTTACAAGAAATTTAATTAAGAAAAACCTTTATTTTACGTACTATTCACAAATTATCTTTAAACTAAATCCCTATTAAAGTTTCTGTAATAATCATTCAACAGATAATAGAGCAAGAAATTATGAACATTTGAAATAAAACATCATCCAAATATCTCCAATACAAACCAAAATATTTAATTCCCAAGAATGTACAATCATGCAAAAACCTCATTTCCGGAAAACTTAGGTCGAAGAATAATATTCAACTCGCCTTGCTAATGAGCTTTATTTTAAACAAATGGTTTTATAACTTTTTGTTAACGTACAAACAAAGTAAACAAATGCTGTGCTTCAGAAAATTTTAAACTTCAAATAAATGCAAAAAACAATCGAAATTAAAAAAAAAATCATCTTCTTGAGTTGACTACCCCCTTAATGACTTTGACGTGTACGCCGGGACCCCGGATTTGATTCCCGGTCAGGTCTGGCATTTTTTCATCACTCATTTTCATCTATCATCGTTCTCCACCGTCTGTATTAGCAGAAATTGCAAAACTGTCAGACGTAAATACAAAAAATGACCTTTCATTGTGAGTAGAAATACAATGAGAAAAAATATAATTAAAATACAGTACAAAATGTATTTTAAAAAGGATCGTCTACTTATTGTTTTATATTTACTTTCTCTTGCCTATATGAATATATAGGAAGGAAAGTATTGTTTTCATCTCCATTTTAACAAATCCATTCTTCACCGGATCTACACGTAAACAGACCCCTTCAACCCACACAAACATGTTTAAGAAAAAATCGTAGGACCAGTTTTTGAGAAAATTGTAAAAAAGTGAAAAATTTCACAAATAAACTACTACTTCCGCTTGACCGATTTTGACGAAAATGTTCATGTCGGGTCCGGTAGTGATATATAACTTAAGTTTCAAGTTTCAAGTTCGTCCTAGGTTCCGTTTTTGAGATATTTTGTACACACACACACAGACTAATCGCTAAAAACATGTTTTTTGGGTTCAGGGGGTTTGAAAACGTGTAGATCCGGTGAAAACTCGATTTGTTAAAATCGACATGAAAACAATACGTACTTTTCTTCCTATATAGTCATATAGGCTAGGGAAAGTAAAAATTTAGTTTTAAAGTAATGAATTAAATAGACGAGATAAAAAGTAACGGCATACAAAGTGGATAGGTTATCCTACAAAGAGAAACGTGGGGAATAGAGAAGATAGGCACGTAAACAGCAATCTACCACATAAATAATGTCATACACTACCAAAGAATGAGTTTTAATAAGCGGTAATGAAACTGCTGATACCTAAACACACGTATCGTAATCAACAATGCTTACCACGTTTAACTTATTTACAACGACAGTGTGAGAAATCTAAAGTATTCCGTTTTACTAAATTATTATTTTTCTACTCGTACAGCCTATCATCCGGGATATTACTCGTATTACGGCTTTCTATCACACACACACACGCACGCACGCACGCGCACACACACACACAAGTAGTATTTCGCTCTAATTAATTAATGTCATTATGTGCTAAAAACGTACCGGTCTATCTATTTTACTTTCTTATTGTTTATTATTTTTTTATTCTTTTCTTTCCATCAAATTTTTCAAAATTCAGTTTTCATTGGAAATAATATAACCCACCGGGTTGGCCTAGAAATAAAGTCGTCGCCAAAATCATCTGTTTAACAGCTGATTTTCAGAGACGAATGTTCATGGTTCAAATCCTAGTAAAGGTAGTTACTTTTATACGGATTTGAATATTAGACAGTGGTTGTTGGTGTACTTTGATGGTTGGGTTTCAATTAACCATACGCAGTGAGTGTGTCTGTAGAAGACTACACAGTGTCATTTACACGTCATACACATCATCCTCATCTTATTGGGTCATGGGGTTGCTTATTGTTCTCAATTGAACAGATTGCAACGTACACAAATTAGGGATTACAAATAAAAAAAAAAATTGGAAATACGCGTTTTCAGGCCCTTGCTCCCAAATAAACATGTTTTTATCGACGGCCTGAATCCTGTCTCTCTCTCCCCTCCCCTCTCACCCTTCCCCTCTCTCTCTGCGGGGTGTGTGTGTGTGAGTGCGCGCGCGCAAGTGTGTAAGATAAATATCTCAAGAAAGGAATATCGAGCAAAATTGAAACTTTCAACTTAATTTATGTAGTACCACTAAGGATCTAACAAGAAAATTTTCATCAAATTCGGTCAACCGGAAGTATTTATTCGTGCGATTTTTTGCCTTTTGCGATTTTCTAAAAAATGTCTTCTACGGTTTATTTTTAAAAAAATCGTCACATTAACTAAAAATGTTTTATTCGATGCATGATATAATCATGAAATCTGAAATTCTTGGAGAGGCTGTGCTGTGTTGTGGTAAAACAATATTTTTTTTTAAGACTGCGGCGTTGAAGATCTCTTCCAGTTGCATTTTAGGGCAAATTTATGTAGAATAAATTAGAGTAGTAGAAAATTGAAACTCTACAACCTTTATTTTAAACAGCTGTATATACAACGCTTAGTTTAGCAATAACAAAAGAACAGTGCATTTTCGAGGTGTGGCTATTAAATAACGAGACTGACGTTGTAAAAAATTTTATTTTTATTTTATACACAATCACTAATTTGTCACCTTCAATATGCACTCCTTCTCTATCCGTACAACACTCCATGCGAATTTTCCACAGTTGGAAACAGTGCTGGAAGTCATCTTCTGTCAGCTTCTTCTGGACACGAGCCGCTTTCTCTTTTACAGCTTCCACAGACTCAAATCTTCACCCTTTTAATGCAGATTTCACATTAGGGAACAGGTAGAAGATAATAACATATATGATGAAACGTGGTTTTTTACTTATGATCCGGAAACGAAGCGCCAACCCATGCACTGGAAGAGCCGAACTTCACCGAGAGCCAAAAAAGCGCGTATGAGAAGTCAAAATTTAAAGCATTGATGATAGTTTTTTTTATATCCATGGGATTGTGTACCTTCACTGGGTTCTTGAAGGTCAAAGAATTAATCAATATTACTACTTTGAGGTACTTTCTAAACTACGCCAAAGAGTAAAGAAAAAACGCCCCGAAATGTGGAAGGACAAATCATGGGTTCTCCACCAAGAACAGCATCTCAGTGTTAGAACATCCACCTTATTCACCAGATTCTATACCATGTGACTTCTACCTGTTCCCTAAGGTGAAATCTGCATTAAAAGGGACAAGATTTGAGTCTATAGAAGCTATAAAAGAGAAAGCGGCAGGTGTCCTGAAGAAGCTGACAGAAGATGACTTCCAGCACTGTTTCCAACAACGTAAAATTCGCATGGAGCGTTGTAGGGATAGAGAATGAGTATATATTGAAGGTGACAATAAGTGATTATGTATAAAAAAAAAAAAAAAATTTTTACAACGTTAGTCTTGTTATTTAATAGCCACACCTCGTATATATACGCATAATGTGACAAAAATATGCATACAGGGTGATTCATGAAGTTCTCCCCCCACTTCTACAGCACATTGTACTAGTAAAAATAATGAAAAAATGTTATATAAACATAGGTCCGAAAACGCTTCGTTAGCGAGTTACAGCTAGCGAAAGTTTCGCCTGGATTTCAGTTCACCAGGTGAAATGAGGTCTTCCTGGAATTGTGGTAAGGTAGATTAAGGGGCGAATTCAATCATTTCTTATGGTTTTTGATCTGATAAATTGAATAAAACAGGTCCCAGAACTGTAAGTTAAATAGTTTTTGAGAAAACCAGTGTCAAATGCAAAAAATGGAGTGAAAATCACATTTTTTCATCTTTGGGCAAGAATAACTTTGTTATTTCACCAAGAAACAGTTAAAAATTTTCAATAAAAAATGTAGAAAATTTTATTCTGAACAAACCGGTGTAAATAAAGTACACAGAAAGCGAATAGTTTTTGAGAAAACCAGTGTCAAATGCAAAAAAATGGAGTGAAAAAAACACATTTTTTCATTTTAGTCTTTCCGGTTAATTTTACTTTGTACTCTTATGAATAAAAACTCATTTAATCAAACATCTATTCGCTTTCTGTGTACTTAATTTACACCGGTTTGTTCAGAATAAAATTTTCTACATGTTTTATTGAAAAATTTTAACTGTTTCTTGGTGAAATAACACAGTTATCCTTGCCCAAAGATGAAAAAATAAGTTTTTCACTCCATTTTTTGCATTTGACACTGGTTTTCTTAAAAACTATTTAACTTACAGATCTGGGACCTGTTTTATTCAATTTATCAGATCAAAAACCATAAGAAATGATTGAATTTGCCCCTTAATCTACCTTACCACAATTCCAGGAAGACCTCATTTCACCTGGTGAACTGAAATCCAGGCGAAACTTTCGCTAGCTGTAACTCGCTAACGAAGCGTTTTCGGACCTATGTTTATATAACATTTTTTCATTATTTTTACTAGTACAATGTGCTGTAGAAGTGGGGGGAGAACTTCATGAATCACCCTGTATATTATGTTAATCAGAGTAGACATAATTATGACAGATAGATACGTTCCGAATATATTACACGTTAAATTTGTTAAACAGTGTAGACAAATCAGTCAATTTCAATTAAAGAGTATTACATATAGGCTACTGTAAATGAAAATGCAGGCTGCCACTAGAGAAGAAAACAAACGAACGTGATGGACTTGAAATATCTGTCAAGGTCAGCGATTACAAGAACAAGTATTCTTTTCAATCGTGACTTTTTTTTCTAGTACATAAGTAGGTGCATTGCATTATACAGCAGGCCAACTCTAGCAAAGTATCTCCATTTTAAGTTACTTTTTTTTAAATTATCTTTGTACAAACGGTAGAGCGTTAATTAGTCCAGTCGAGAAAATTTAAAAATCTGGTGTGAAACACTCACACAATTTTCTCTTTCCAATTCAAATAATAACCAATATAACCTAACATTAGTAATAAAACATTAGAAATAAACAAAAAAATAACCTCAATAAACAAAACCTAATTTTAATCATAATTATAATATGAAAGACGCAAAATGAAAATCAACCTCAGTTTGGCTTAAAAATACGGAAAATCACTGTTTCACGCTAAACTAGGCTCTGTACAGAAAAATACTATAAATGAAAGTCGTAGAACTTTTAATTTCCTATAAATTTTTTTATATATATTTTTGTCGTAAAATGCATACTACGGCCGAAATCTTAAAAACATTGATATTTTACAAGTTATCGTGAGAAAAAACAGAAAATCGGTAATTACCGCTAAACTAAGCGTTATACAAAAAAGTGTTTAAATTAAAAGATGTAGAATTTTAAATTCTCTACAGCTTTTATTATGTAAATGTTTGCGCTAAAATGCATATTAAAGCTGTAATCTTAAAAAAACAATTTTTTTACACAAAAACAGCCTCACCAAGAATTTCAGCAAACATGGCGCCTACCTTTTTTTTGCATCCAGGAGACTCCTTGTGGGAGTATACGACATGTCAAGATTAAACTGATAAACTGAAACTTTATCACCAATGATAAATTCATCACTTACCACCAAAAAAAAATTCTGCTACTGCTTACTTCAGTAGGCTTGTCATGAACCCCATTGAATCAAATATCACACATAAATAAAAAATCTGGTGTGAAACACTCATACAACTTTCTCTTGCCAATGCAAATAATTAACAATAAACCTAACATTAGTAATAAAACATTAGAAATGAACAAAAAACTAACCTCAATAAACATAACCTAATTTTAATCATGACTGAAAGACGCAAAATGAAAATCGAACTCAGTTCTGCTTAAAAATACGGAAAATCATTCATTAGCGCTAAACTAGGCATTGTAGAGAGACATGCTTTAAATAAAAGTTGTAGATCTTTTAATTTCCTATAAATTTGATTATAACCACTTTTGTCATAAAATGAATACTAAGGCCAAAATCTTAAAAAAATCGATTTTTCACACGTTTTCGTGAGAAAAAAACAGAAAATTGCCAATTACCGCTAAACTAAGCATTATACAACAAAATGTTTGAAATAAAAGTTGCAGGCCTACAATTTTAAATTCTCTAAATTTTTTATTATATAAATTTTTGCGCTATAATACATATTAAAACCGTAATCTTAAAAAACACTTTTTTTACGTAAAAACCCCCTAACCACGAATTTCAGCAAACATGGCGCCTACCCTATCTTGTAGAGAATAAAAAATTGAGTAAACCAGGCGATTTTTAAAAAAATCGTACGACCAGTTTTTGAGAAAATTGCTAAAAAAATGAAAAATTACACGAATTAACTACTACTTCCGGTTGACCGATTTTGATGAAAATGTTCGTGTCGAGTCCGGTAGTGATATGTAACTTAAGTTTCAAGTTTGAAGTTCGTACGATGTTCCGTTCTTGAGATATTCTGTTCACACAGACACAGACACACACACACAGACCAATCGCTAAAAACATGTTTTTTGGGTTCAGGGGTCTGAAAACGTATAGATCCGGTGAAAACTCGATTTCGAAAAATCGACATGAAAACAATACTTTCCTTCCTATATATTGATACAGAGCAAGAAAAAGTGAAAATAGAACGTATTAAAGTAGGTTAATAAAATAATACAATTGAAGGAGGGAGGGACGTGTCTAAATGTAGGTGTAACTACTAACTTGAATTAAGTTTAAGTTGACCACATAGATAAGATAAATTTACATGTGTAACCGCAATATCGTATTGAATAATAGAAAATAAACGAAACAGCCCACCGGAGAGCTGTCAACAAAACTAGTTGACAGCAGGGTGTGTTATCTTGTGTCTGTCTTTATTCATGTACAGATATCTCTATAGTTCAGCCGCTCTAAGTTTGCTCCTCCTTCTGTCAACAAACCAAAACCAGCTACTACAGGGTGCACGCTAGAGTCCATGACTTTATGCATGTCGTATTCCTATTAAGTTAACTATTTTTTATATTATAAGTACTTAAAGTACTAAAAACATCAGTCATGATATGATGTAGGCTTAACAATTTAATTTAGAAAAATACATTTAAAAGTATTTTGTATTTAAATAGTTTTGAAAGTATTTAGTAGTTACTTTTTAATCAGCGTGTACACATTTAGATATAATGCGCATGCTCAGTGACGTCATTATTTGTTTACATTAGGAGCAAACTTAGAACGGCTGAACTGTATGTACGAGTATGCGGTTGGATCTTTGAAATTCAGCTTATTTCATCACTTTTCTTTATTGCTGACTATTATACGAGTCTGTTCGTTGCAGGGCTAAAATAAATAATTCTGTTTCTTATCACATGGTCACCCAATTAAATGACTGAATCATTTAATAAGAGAACAGGTTTAGGTGTACTGTGACACTAATCACAGTTATCTCTTCTGAAAGTAATGAATTTCATTATACAGTTGGACCCTATGGTGAATGAAGTGAAGGTGTCATTTGCAGAGTGGAAAATATATGCTTTACAGAGGGCCCGGCATGCTGATAAGCGTACTTTTCCACTCAGTGAGTTGTGGCAATGGTAAACCACCTCACTCCTCGTTTTACTTAGTAAAACCTCTACAGGTATAAACCAGCCAATTAGGCTGTAAACAACAACAATAACATTATACGAGTATATGTTTATATATATATTTTTTTAACCCCTAATGTGTGTACGTAGCAATCTGTTCAATTTAGAACAATAAGCAACCCCATGACCCAATGAGATGAGGATGATGTGTATGACGTGTAAATGAGGTGTAGTCTTGTATAGACCCAGGTCGACCACTCCTGAGACAGTATGGTTAATTGAACCCCAACCATCAAAGTACACCGGTAACCACTGTCTAGTATTCAAATCCGTATAAAAGTAATTACCTTTACTAGGATTTGAACCAGGAACCTTCGTCTCCGAAAATCAGCTGTTTAACAGCTGGTTAGGCGACGACTTTACCTATAGACCAACCCACCCGGTGGGTTACATAAAAATAAAAGTGATTATTTTCACTTTCCGCATTGGCGTAGTTGGTAACGTGCTCGCCTCTAATCATGCGGTCTTGGGTTCGAATCCCACTCAGGCACGGCATATTTTCATACGTTACAAAAAAATCATCTCATCCTACATTACATACAGTTCCACCCCAACGTCGTCGCTAATTGCAGTTGATGCGACATTAATTAAATTTAAAAAAAATCTGGTGTGGAACACTCACACAACAATGTTCTAACCTAATTTACCCACTTTTACAATCACGTTTCCCTCAGGATAGATGCTTCCATTTTAATTTCTCGCGATTCTATAAATAATCAATTTTAAAAATCACTCTTTCACGCTAAACTAGGCTCTGTAGAGAAAAATGCTCTAAATAAAAGTTGTACATCTTTTAATTTTCTTATTATAAATTTGATTATACACTTTAGTCGTAAAATGCATACTACGGCCAAAATCTTAAAAAAATTATTTTTCACACGTATTCGTGAGAAAAAAATCAGAAAATCACTAATTACCGCTAAACTAAGCGTTAGACAAAAAATGTTTGAAATAAAAGTTGAAGGATTTTAAATTCTCTACAACTTTTATTACCTATATAAATTTTTGCGCTAAAATGCATATTAAAGCCGCAATCTTAAAAAAAAAACAATTTTTTTACGTGATAACAGTCTCATCAAGAATTTCAGAAAACATGGCGCCTACTATATCTTCTATCTTGTAGAGCATAAAAAATTTAGTAAACCAGGCGATTTTTAAAAAAAAATCGTAGGACCCGTTTTTGAGAAAATCGCAAAAAAGTGAAAAAGTGAAAAAAGCGAATCAACTACTACTTCCGGTTGACCGATTATGATGAAAATGTTCGTGTCGGGTCCGGTAGAGGTACGTAACTTAAGTTTCAAGTTTCAGGTTTGTACGATGTTCCGTTCTTCAGATATTTTGTTCACACACACAGACCAATCGCTGAAAACATCATGTTTTGTTGAGTTCAGGTGGTCGGAAAACGTGTAGATCCGGTGAAAACTCGATTTGTTAAAATCGACATAAAAACAATACTTTTCTTCCCATATATTCATACAGGCAAGAGAAAGTAAAATTTTTTTTTCTAATTTGTGTACGTTGCAATCTGTTCAATTGAGAACAATAAGCAACCCCATGACTCAATGAGATGAGGATGATGTGTATGACGTGTAAATGAGGTGTAGTCTTGTACAGACCCAGGCCGACCATTCCTGAGAGAGTGTGGTTAATTAAACCCCAACCATCAAAGTACACCGGTAACAACGGTCTAGTAAAAAATAATAATAAAATTAAAATAAAATAAAAAAAGTAAAAAATAATAATAAAAACGTTTGTTTTCATAATACAATTTAAAACTTCTTTTCTGGTACTTTTCTATTGATCGACGAGTTTGGACGTTAACATGTAACTCGTATAAATGATTAAGTCGACTTGTCTGACCTTGAAACAGAAGAGGAAATGGAATAAAAAAGAAGTCAATTTTACATTGTACTGTATATACAACTTTTTTAGGAAAATTACAAGAGTCCGTATAGAAGATAGCAATAAACAGATGGATAATGGTTATTTCATGGAAGATTTTTTTACGCCTGTTTAAACATGTTTTAATCTTTTTACTGAATTTATTTATACGTCCATATTCAACACATTGATTTTTTTTTGTTAATCAAAATAACACCAAAAATCTGGTGTACAACACTCACATGACTTTGTCATGCCAATGCAAATAATTAACAATAAACCTAACATTAGACTAGTAATTAAACATTAGAAATAAACAACAATACTAACCTCAATAAACATAACTTTATTTTAATCATATTTATATAAAAGAGGCAAAATGAAAATCGATCTCAGTTTGCCTTAAAAATACGGAAAATCACTCTTTCACGATAAAATAGGCTCTGCAGCTAAAAATTCTTTAAATACAAGTATTAGATCTTTTAATTTCCTATAAATTTGATCATACTCTTTTGTCGTAAAATGCATACTAAGGCCGAAATCTAAAAAAAAAAATAGATTTTTCACACGTTTTCTTGGGGAAAAAACAGAAAATCGCTAATTACCGCTAAACTAAGCGTTATACAAAAAAATGTTTGAAATATAAGTTGTAGGATTTTAAATTCTCTACAACTTTTATTATATAAATTTTTGCGCTAAAATGCATCTTAAAGCCGCAATCTTAAAACAAACCAATTGTTTTACGTGAAAACAGCCCAACCAAGAATTTCAGCAAACATGGCACCTACTCTATCTTCTATCTTTTAGAACATAAAAAATTTAGTAAACGATGCGATTTTTAAAAAAATTGTAGGACCCGTTTTTGAGAAAATCGCAAAAAAGTGAAAAATTACACGAATAAACTACTAATTCCGGTTGACCGATTTTGATGAAAATGTTCGTGTCGGGTCCGGTAGTGGTATGTAACTTAAGTTTCAAGTTACAAGTTCGTACGATGTTCCGTTCTTAGATATTTTGTTCACGCACACAAACACACCGATGGCTAAAAACATGTTTTTTTGTGTTCAGGGGGTCTGAAAACGTATAGATCCGGTGAAAACTCGATTTCTTAAAATCGACATGAAAACAACACTTTCCTTCCTATATATTCATGTAGGCAAAAGAAAGTAAAACTGGGATTTTTTTTTAAATTTCCGCTTTAGTTTGACATGTACTGAACGAAATCTTTTACAGTTTCTTGAACAGTTACAAAAAACTGTAAATGGACTAAGCTAAAACTGAATAAAAAAATTTTCTTTAAACTGATACGATAAAACAGAATTCTTTCTTTAATTATTCATCTAATTGAATTAATTCAATCTAAAATGAAAGGATCGGTTTTTGTAACAAATCGTAAACCGAGTTCATATTGGTATACCATGTCCAGTAAGCTGCTTTACAAGTGAAAATAGCACAACTGACTGAGTCATATTTTACAGAAAACAGAACAACAGCACATAACTTGTGTCTGTGTATTTTTTCTTGCGTATCAATGTTTACACAAGTGTACTTAACTACAATACTTGTTTGCAGAAAAGCGTTCGTTGGTAATTGTAATAAAGCACTACACTAATTGACCTGACTTTAAAAATACTGTACATGAACTCAGAGCTACATGGCGAATGTTTATCGCTCCTCGTAATTACACTTCTGTTTGTTTACATAAATCATTTAACTCGAGAAACAGACGACATCATAATTAATTCAATTTAACTTAAGGGGGTAGTTCAACTCAAGAAGATGATTTTTTATAATTTTGATTATTTTTTGCATTTATTTGAAGTATAAAATTTTCTGAATCACAACATTCGTTTACTTTGTTTGTACGTTGACAAAAAGTTATAAAAACATCTGTTAAAAATAAAGCTCACTAGCAAGGCGAGTTGAACATTATTCCTTTAACTTTAGCTTTTCCGGAAATGTGGTTTTTGCATGATTGTACATTCTTGGGAATTAAATATTTTGGTTTGTATTGGAAGTATTTGGATAGTGTTTTTTTTTTAATTTTTCATAATTTCTTGCTCTGTTATCTGTAGCATGATTATTACAAAAACCTTAATACGGATTTGGTTAAAAAATAATTTGTGAATACATAAAATAAATGTTTTTGAAAATATGGTTTTTCTTCAATAAATTTCTTGTAAGAAAAAATACATACAAACGCATACAACAGATAATAGACAGAAATTTTCTGTATTTTGTAGCATAAGAATCATGATGATATCTTTCTTGATTCCTGAGATATTTGATTCGCCGTAAAAACCCGCTTTTCCAACCTCACCCTTATATTAGGGGCTGTAATTAATTTTTTTGGCTTGGTTCAAATGGTAGACCATTGCTAATAAATTACACTTTCATTTAAAATAAATAATGATAAATTATAGCCAGAAGTTTTCATTTTCATTTTCTGGGTTGACCACCCACTTAAGGTTATTTTGTATAAGTCACTAATCCGACCAATCAGGCTATATATGGTGGCTCCATTTTTGGTTCCTGTCACAAGTCTACATTAAATATTCTTCAAAGGCACCAATCAAAAGCTCTTCGAGCCACCACCAATGCTCCATCTTATGTAACTAATCATACTCTGCGCACAGACTTGACAATCCCTACAGTTGAGCCGTTGTTAGTTTGCTCCTACTGTCAACAAACAAAAGCCACCTACTACAGGGTGCACGCTAGAGTCTGCGACTTTAAGGATGTCGTATTCCGATTAAGTTAACTATATTTCAAATTATAAGTACTTAAATTACTTCAAACATCACTCATGACATGATGTAGGCCTAACAATTTCATTTATAAAAATACTTTTAAAAGTATTTTGTACTTAAATACTTTTGAAAGTATTTTGTTGTTACTTTTTAATGAGCGTGTACTCATTTTTATACAATGCGCATGCTCAGTGACGTCATTATTTGTTTACATTAGGAGCAAACTAAGACAGGCTGGACTTTACATTAACAGGTTGACTGCTATTAGATGATGAGTAGACCTAGTCTTGCCAGATATGCTATGATATTTTTCAGAATTATGTGGTTCAGAATAATGTAAAAAATTTTGTTATTTAAAAAAAAATCAGAATCGGTAAAAGAATGGTATTTTTAAAAGTTATAGGAAATAAAAAGAAACTACAACTTTTATTTTAAGAATTTTTCTACAGATTTTAGTTTAGCATCATTGAGTCGTGATTAAAATTAGGCTGTTGTTGTTGTTGTTTAGGTCATCAGTTGAAAGGCTGGTTTATACCTGTAGAGGTTTTACTAAGTAAAACGAGGAGTGAGGTGGTTTACCATTGCCACAACTCACTCAGTGGAAAAGTACGCTTATCAGCATGCCGGGCCCTCTGAAAAGCACATATTTTCCACTCTGCAAATGACACCTTCACTTCATTCACCACAGGGTCCAACTGCATAATGAAATTGATTACTTTCAGAAGAGATAACTCTGATTAGTGTCACAGTACACCTCTACCCCTTCTGTTCTTAAATTATTCAATCATTTAATTGGCTGACCACGTGATAAGAAACAGAACTATTTATTGTAGCCCTGCAACGAACAGATTGAGAGTAAATAATTTGACAATCCACCTGTCTATTATGGGCAGATAAGTCACTAATCCGACGAATCAGGCTCCAAAAATGGAGCCACCATATATATGGTGGCTCCATTTTTGGTTCCTGTCACAAGTCTACATTAAATATTCTTCAAAGGCACCAATCAAAAGCTCTTCGAGCCATCACCAATGCTCCATCTTATTACGTTCTCTTGCCTATATGAATATATAGGAAGGAAAGTATTGTTTTCATGTCGATTTTAAGAAATCGAGTTTTCACCGGATCTATACGTTTTCAGACCCCCTGAACCCAAAAAACATGTTTTAGCGATTGGTCTGTGTGTGAACAGAATATCTCAAGAACGGAACATTGTACGAACTTGAAACTTAAAACTTAAGTTACATACCACTACCGGACCCGACACGAATTTTTTCATCAAAATCGGTCAACCGGAAGTAGTAGATTATTCGTGTAATTTTTCACTTTTTTGCGATTTTCTCAAAAACTGGTCCTACAACTTTTTTAAAAATCGCCTGGTTTACTCAATTTTTTATTTTCTACACGATAGGGTAGGCGCCATGTTTGCTGAAATTCTTGTTGAGGGTGTTTTCACGTAAAAAAAGTGTTTTTTTAAGATTACGGCTTTAACATGTATTATAGCGCAAAAATGTATATAATAAAAAATGTGGAGAATTTAAAATTCTACAACTTTTGTTTCGAACATTTTTTTGTATAACGCTTAGTTTAGCGGTAATTAGAATTTTCTGTTTTTTCTCACGAAAACGTGTGAAAAATCGATTTTTTTAAGATTTCGGCCTTAGTATGCATTTTTCGTAAAAAGTGTATATCATCAAATTTATAGTAATTTAAAAATCTACAACTTTTATTAAAGCATTTTTCTCTACAGAGCCTAGTTGTGCGTGAAAGAGTGATTTTCCGTATTTTTAGACCAAACTGAGGTTGATTGTCATTTTGTGTCTTTCACTCATGATTAAAATAAGGTTATGTTTATTGAGGTTGGTTTTTTGTTTATTTCTAATGTTTTATTACTAATGTTAGGATTATTGTTTATTATTTGTATTGGCAAGAGAAAGCTGTGTGAGTGTTTCACACCAGATTTTGTAACTAATCATACTCTGCGCACAGACTTGACAATCCCTACAGTTGAGCCGTTCTTAGTTTGCTCCTACTGTCAACAAACCAAAGCCACCTACTACAGGGTGCACGCTAGAGTCTCCGACTTTACGGATCTCGTATTCCTATTAAGTTAACTATTTTTTAAATTATAAGTACTTAAAGTACTTCAAACATCATTCGTGACATGATGTAGGCCTAACAATTTCATTTATAAAAATACTTTTAAAAGTATTTTGTACTTAAATACTTTTGAAAGTATTTTGTTGTTACTTTTTAATGAGCGTGTACTCATTTTTATATAATGCGCATGCTCAGTGACGTCATTATTTGTTTACATTAGGAGCAAACTAAGACAGGCTGGACTTTACATTAACAGGTTGACTGCTATTAAATGATGAGTAGACCTAGTCTTGCCAGATATGCTATGATATTTTTCAGAATTATGTGGTTCAGAATTATGTTCTTCAGAATAATGTAAAAATTTTTGTTATTTAAAAAAAATCAGAATCGGTAAAATAATGGTATTTTTGAAAGTTATAGGAAATAAAAAAGAAACTACAACTTTTATTTTAAGAATTTTTCTACAGATTTTAGTTTAGCATCATTGAGTCATGATTAAAATTAGGTTGTTATTGTTTTTTAGGTGATCAGCCTGGTTGGCTGGTTTGAACGTGTAGAGGTTTTACTAAGTAAATCGAGGAGTGAGGTGGTTTACCATTGCCACAACTCACTGACTGGAAAAGTACGCTAATCACCATGTCGGGCCCTCTGAAAATCACATATTTTCCATTCTGCAAATGACACCTTCACTTCATTCACCACAGGGTCCAACTGTATAATGAAATTGATTACTTTCAGAAGAGATAACTCTGATTAGTGTCACAGTACACCTCTACCCCTTCTGTTCTTAAATTATTCAATCATTTAATTGGCTGACCACGTGATAAGAAACAGAACTATTTATTGTAGCCCTGCAACTAACAGATTTAGTGTAAATAATTTGACACTCTACCTGTCTGTTATGGACAGAAAAAAAATTATGAGCCGAAAAATTAGGTTATGTTGTCATTTTACATTGTTTACTCATGATTCCAAATAGGTTATATATGATTTATTCTTTACATTGGCAATATAAAGTGGTGTGAGTGTTTGACAGCAGATTTTTTTAGTATCCGTTTTCTCATTTCAATTTGGTTGTTTGTTTCAGTATTAGGTGAATGATACGCACACTATTTCTATAATGGTGGATTAGGGAAGACATCTGAAAAATAGAACAGCCGTCAGTGTAATATAATGTAACACGTAACAGCACAGACAAGGCACAAGGCGAGGAACGTGTGAATGAACAGTGAACATCTCAGTAATCCCAGGCTTTGCCATCGCATCGCATCGCACCGTCTACCGTCTACCGTCTACCGTCTAGAACTAGATTATTTTCCCGGACTACAGCTTCCGTATATACTCTCTCGTCACTCACCACATCGAAACCTCGTATCTACACCTGCACTGTTTTAACTCAAATTGCTCAAGAGAAAAAAAAGGAAACATTTACCAGACGGATGAACAAAATTAGATTACATTTTAACCAACACGACCAGGTGCTACTGTAGTAGGCTACGTGGCCTACTGCGTTATGTCTAGTGAAATTTGTATTTGTTGATGTGGTACCACTGTCCACTAGCACTTTTGGCGCGTAAACATGCACTTATTTTACAGGTTACATTATATGATAATGAACAGCCAAAACAAAATAAATTAAATATAAAACTCACCTCAGAGTATTATATTCATTCTTAAGATCTTTCGTCTCCCTCGGAGACATCATCAGGAATTAAAAAAACACACTAATCACATAAAACAATTTTTTTTTTTTTTTTTTTTTTTTTTTTTTTTTTTTACGCCCTGGAGACTCCAGGAGGAGTATAGGACATGTCGTCAGATGTAACACTTGAAATACATATAAGAAACACACAATGTATCACTACTATCAAGAAAGAAATTCTTGTACGCTATAAAAAGTTTCACCGATCAAGCAATTTTTTAAATTTTTTTAAAGGAATTCAAATCCTCACAACACTTTAAAGATTGGGGTAATTTATTTATGAATTTTCTCCCTGCATAAGTAGGTTTTTGTTCATGGTTGTTCATGGTCGCAGACCACATGTAGAAAATAATTGACGTGGTCTGCGACCATAATTGTTTTAATGTTTTTATGTTTTATGTGATTAGTGTGGTTTTTTAATTCCTGATGATGTATCCGAGGGAGACGAAAGATCTTAAGAATGAATATAATACTCTTGAGGGGTGAGTTTTATATTTAATTTGTTTTGTTTTGGCTGTTCATTATCATATATGTAGTGGTGCAAACAAAGGAAAATAATGTTTAATAAAATAATTTTACAGGTTATGTAAACTACATAAGGTTAAAAATGTGAACATTAGGTTTTAAAAAAATATTTATATATTTTACAGGTTATATGAACTATATTAGGTTATGTGAACTACATTTGGTTAGCTGCATTCAACTGTTAACCATCAGCGAAATTATGTAAATCCACAACGCAGGACCCAACACAACAAGCGGGATGGACGCAATTTTAAACATTCTTGAACAAAAAAAATCTGGTGTGAAACACTCACACAACTTTCTCTTGCCAATGCAAATAATTAACAATAAACCTAACATTAGTATTAAAACATTAGAAATGAGAAAAACTAACCTCAAAAACATAACCTTATTTTAATCATGAGTGAATGACGCAAAATGACAATCGAACTCAGTTTGGCTTAAAATACGGAAAATCACGCTTTGACGCTAAACTAGGCTCTGTAGAGAAAAATGCTCTAAACAAAAGTTGTAGATCTTTTAATTTTCTATAAATTTAATTATATACACTTTTGTCGTAAAACGCATACTAAGACCGAAATGTTAAAAAAAATCGATTTTTCTCACGTTTTCGTGAGAAAAAAAAACAGAAAATCGCAAATTACCGCTAAACTAAGCGTTATACAAAAAAATGTTTGAAATAAAAGTTGTAGAATTTTACATTCTCTAAAACTTTTATTATATAACGTTTTGCGCTAAAATGCATATTAAAGCCGCAATCTTAAAAAGAAAATGTTTTTGCGTAAAAACAGCCTCACGCAGAATTTCCGCAAACATGGCGCCTGCCCTAATTGTAGAGCATAAAAAATATAGTAAACCAGGCGATTTTAAAAAAAATCGTAGGACTAGTTTTTGAGAAAATCGTAAAAAAGTGAAAAATTATACGAATAAACTACTACTTCCGGTTGACCGATTTTGATGAAAATGTTCGTGTCGGGTCCGGTAGTGATATGCAACTTAAGTTTCAAGTTCGTACGATGTTCCGTTCTTGAGATATTCTGTTCACACACACACACGCGCGCACGCACGCACGCACGCACACAGACCAATCGCTAAAAACATGTTTTTTGGGTTCAGGGGGTCTGAAAACGTATAGATCCGGTGAAAACTCGATTTCGAAAAATCGACATGAAAACAATACTTTCCTTCCTATATATTCATATAGGCAAGAGAAAGTAAAACAGGCGTTCCGAAAGAATTATTTCATTTGCACATCGAATATATATCATGGAAAATTATGAGAAAAATAGAACCTGATTTGTTTAGTGCTTTTCACAGTGTGTACCGACTGCAGACTGACTAAAAATAACTGGGTGAATCCTTAACGTATTATTAAAAAAGTCCACTCTTTTATACTCAACTTTTTCTACTCTTTCTCGAAGGGGTTCGATTGGTATTTTTATTTTAGTTTAAAAAAGTAATATACAGAATTTCACTTGTATAGTTATGTTAATAAACGGTTTTTTTATTTATTTTTTTAATCTGTTCATTATTTTTATTGTAGATTATGTGTAACTGGATGGAAATTCCGTTATAATAGAGATGAACCAATCAGTGGAACGTTTTAAATTAATTGTTATGTTATTAAGCGTACTACTAGGCTAATTTAGATTGTTAGCTGTCGTCTGTCAAGAACAACAAAAATCATCTAATCGTATGTTTGTTATAAAGTGACCCGATACAGGCCTACTTTGTCAGTCGTGGTTCGCCTAGTTCACTGTACTTCCTGTATCAGAAGATGAGAAGATGAGATCAGGTTTAGGCGTCGTCCACATATTCAAATATAAGCGATCAGCTCTCACATCAAATTATATTATTGGCTCTACTTTTAGTAGCCTTGTCTACAGAAACACCTGCCTCCTCTTTTTTTCTTTACTTATTTTTCTTTTTTTAATTCCTAATATGTGTACGTTGCAATCTGTTCAATTGAGAACAATAAGCAACCCCATCACCCAATCAGATGAGGATGACTTGTATGACGTGTAGTCTTGTACAGACACCTGAGAGAGTGTGGTTAATTGAACCCCAACCATCAAAGTACACCCACAACCACTGTCTAGCATTCAAATCCGTATAAAAGTAACTACCTTTACTAGGATTTGAACCAGAAACCTTCGTCTCCGAAAATCAGCTGCTAAACAGCTGATTTTGGCGACGACATTACCTCTAGACCAACCCGCCCGGTGGGTTGTTTACGTATTTGAATTAATTTTTATTAAATTTCCGTTTATGGCCTCCGGGCCAGCCCAGTTAGTCAGCTGGTAGAAAGTCGCTATTATTTGTTAAGTAACACCAGTTGGGCAAGCGACTTTTTATGGTGACCAGCTGACAGCCATCCATGAACAAACTCTACTGGGGGTCCCTGTTCAAACTCATTTGTCTAATCCACGTCAAAAAAAAAAACAGCAAAAAGCAGCGATCAAATTGAGTAGTTGTCAATAAAGTACAGTTCCCGATAACAAATATAACGGGTTCGGTTCCCGGTCAGGTCTGGCATTTTTTCATCTGTAAATCACCACATACCATTACCTACGCACAAGCCCAAGGCTTATGTAGGCATTATCACTCAATAAAAAAAATATATACATATAATATATAAGCTAAAAAAAAAAATGTAAAGTATAACGTGTATTTTATTTCATGTATTTGTTACAAATTGTTGAACTGTATGGGTTTGTTAGATCTGAGGACGGCGCAGGATCGGCTGAGGAAGCTGCAGAGACTGGCCTGCCTAGGGATATGTGGTGCAATGTGCACTTGTCCAACGGCTGCTATGGAGGCGATGTTTGATTTGCCTCCTCTTCATATTCAAGTGAAGAAGGAGGCGATAAGAACTGCCTTGAGGCTGGAGGGCAAGATCGGGGTTCCATCAGGGGAGATGGACCACACCGAGATCTTCAAAGAGATTGAGGGGATGGGTGTGGTGGGTGGTCCTCGGGACCGTATGAACAGAGCATACGACTTCTCCGACACACTGAGGGTGGAAATTTTTGATCGTCAGGAGTGGGCGGAGGGACAGCCAGTGATACCGGAAGGGGCTACCGTTTGGTATACTGACGGCTCAGTAATGAGCGGAAGAGTGGGATTGGGGGCCTGGGGGGCCGGGGGAAAGATTTCCCTGGCCCTTGGGTGTAACATAACCATCTTCCAAGCTGAAATATTGGCCATTAAGGTCTGTGCGGAGAGGTGTATTGAGAGGCGCCTCAGTGGGTCGCACATTTATATTTTGTCCGATAGTCAGGCGGCCATCAAGGCTTTGAGTTCTTGTACTTTTGAGTCGCGATTGGCCTATGATTGTCGGGAAGTTTTGAATGCCGTGGCCAAGCGTAACGTGGTGACGCTGCGTTGGGTGCCGGGGCACCAGGGAGTGCCTGGAAATGAGAGAGCGGATGCCTTAGCAAAGAAAGGTGCAGCCTCTCACTTCATAGGCCCAGAGCCATTCTGTGGAATTGGTGAAGGCTATTATAGAGGTATAGTTAGGGCCTGAGAAGAGGAGGCTAAAACCTCCTATTGGGAGAAGGTGCCAGGCTGTGAACAGGCAAAGAAATTCATTGCCTATTCCAGCAGGAAGGCTGGGATATATAATAGACTAGGAAGACAGGACTTGAGGAGGGTAGTGGGCCTGATGACTGGTCATTGTAATCTTGGGTATCATTTATCCAAGATAGGAGTTGCTGAAGAGAGCCTGTGTAGATTCTGTCATGAGGCAGAAGAGAAGGCTGAGCATATTTTATGCAGCTGCAAAGTGGTTGGCTGCAAAAGAAGAGCGCTGATGGGTAAGGACGTGTTAACACCTTCTCGGGTAAGTGCACTAGATCCTAGGCAGATCCTGCGCTTTATTGAAAGTGTGGGTCTTGCATAAATAAGGAATAGGGGCAATCACAAAAGATCTTTTAGGTCGCGGTGAGGAGGGGCTGCAGAAGCCTGAACACCCTGGTTGTAAAGAAGAAGAAGAAGAAGATGGGTTTGTTTTAAAGTGTTTAATTTTCTGTTTTATTAAATTACAAAATGTTGTATTGTACTTATGCTTGATTGGAAATTAAATTATTATTATTATTATTATCATAATTATTATTTTTATTGGCAAGAGAAAGTCAAGTGAGTGTTTCACGCCAAATATTTAGTGTTACAGCAACACAGTTGGTCGTTCAGCTTATCAAATAATTTAGAATTATCTTCGATATTAGATAATAAAATAAACTGTAGTACGCCATAAATATATTCCAATTCATTTCTACGAATTAAAATTATGATGATGGTATACACGATTCGCGTCTCATCATGCGGTCTTGGGTTCGAATCCCATCCAGCCACGGCATATTTTCATATGTTACAAAAAAATCATTTCATCCTTCACCGTCTGCATTAGCATTAATTGCAGAAAAGTCGGACGTTAAACCAAAAACAAAGTAAATAAATAAAAAAAAAAAAAATAGAATCGAGCCAGATTACTGGAGGGTCCGGATTTTCGAGGGCCGAATTGTCGAGGTACTACTGTATTATTATTTTTATTGGCAAGAGAAAGTCACGTAAGTGTTTCACGCCAGATATTTTAGTGTAAGAGCAACACAGTTGGTCGTTCAACCTTATCAAATAATTTAAAATTATCTTCGATATTAGATTATAAAATAAACTGTAGTACGCCATAAATATATCTTAAATTAATTTCTACGAATTAAAATTATGATGATGATGATGATGATGATATACACGAACAGAAAGTTAAGTAACATGGTAATTAATAAAAGCCAACCAATAAATAAATAATTGATGTAATGACATAACAGCTCTTGAAACCATCACTTATTATTTCGTTCCACGTTTTACCTAATCATACTTCATTATAATTATACAAGTCGAATTTACTGCACTATAATTATTATAATCTCAATTCATAAATGTCTTAATAACTAAACAGCTAGTTGCTGCTACGTTTTAGAATACATTTTGGCAAAATGTGCCATCTTTCTAGCAAACACAACTTTATATCCACTTTAGAAATTTTAAATCTTCCGATTCTTCTGATTTTCGGAGACGAAGGTTTTTGGTTCAAATCCTAGTAAAAGTAATTACATTTATATATACGGATTTGAATACTAGACAGTGATTGCCGGTGTACTTTGATGGTTGGGGTTTAATTAACCATACTCTCTTAGGAATGGTCGGCCTGGGTCTGTACAAGACTACACAGTCTCATTTACACGTCATACACATCACCCTCATCTCATTGGGTGATGGGGTTGCTTATTGTTCTCAATTGAACAGATTGCAACGTACACTCGTTAGATTATAAAAACCAAATCGATTCTTAATAATAAATTCAATTATTTTCAGAGTGCTTTAAATACTTAGGGGAGCCAATATAGAGCACACAGGATTAAGGAGAACAAAACATGGAATTCCAGGAAAGCTGCAATGAAAAAATCACAACATCTCACACACTTCACGTACAATAATAAGAAATCTATGACCATAAGAACAAAAATCTGGTGCGAAACACTCACACGAATTTCTCTTTTCAATGCAAATAACGACCAATATAACCTAACATTAGTAATAAAACATTAGAAATAAACAAAACACTAACCTGAATTTAACCACTCAGAATTTCAGCAAACATGACACCTACCCTATCTTGTAGAGAATAAAAAATTTAGTACGAGGCGATTTTTAAAAAAATCGTAGGACCAGTTTTTGAGAAAATCGAAAAAAGTGAAAAATTACACGAACGAACTACTACTTCCGGTTGACCGATTTTGATGAAAATGTTCCTGTCGGGTTCGGTAGTGGTATGTAACTTAAGTTTCAAGTTTTAAGTTCGTACGATGTTTAGTTCTTGTGTATTCTGTTTACTCACGCACGCACGCGCACACACACACACACACACACACACACATAACACAAAAACACACGCTCGCTCGCGCGCGCGCGCACGCACGCACACAGACCAATCGCAAAAACCATGTTTGTGTGGCTTCAGGTGGTCTGAAAACGTGTAGATCCGGTGAAAACTCGATTTCGAAAAATCGATATGAAAACAATACTTTCCTTCCTATTATATTCATATAGGCAAGAGAAAGTAAAAATTAGACACTACAAGACAGTATTACAACCTAGTGCAACTTATTGTTGTGAAACACTTTTCTCACTAAGACCCAACAAATCTAAAATAAACAATCCACTTAAAGTCGAAAGGAGGGTCCTAAGAACATGCATAGGAAGAAAACACCAAAGAGAGGGAATTTGGACACCGTTGCCAAATACAGAAGTCTATAAACAAACGGATAACATGTTAGACACGATGAGAAAAAAGAGGGTATCTTTTTTCGGACATGTACTCAGAACACCAGAAACCAGGATCTTAAGATACGTAGTTAACGGAAGAGTCACTAACAGAAAAAAAAACACGTCAAGGTGGATCTCAGATATTAAAGAAGACATGGACAAGCTTGGGCTTACACTACTCGACCTAAGAAACAAAACTAAAAAACTCAAATTTCTTCACACCCCTAACACCAGATTTGAAGAACCCCAAAAATCCACTAAAGTCTGTTCAGAGGCCGCGAGACTAGCAAGATCCCAGAATATGAAAAACTACTGGGAAAAAAGGAGACTGCAGCAACAATCCAGAAACTAAGACTCTACATTTATTTGATTCAAGTGATCTACTAAGATCTCAAGAGAAAAAAAAATTCAATTATTGACCATAACAGACAGGTGGAGTGTCAGATTATTTGCACTCAATCTGTTCGTTGCAGGGCTAAAATAAATAGTTCTGTTTCTTATCACATGGTCACCCAATTAAATGACTGAAGCATTTAACAACAGAAGAGGTAGAGGTGTACTGTGACACTAATCACAGTTATCTCCTCTCAGAGTAATGAATTTCATAATACAGTTGGACCCTGTGGTGAATGAAGTGAAGGTGTCATATGCAGAGTGGAAAATATGTGCTTTTCAGAGGACCCGGCATGCTGATAAGCGTACTTTTCCACTCAGTGAGTGTTGGCAATGGTAAACCACCTCATTCCTCGTTTTACTTAGTAAAACCTCTACAGGTACAAACCAGCCAACAGATCACCTAAACAACAACAGGCAGATGGGGTGTGTTTAAATTTTTGACTCTCGATCTGGTAGTTCCAGGGCTACAAAACGTAGTTCTCCCTCTCTCTCTCTCTCTCTTCCTGGTGACAACATCACATGACAATTTTTATTATGTAGATACGATTTTGTATTGTTGAGTATTTTATAAAAGTAAAAAGTTCCGTGTTTCTTTAATTTGTTTTAATTTCTTTAATTTTAATTTGTGTATGTGTGTGTGGGTGTGTGTGTGTGTGTGTGCGCGCGCGCGCGCGCGCGTGTGCATTGGACTATACGGTCGATCTAGCAGCTACACAATTTCTGCTACATATTTTTTTTAAAATTGATTACACCGTTTTTCGCGTGCAAAGTCGCGACGGGGCATGCTAGGAAAAAATATAAGCTAAAATAATTTGTAAACATTGTTTACAATATTAAAATTACATAAATATGTAACGATAAACAAAAAAAGAAACGTAGACAATTCATGAAAACGTATGAAAAAAGATTTACTACTGAAAAACTTCAATAACAATAGACGCTCGTTATATTTTTCGATGAAACGCAGAGAAGACATTTTACATGGATTTAGCTAATTATCTAGCGCAGATTTCCACGACACGAAAGCACTTTCTTTTCATTTCGAGATGAAGCGGTTATACTTGAACTCGCCCTACAGTCTGTTATTGGCACCATAATCCGGCACGCATCGAACCCTTCTCCACTCGAACTTAGGCCGCCTACACTTCTTCTACAAAGTTCTTTCGAAATATTCTAACAACCATTTCCACTTACAATTTATACTCGGATTAATTTCATCCGATAAAATATTATTTTAATACATTTTTACTTTGTCTTGCCTATATGAATATATAGGAAGGAAAGTATTCTTTTCATGTCGATCACAACAAATACACTCTTCACCGGATCTACACGTTTTTAGACCCCCTGAACCCACACAACAACATGTTTTTAGCAATTGGTCTGTGTGTGTGTGTGCGCGCGCGCGTGTGTGTGTGTGAACAGAATATCTCAAGAACGGAACATCGTACGTACTTGAAACCTGAAACTTAAGTTACATACTACTACCGGACCCAACACGAACATTTTCATCAATATCGGTGAACCGGAAGTAGTAGTTTATTCGTATAATTTTTCACTTTTTTGCGATTTTTTCAAAAACTGGTCCTACAATTTTTTTTAAAATCGCCTGGTTTACTAAACTTTTTATGCCTACAAGATAGGATAAGCGCCATCTCTGCTGAAATTCTTGGTAAGGCTGTTTTCACGTAAAAAAAATAGTTTTTTTAAGATTACGGCTTTAATATGCTTTGTAGCGCAAAAATTTATACAATAAAAAATGTAGAGAATTTAAAATCCTACAACTTTTATTTAAAACCTTTTATTGTTTAACGCTTGCTTAGTTCAGCGGTAATTAGCGATTTTCTGTTTTTTTTTTTCACGAAAACGTGTGAAAAATCGATTTTTTTAAAGATTTCAGCCTTAGTATGCATTTTACGAGTAAAGTCTACATCATTAAAATTTATAGAAAATTAAGAGATCTACAAGTTTTATTTAGAGCATTTTTCTCTATAGAGCTTAGTTTAGCGTGAAATAGTGATTTTTGGTATTTTTAAGCGAAACTGAGGTTGACTTTCATTTTGCGTCTTTCACTCATGATTAAAATTAGGTTATGTTAATTGAAGTTACTTTTTTGTTTATTTCAAATGCTTTATTACTAATGTCAGGTTTATTGTTAATTATTTGCATTAGCAAGAGAAAGTTGTGTGAGTGTTTCACAACAGATTTTTAAAGATCGTTTTATTTTATATATGTGTATTTTGTGCATTCGCAGATTTCTGTTCAAACGATTTAGTGTTAATAGGCTTTACTAGGCTGGTTTGAACCGCTAGAGGCTTTACTAAGCTGGTCTGAACCTCTAGAGGCTTTACTAGGCTTTTTCAACCTCCAGATGCTTAACTAAGTAAAATAAGGAGTCACGTGGTTAATCATAACTTACTGAGAAGCATCTACTTTCCACTCTGCAAATGACACCTTCACTTCATTCACCACAGGGTCCAACTGTATAATGAAATTCATTACTTTCAGAGTAGATATCTCTGATTAGTATCTTTTACACCTACACCTCTTCTGTTCTTAAACGCATCACTCAATAATTGGGTAGCCATGTGATATATCAGTGGGACTACTAGCAGCAAATCGAGTGCAAATAATTTTACATTCCACCTGCCTGTTATGGGCAAAGAAATTTAATCATTAAAACTAAAATACAGCAAATGCTGCTTTTATTCAATCCAAACTTCATCTGAATACGTCAAATTATTGAGGGAGTTTGCAGCAGTGCCAACAATTTATAATTTTTTTCAAATACTTAATAAAATATCACAAACAAAAAGAAACTACAAATTGTTTAGGAAATTTTTCTCTACAAAAATTGTAAGTAAAACCATTAAAAACTTCAGAGTTAAAATACAAAATACGTTTTTTTTTTGTAATTCCTAATGTGTGTACGTTGCAATCTGTTCAATTCAGAACATTAAGCAACCCCATGACCCAATGAGATGAGGATGACGTGTAAATGAGGTGTAGTCTTGTTCACACTCAGGTCGACCATTCCTGAAAGAGTATGGTTAATTGAACCCCAACCATCAAAGAACACCGGTAACAACTGTCTAGTACTCAAATCCGTATAAAAGTAACTACCTCTACTAGGATTTAAACCAGGAACCTTCGTCTCCGAAAATCAGCTGTTAAACAGCTGATTTTGGCGACGACTTTACCTCTAGACCAACCCGGTGGGTTAAAATACGTTAGAGAAATTTCTATGTAAATATAAAATAGATCTAATAGAGTTAGTTGTTTGAGCAGGGGTACGCCAATGGTGTAGCTATACACGACGGATTAATAACGGCAACTTATAACATTTTTAATTCAGTTACAACCGGCTTATCTGAAAACAGAACAGGCACACACTGCGCTATTCACGCGTAAGCGAAACATAAACATATCCTCTAGGGATATTATAGGCCTCCAAACAGTCGTACTCGAAGAAAAAAACTTCCAACGACACACGCAACTACAACAACAATTTACAGCCGAGGGCAAACGCCGCACAAGCCTACTCTAGTTAAACAACTTTTAACAATACGCAACCGTTTTTTAAAACTTACATCTTCCACTAATTTACTTAAAAACGTTCTACAGTTGAGCCGTTGTTAGTTTGCTCCTCCTTCTGTCAACAAACAAAAGCCACCTACTACATGGTGCACGCTAGAGTCTACGACTTTACGGATGTCGTATTCCTATAAAGTTTAACTATGCAGAATTTCAAAGTTCACAATCATAACACGAGAAACAGGAATGATTATTATGTGGCTAATCACTCCACAAAATTTTTTGAACAAAAACCTACTTATGCAGGGAGAAAATTCATGAATAAATTACCCCAATCTTTAAAATGTTGTGAGGATTTGAATTCCTTTAAAAGGAATCTGAAAAATTATTTGATCGGTGAAACTTTTTATAGCGTACATGAATGTATTTCTTGATAGTAGTGATACATTGTGTGATTCTTATATGTATTTCAGGTGTTACATCTGACGACATGTCCAATACTCCTCCTGGAGTCTCCAGGGCGCAAAAAAAACTATTTCAAATTAAAAGTACTTAAAACATCAGTCACGACATGATGTAGGCCTAACAATTTCATTTGTAAAAATACTTTTAAAAGTATTTTGTATTTAAATACTTTTGAAAATATTTTGTTGTTACTTTTTAATCAATGTTAATATCATGATGATGATGTCACGGGAGAGTGGGAGGGATGGATGGCTAGCCGTACGCTAGCAATTCATTCAGATTCAAGAGTTAGCGGTCGACAGTCTGGCAATTGGTCAGGCTGATTCAAGTTTCATATATTCAATTTACAATAGTTTTAATTACGTTAATCAAATAATACAAGTGTATAAACAATTCATCAATTCATACATATGTGTAAGAAAAATAAAATTCTTAATACAATTGAACATTTAGTGGGATCATTTCTTTTCACCAACAATCAACGTGTACTCATTTTGATATAATGCGCATGCTCAGTGACGTCATTATTTCTTTACATTAGGAGCAAACTAAGAATGGTTGGATTTTAAATACTGTACTTTGCCCATAACAGACAGGTGGAGTGTTAAATTATTTACACTCAATCTGTTCGTTGCAGGGCAAAAATTAATAGTTCTGTTTCTTCGTCCCTCTAGGTCCCTCCATAAATTTCTATAGAATTCGTCAAAAATTCAACAACAGCAACGAAAAATCTGGTGTGAAACATTCACACAACGTTCTCTTGCCAATGCAAATAATTAACAATAAACTTAACATTAGTAGACCCTAATAAAACATTAAAATTAAACAATAATCTAACCTCAATAAACTTAACCTAATGTTAATCATGAGTGAAAGACGCAAAATGAAAATCAACCTCAGTTTAGCTTAAAAATAACGAAAATCACTCTTTCACGCTAAACTAGGCTCTGCAGAGAAAAATGCTCTAAATAAAAGTTGTAGATCTTTTAATTTTCTATAAATTTAATTATAATACACTTTTGTCGTAAAATCCATAATAAGGGTGAAATCTTTAAAAAAAAATCTAGTTTTTTACACGATTTCGTGAGAAAAAAAACAGAAAATCGCTAATTACCGCTAAACTAAGCGTTATACAAAAACATGTTTAAAATAAAAGTTGTAGGACTTTAAATTCTCTACATTTTTTATTATATAAATTTTTGCGCTAAAAATGCATATGAAAGCCGTAATCTTAAAAAAACAATTTTT
The DNA here is from genome assembly GCA_035578175.1 of Catonia carolina. NCBI lineage: Eukaryota > Metazoa > Arthropoda > Insecta > Hemiptera > Achilidae > Catonia > Catonia carolina. Next base: position 80,268,371 of record JAQMRL010000002.1, read on the forward strand.
TTTACGTGAAAACATTCTCAACAAGAATTTCAACAAACATGGCGCCTACACTATCTTGTAAAGCATAAAAAATTTAAAAAACCAGGTGATTTTAAAAAACATTGTAGGACCAGTTTTTGAGAAAATTACAAAAAAATGAAAAATTACATGAATAAACTATTACTTCCGGTTGACCAATTTTGATGAAAATGTTCGTGTCGGGTCCGGTAGTGGTATGTAACTTAAGTTTTAAGTTTCAAGTTCGTACGATGTTCCGTTCTTGAGATATTCTCTACACACGCGCGCGCGCGCATTCACACATACACAGACACACACACACACACACAGACCAATCGCTAAAAACATGTTTGTGTGGGTTCAGGGGGTCTGAAAACGTGTAGATCCGGTGAAAACTCGATTTCACAAAATCGACACGAAAACAATACTTTCCTTCCTATATATTCATATAGGCAAGTGAAAGTATAAAAATAGAGAGCTGTCAGAAGTATGGGTACAGTTTCCAATGCCAAATAAAAGCTAAAAAATAGTTAATTCGATTAAATGTTTCAATATAAATTAAAAGTAACCTTTCATGGAAAAATTTTACATATATGATAACATCAGTAAAATTGTAAAGAATTTTTTTTTAAACTTGTACCAACACGGTTGAAGGGGTGCACACATAAGAGCATGTGTGTCAATTGTGAACATATCCCTTATGTGTGTGTGTGTGTGTGCGCGCGCGCACGCGTGTGTGTGTTTGTGTGTGTGTGTGTGTGTGTGTGTGTGTGTGTGTGTGTGTGTGTGTGAGAGAGAGAGAGAGAGAGAGAGAGAGAGAGAGAGAGAGAGAGAGAGAGAGAGAGAGAGAGAGAGAGGAAGAGAGAGAGAGTGTGTGTGTGTGTGTGACCGTGCGTAGCGTACACTACAAACAAAATAAAGCTTTTCGAATCACGCGACAAAACTAAACAAAACTCAAGTAGGCCTGCCAACGCGCTTCATAGGTACCGCTTTAAAAACAATATTGAATTAAAAACACACTAAGTTCATTCTCAACTAAAACAAACCACGTTTCTGAATTAGTGTTTTACACAGTTATTCATTATTTTAAAGTAAAACAAATAACAAAGTAACAGATTTTTACTTTCTCTTGCCTATATGAATATATAGGAAGGAAAGTATTGTTTTCATGTCGATTTTAACAAATACACTCTTCACCGGATGTACAAGTTTTCAGACCCCCTGAACCCAAAAAACATGTTTTTAGCGATTGGTCTGTGTGTGTGTGAACAGAATATCTCAAGAACGGAACATTGTACGAACTTGAAACTTAAGTTACATACCACTACCGGACCGGACACGAACATTTTCATCAAAATCGGTCAACCGGAAGTAGTAGTTTATTCGTGTAATTTTTCACTTTTTTGCGATTTTCTCAAAAACTGGTCCTACGATTTTTTTGAAAATCGCCTGGTTTACTCAATTTTTTATTCTCTACAAGATAGGGTAGGCACCATGTTTGCTGAAATTCTTGGTGAGGCTGTTTTCACGTAAAAACAAAGTTTTTTTAAGATTACGGCTTTAATATGCAATTTAGCGAAAACATTTATATAATAAAAGTTGAAGAGAATTTAAAAACCTACAACTTTTATTTCAAACATGTTTTTGTATAACGCTTAGTTTAGCAGTAATTAGCAATTTTTCTGTTTTTTTCTCACGAAAACGTGAGAAAAATCGATTTTTTTAACATTTCGGCCTAAGTATGCATTTTATGATAAAGGTGTATCTAATAAATTTTATAGGAAATTAAAAGATCTACAACTTTTATTTTGAGCATTTTTTACTACAGAGCCTAGTTTAGCGTGAAAGAGTGATTTTCCGTATTTTTAAAAGGCAAACTGAGATCGATTTTCATTTTTCGTCTTTCATACGTATATGATTAAAATTAGGTTATGTTTATTAAGGTTAGTTTTTTTTTTTATTTCTAATGTTAGGTTTATTGTTAATTATTTGCACTGGCAAGAGAAAGTTATGTGAGTGTTTCACACCAGATTTTTTAATAGGGAATTGCTTTATGTAGAACAAAGACTTTGACATTTCATTAAGCAGAATTATACCTACACTTCCCTTATTTAATAAATTTCCTGGGGCGGGGGGAGTCGTTAATTACCCTGTCTAGCCTGTTTTCTTTGAATCATTGTTGAAGAAGTTTACCCGGGAACGGGAAACGGAACTTGCCAAGAAAATATTGCTAAACTACGTACACACTGGTTGATCAACCAATGGAATCGAGATCGATCGTCTTTGTTTAATCCAGGTGACCTGGAAATCGTTTCTATAAACACGGATCAACCAACGAACAAATCAAGGTGTTATAAGAGACTACGAAACAAATTGGGTTTCAGATTTCTTTCGAAAAACTAAATACCATGTGTATCAAACAAAAAGAATGACCCGATTTTTTAGATTTTTTTTTTTTTTTAATTGAGTGATGATGCTTACATAAGCTTTGGGCTTGTGTGTAGGTAATAATATGTGGTGATTTACAGATGAAAAAATGCCAGACCTGACCGGGAATCGAACCCGGGACCCCGGCATAGTAGCCAGTTACGGTGACCACTACACCACGGGCCGGCCAATTATTTATTAAGAAGAATGGCTTAACACCAACAAATTACATACTAAATTACTCACAAAAGAAATAAGTTTATGAAAATCTATCATAAATGTTCAATATGTCCTCCATTGGCTGCACGGACGACATCTAGCCGATAGCTGAATTCATCCCAAACTGAGCGTAAGGTGTCTTCTGTCACTGAAGCTACAGCAGCTGATATTCTGTTTTTTAGTTCATCAATGTCATCAGGTAAGGGAGGAACGTAAACAAGTTGTGTAACATATCCCCTGTACTTCTTCTGTCACTGAAGCTGCTGTAGCTTCAGTGACAGAAGACACCCTACACTCAGTTTGGGATGAATTCAGCTATCGACTAGATGTCGTCCGTGCAGCCAATGGAGGACATATTGAACATTTATGACAGATTTTCATAAACTTATGTCTTTTGTGAGTAATTTAGTATGTAATTTGTTGGTGTTAAGCCATTCTTCTTAATAAATAATCTATATAAAATTGGGTCATTCTTTTTGGTACACATGGTACCTATATAAGGAATAACAAAACAGCCTCGCGTTGCACGAAAACAAAGTACGGAGAATCGGTACGTTGGGCGGATATTACAACCGAATATCTGTTCGTTGCAGGGCTAAAATAAATAGTTCTGTTTCTTATCACATGGTCAGCCAAATAAATAACTGAATCATTTAAGAAGAGAAGAGGTAGAGGTGTACTGTGACACTAATCAGAGTTATCTCCTCTCAAAGTAATGAATTTCATTATACAGTTGGACCCTGTGGTGAATGAAGTGAAGGTGTCATTTGCAGAGTGGAAAATATGTGCTTTTCAGAGGGCCCGGCATGCTGATAAGCGTACTTTCCCACTCAGTGAGGAAGGCAAATGTAAACCACCTCACTCCTCGTTTTACTTTTAGTAAAACCTCTACAGGTCCAAACGAGCCAATTAGGCTGATAACCTAAACAACAACATGAAAAAAAAGAAAATTACAGATTGCAACTAAACCAAGCGTTTAGGGTTTGTAGAGAAAAACGCATAAAATAAAAGTTGTAGGTTTTTTTTAATATTCTACAACTTTGAATTAGGCCTATATAAGCTACACTTTTGCCCTAGAATGCATATCACGGCAACAATCTTTAAAAGTAAAAAACTTTCCTGGAACTGCGCAGCCGCCCCAAAAATGTCAGCAAATATGGCGCTTATCCTATCTTGTAGAGCATAATATATGTAGTAAGTATAGCGATTTAAAAAAAAAACGTCATAGGACCAGTTTTTGAGAAAATCGCACGAATCGCTAATGCCGGTTGACCGATTTTGATGAAAATGTTTGTGTCAGGTTCCCTTGTGGTACCTAACTGAAGTTTCAACTTCATACACTATTCCGTTCTTGGGACGTTTCGTTGACAGACAGACACACAGACAGACAGACAGGTACACACACACACACACACACACACACACACACACACACGCCAATTTTAAAAATAATGTTATTTTTAGGTTGAGTAGGCTTGAAAACATGTTTTTGTATATCCGGTCAAAGCTCGAATTCGAAAAATCTACATGAAAACAATACTTTCCTTCCCCATATATATCCATACAGGGCAAGAGAAAGTAAAAATTTTACCCTATAAAAAAGTTTTCGTTAACTATTAAAAAACAGTGTAAACTTTTAAACAAGATTAAAATATTTCTAATAATATTTTTTATAATATTTCTAATAATATTTTTTTTTATTCCTAATTTGTGTACGTTGCAATCTGTTCAATTTAAATAAGCAATCCCATGACCCAATCAGATGAGGATGATGTGTACGACGTGTAAATGAGACTGTGTAGTCTTGTACAGACCCAGGCCGACCATTCCTGAGAGAGTATGGTTAATTGAACCCCACCCATCAAAGTACACCAGTAGCCACTGTCTAGTATTCAAATCCGTATAAAAGTAACTACCTTTACTAGGATTTCAACCAGGAGCCTTTGTCTCCGAAAATCAGCTGTTAAACAGCTGATTTTGGCGACGAATTTACCTCTAGACCAACCCGGTGGGTCTCTAATAATATTAAGTAACAATATTAATTGTTGTTATTTATTTATATTTTTTTATTTATTTATTTATTTATATTATAGTTATTTAATATCTAATAATATTAAGTAACAATATTAATTGTTGTTATTTATTTATATTTTTTATTTATTTATTTATTTATATTATAGTTATTTATATCTAATAATATTAAGTAACAATATTAATTGTTGTTATTTATTTATATTTTTTATTTATTTATTTATTTATTTATATTATAGTCATTTATTATCTAATAATATTAAGTAACAATATTAATTGTTTTTATTTATTTATATTTTTTATTTATTTATTTATATTATAGTTATTTAATATCTAATAATATTAAGTAATAATATTAATTGTTGTTATTTATTTATATTTTTTATTTATTTATTTATATTATAGTTATTTAATATCTAATAATATTAAGTAACAATATTAATTGTTGTTATTTATTTATATTTTTTATTTATTTATTTATTTATATTATAGTTATTTAATATCTAATAATATTAAGTAACAATATTAATTGTTGTTATTTATTTATATTTTTTATTTATTTATTTATATTATTGTTATTTAATATCTAATAATATTAAGTAACAATATTAATTGTTGTTATTTATTTATATTTTTTATTTATTTATTTATTTATATTATAGTTATTTAATATCTAATAATATTAAGTAACAATATTAATTGTTGTTATTTATTTATATTTTTTATTTATTTATTTATTTATATTATTGTTATTTAATATCTAATAATATTAAGTAACAATATTAAGTAGTATTGAGTAGGCCTGAACACGTGTACACCCGGTGAAAACTCGAATTAGAAAAATCGACATGAAAACAATACTTTCCTTCCCTATACTATATTCCTACAGGGCAAGAGAAGGTAAAAAGATTACCCTATATAAAAGTTTTTGTTAACTATTAAAAAAAACAGTGTAAACTTTTAAACAAGATTAAAATATTGAATAAAGTAAAATAATAATAATAAAAGGTTTAAACGGTGTGGCACTTGATGAGAACTAAATGAATGGCAAAGTAGGGCACCAGAACATAACGAAAGGCGTAGACCTGTGTAGTCTATAAGTGACATGCACCTCACGTACAACCGTACAGCTTGAGTGCATTTTTATTGATCTGCAATACCCAGTATTACCTAGTTTTCCAATATAAGATGTCATTTTTAAACAATATTAAACGTTTTATTTCAAAGCTTCCATTAAAGTTTAAAACGCCGCACTAAACAAGTTATTTGTCATCTGACTTAAAACGCTTTTATTCTAATAAAATTACAGTCAAGCTTTCACGCTTTTAAATATACGGTACTGGCCGGTAATCTACTAAATAAAAAAAATCTGGTGTGAAACACTCACACAACTTTCTCTTGCCAATACAAATAATTTATACAATATAACCTAACATTAGTAATAAAACATTAGAAATAAACAAAAACCTAACCTCATTTTAATTATGAGTGAAAGGCAAAATGAAAATCAACCTCAGTTTGGCTTAAAATACGGAAAATCACTCTTTCACGCTAAGCTAGGCTCTGTAGTGAAAAATGCTCAAAATAAGAGTTGTAGATCTTTTAATTTCCTATAAAATTTATTATATACACTTTTGTCATACAATGCATACTAAGGCCGAAATGTTTAAAAAAATCGATTTTTCACACGTTTTCGTGAGAAAAAAAAACAGAAAATCGCTAATTACTGCTAAACTAAGCGTTATACAAAAAAATGTTTGAATTAAAGTTGTAGAATTTTAAATTCTCTACAACTTTTATTGTATAAATTTTTGTTCTAAATTGCATATTAAAGCCGTAATTTTAAAAAACTATGTTTCTAAGTGAAAACAGCCTCACCCAGAATTTCAGCAAACATGACGCCTACCCTATCTTGTAGAGAATAAAAAAGTGAATAAACCAGGCGATTTTTAAAAAAATCGTAGGACCAGTTTTTGAGAAAATTGCAAAAAAGTGAAATATTATACGAATAAACTACTACTTCCGGTTGACCGATTTTGATGAAAATGTTCCTGTCGGGTCCGGTAGAAGTATGTAACTTAAGTTTCAAGTTTGAAGTTCGTACGATGTTCCGTTCTTGAGATATTCTGTTTACACACACAGACCATTCGCTAAAAACATGTTTTTTGGGTTCAGGGGGTCTGAAAACGTATAGATCCGGTGAAACTCGATTTCGAAAAATCGACATGAAAACAATACTTTCCTTCCTATATATTCATATAGGCAAGAGAAAGTAAAAATAATACTGTTTCATCCACTACTTTAAAAAATCATCACTTGTTAATTATACTTATTGCTGCACATAACACGAAAGCACGCCGCCTCGGTATCGTAGTGGTACCACGCTAGTCTACAATGCCAAAGTCCGGCGTTCGATTCCTGGCTAGGGACTGAAAATTTTCACAAGTAAAAATTTACTGATCTAGGTAGATAGAATAACCCACCGTAGTCGCTAATAACCAAAGAAATTGGTTTGACTGCCAATAAAGAAAAAAAATCTGGTGTGAAACACTCACACAACTTTCTCTTGCCAATGCAAATAAATACCAAAAAATTTAACAATTGTAATAAAACATTAGAAGTAAACACAAAACTAACCTCAAAAAACATAGCGTTAGTTTAATCATGACTGAAAGACGTAAAATGAAAATCGACCTCAGTTTGACTTAAAAATACGGAAAATCACTCTTTCACGCTAAACTAGGCTTCGCACAGAAGAATCCTATAACTAAAAGTTGTAGATCTTTTAATTTCCTATATATTTGATTATATACACTTTTGTCGTTTAATGCATACTAAGGCCGAAATCTTTAAAAAAAATTGATTTTTCACACGTTTTCGTGAGAAAAAAACAGAAAATCGCTAATTACCGCTAAACTAAGCGTTATACAAAAAATGTTTGAAATAAAAGTTGTAGGATTTTAAATTTTCTACAACTTTTATTATATACATTTTTGCGCTAAAATCCATATTAAAGCCGTAATCTTAAAAAAACTATTTCTTTAAGTGAAAACAGCCTCACCAAGAATTTCCGCAAACATGGCGCCTACCCTATCTTGTAGAGAATAAAAAATTGAATATACCAGGCGATTTTTAAAAAAATCGTATTACCAGTTTTTGAGAAAATCGCAAAAAAGTGAAAAATTACACGAATAAACTACTACTTTCGGTTGACCGATTTTGATGAAAATGTCCGTGTGATTTTTTAATTAATTTTCTATAAATTAATTTATAATACACTTTTGTCGTAAAATCCATAATAAGGCTGAAATCTTTTAAAAAAATCTATTTTTTACACGATTTCGTGAGAAAAAAACAGAAAATCACTAATTACCGCTAAACTAGGCGTTATACAAAAAAAATGTTTGAAATAAAAGTTGTAGGATTTTATATTCTCTACATTTTTTACTACATAAATGTTTGCGCTAAAATGCATATGAAAGCCGTAATCTTAAAAAAACAATTTTTTTTACGTGAAAACAGCCTCAACAAGAATTTCAACAAACATGGCGCCTACCCTATCTTGTAAAGCACAAAAAATTAAGAAAACCAGGCGATTTTTAAAAACATTGTAGGACCAGTTTTTGAGAAAATCGAAAAAAAGTGAAAATTTACACGAATAAACTACTACTTCCAGTTGACCGATATTGATGAAAATGTTCGTGTCGGGTCCGGTAGTGGTATGTAAGTTAAGTTTCAAGTTCGTACGATGTTCCGTTCTTGAGATATTCTGTTCACGCGCACACACACACACACGGACCAATCGGTAAAAACATGTTGTTGTGTGGGTTGAGGGGGTCTGTTTACGTGTAGATCCGGTGAAGAGTGGATTAGTTAAAATCGACATAAAAACAATACTTTTCTTCCTATATATTTATATAGGCAAGAGAAAGTAAAAATACAGTTTCATCTGCTTTAAAAAATCATCACGTGTTAATTATACTTATTGCTGTACATAAAACGAAAGCACGCCGCCTCGGTATCGTAGTGGTACCACGCTAGCCTACAATGCGAAAGTCCGGCGTTCGATTCCTGGCTAGGGGCTGAAAATTTTCACAAGTAAAAATTTACTGATCTAGGTATAGTATAGTTATCAGGCGAACTAATGCCCCATAGCCGAGCGAGTGAGAGGGAGATATGTGGCATAACTACGCATGCGCCCAAAGGTCTTTACCGTTATAATCCAAATCTGAAAACATACTACAGTCGTTATCTTGCTTGTTAGTTTACTGCATGCATAAACGCTTGCTCAAACAATGAGTAAAATTAAAGACAATGTTATTGGAACTGCGCGTATGGGTTGTGCGAGTGAGAGCGTCATCCAGTGTCTAACTCCCACGGCTAGGGGACTGCAGTTCATTTGAATACTGTAGACAGAATAACCCACCGTAGTCGCTAATAACCAAAGCAATTATTTTGACTCCAAATAAACAAAAAAAAACCATAACCGGCAGGTGGAGTGTTAAATTAATTGCACTCGATCTGTTGGTTCCAGGGCTACAAAAAATAGTTGTGTTTCTTATCACATAGTCACCCAATTATATGATTGAACCATTTAAGAACAGAAGAGGTACACGTATAAAATACACTAGTCATCGTTGTCTCCTGTGAAAGTAATGAATTTCATTATACAGGTAGACCCTGTGGTGAATGAATGAAGTGAAGGTGTCATTTGCAGAGTGGAAAATATGCGCTTTTCAGGGGCTGATAAGTATACTTTTCAACTCAGTGAGGAAGGCATAGGTAAACCACCACACTCCTCGTTTTACTTAGTAAAACCTCTAGAGGTTCAAACCAACTTTTCGGCTGATCACCTAAACAACAACAAACTAAAAAAAACGAAAGCAATTTCTTTTTTTTTTGTTATTCCTAATTTGTGTACGTTGCAATCTGTTCAATTCAGAACAATAAGCAACCCCATGACCCAATGAGATGAGGATGATATGTATGAAAGTGTAAATGAGGTGTAGTCTTGTACAGACTCAGGCCGACTATTCCTGAGAGTGTATGGTTAATTGAACCCCAACCATCAAAGTACACCGGTAACCACTGTCTAGCATTCAAATCCGTATAAAAGTAACTACCTTTACTAGGATTTGAACCAGGAACCTTCGTCTCTGAAAATCAGCTGTTAAACAGCTGATTTTGGCGACGACTTTACCTCTAGACCAACCCGGTGGGTTAATATCTTTTTAAGAGAATTTTTTTATGCCTAATTTATCACCATACCTAAAAAACCTGGATCTAAAGTGTGTGGGGATTATCGGATCATCAGTCTGATGAGCCATTTTCTAAAATTATTCCTGAGAATAATACATAAAAGAATTTACAAGATATGTGAAGAACAAATAGCACCGAACCAGTTTGGTTTCTTAAGAGCAGTGGGCACTAGAGACGCACTCTTTAGTGTGCAAGTACTTTTCCAAAGATGCAGAGACGTTAACTGCAATGTTTTTGCGTGCCTTATCGATTATCAAACGGCGTTTGACCGGGTCAGATATGACCAAATGATGGAGATTCTCAAACGAACTGGACTGGATGGGAAGGATATAAAGGTGATCGCCAACTTATACTGGAATCAATCGGCAGTGCTGAGAGTGGAAGAAGATCATACAGAACAGGTCGAAATACGCCGTGGGGGTTAGGCAGGGCTGTATTCTCTCGCCAATACTTTTCAACCTCTATTCAGAGCACATCTTCAAGGAGGCCCTGCAGGATATAGAAGAGGGTATCTCAGTAAATGGTGTCAAACTAAATAATCTACGATATGCAGATGACACAATTGTGTTCGCTAATACAATAAGGGACTGCAAAAGCTAATGAACAGAATAACAGAAGTGAGTGAGAAATATGGCCTGGACATCAACATCGTCAAAACCAAATTAATGGTAATTAGCAGGGGACTGATGACTGGTGTAAACCTATATATAAAACACGAAAGAATTGAGCGCGTGGAGAGGTATCCATATTTGGGCACTATTATTACTGAAGCCTGGGATAAAGTACAAGAGATCAAGTGCCGTATTGGTAAGGCAAGGAGTGTGTTTCACGCAATGAGTTCGGCGTTTAGGAGTCATGATCTCACTATGGGCACTAAGTTGCGGCTCTTACAGTGTTACGTGTTTTCCGTGCTTCTGTATGGAGTGGAGACTTGGACGTTGACGAAGGCAACCACTGCTAAACTTGAAGCCTTCGAACTTTGGTTGTACAGAAGAATGTTGAAGATACCATGGACAGACAGGGTGACCAACACCGAGGTACTGCGCCAAATGAGCAAGAAACCGGAGGAAATAAACATCACAAAGTGTCGCAAGTTGGAATACCTTGGTCATATTATGAGGAACCACGGTAGATATGAACTGTTGCAGCGCATCCTGCAGGGTAGAATGGATGGTGGAAGGCGGCCAGGCCGAAGAAGAATATCCTGGCTTGCTAACCTGAGAGACTGGTATGGACAAAGCTCAGCCCAACTTTTCCGCATTGCAGAGGACAGGACCAAGATAGCTATGATGGTAGCCAACGTTCGAACCGGACAGGCACGTTAAAAAGAAGAATGTATGTATGTATGATGCAATCAGAAATGTTCAATTGAGAACAATACGCAACTTCGTGACTCAATGGGATGAAGATGATGTGTATGACGTGTAAATGAGGTGTAATCTTGCACACACTCACAGAGAATGGTCAATTGAACCCCGACCGTCAATCTACACCTCTAACCACTACCTAGTTTCTATTCAAATCGATATAAAAGTAACTACCTTTACTAGGATTTGATCCAGAAACCTTCGTCTCCAAAAATCTTAAAAACATTTCTTAAAATATTTTTAGTTATCATACAAGGCCTTCGGGCCAGCCCAGTCAGTCAGCTGGTAGAATGTCGCTATTATTTGTTAAGTAACACCAGTTGGGCAAGCGAATTTGTGTGGTGACCAGCTGACAGCCATCCATGAACAAACTCTACTGGGGGTCCCTGTTCAAACTCATATCTAATCCACGTTAAAAAAAAAAGAAAAAACAGCAAAAAGCAGCGATCAAATTGGGTAGTTGTCAACAATGTACAGTTCCCGATAACAAATAAAAGATTAAAAACAGAAATTATATATTTTTTAAGATTAATATTGATTTTTTTTTTATAAAAAGAATTTATTATCAGCTGTGTAACAGCTGATTTTTGGAGACGAAGGTTCCTGGTTGAAATCCTAGTAAAGGTAGTTACTTTTATACGGATTTGAATAAAAAAATTTGGATTTGAATATACGGGTTTGAATAGAAAAAAAAAAACTAGTCAGTGGTTAGAGGTGTATATTGACGGTCGTGGTTCAATTGACCATTCTCTGTTGAGTGTGTGCAACATTATACCTCATTTACACTTCATACACATCATCCTCATCTTATTGGGTCATGGGGTTGCTTATTGTTCTCAATTAAACCGATTGCAACGTACACACATTAGGGATTACAAAAAAAAGTTATTATAGAAACGTGATTTTTATATACCTAATTCGAAAGCGCACATTTAAAACTGTGAGTACGAAAGTTAAAATCATAAAATTAAGTTTTTTTTCATTTTCTTAAGTCAGACTTAGGTTAATTTTTTTCAAAACCTTGCGACGGGTAAACAAAACAAATCAATTATTTAGCTTGGCAAATAAGCATAATTTTTTTTTTATTCCTAATTTCTGTACGTTGCAATCTGTTCAATTGAGAACAATAAGCAACCCCATCACCCAATGAGATGAGGATGATATGTATGACGTGTAAATGAGACTGTGTAGTCTTGCACAGACTCAGGCTGACCATTCCTGAGAGGGTATGGTTAATTGAACCCCAACCATCAAAGTACACCGGTAACCACTGTCTAGTATTCAAATCCGTATAAAAGTAACTACCTTTACTAAGATTTCAACCAGGAACTTTCGTCTCCGAAAATCAGCTGTTAAAACAACTGATTTTGGCGACGACTTTACCTCTAGACCATCCCGGTGGGTTAAATAAATAAATAAAAACAAAAAAATTCTATGAATTTTTCAGTCAACGTACTAATAAAAGGTCGACGACGGTATTTCTTAGTAAAACTGCTGACGTCCAAATAATAGGACGCTGGCACTATAAGGGTTAAGTCAGACTCCCCTTACGTTAATTTTTTAGAAAACGTGGCGGCGGGTAAATAAACCAAAAATAAATTATTTAACTTGGCAAATAAATAAGCATAATTTAACATTACATTATAACTATTACACTTTACCACGTTGGCGGTACTGAAATATATTTAGAATCAAATTCGATATTAAAATAATACCCTAACCCACCGGGTTAGTCTAGAGGTAAAGTCGTCGCCAAAATCTGCTGTTTAACAGCTGATTTTCGGAGACAAAGGTTCCTGGTTCAAATCCTAGTAAAGGTAGTTACTTTTACACGGATTTGAATACTAGACAGTGGTTACCGGTGTACTTTGATGGTTGGGGTTCAATTAACCATAGTCTCTCAAGAATGGTCGACCTGAGTCTGTACAAGACTACACTTTATTTACACGTCATACATATCATCCTCATCTGATTGGGTCATCGGGTTGCTTATTGTTCTCAATTGAACAGATTGCAACATACAAACATTAGGGATTACAAAAAAAAGTTATTATAGAAACGTGATTTTTATATACCTAATTCGAAAGCGCACATTTAAAACTGTGAGTACGAAAGTTAAAATCATAAAATTATTATTTTTTTTTTTTACTTTCTCTTGCCTATATGAATATATAGGAAGGAAAGTAGTCTATTGTTTTCATGTCGATTTTAAGAATCGAGTTTTCACCGGATCTACACGTTTTCAGACCCCCTGAACCCCACAAACATGTTTTTAGCAATTTTATTTCTGTATTTATTCTCATGAAAACATGTGAAAATTCTTTAAGATTTCTGTCTTAGTATGCATTTCACGACAAAAGTGTATATAATCATATTTATAGGAAATTGAAAGATCTACAACTTTTATTTAAAACATTTTTCTCTACAGCGCCTAATTTAGCGTGAAAGAGTGATTTTCTGTATTTTTAAGCCAAACTGAGGTTGATTTTCCTTTTGTGTCTTTAACTCATGATTAAAATTAAGTTATGTTTATCGAGGTTAGTTTGTTTTGTTTATTTCTAAAGTTTTATTACTAATGTTAGGTTATATTGGTCATTATTTGCAATGGCAAGAGAAAGTTGTGTGAGTGTTCAACACGAAATTTTTTTTTTTTCATTTTCTTAAAACAGACTCCCCCTAGGTTAATTTTTTTTAAAACGTGGCGGCGGGTAAATAAACCAAAAATAAATTATTAAACTTGGCAAATAAATAAGCATAATTTAACATTACATTATAACTATTACACTTTACCACGTTGGCGGTACTGAAACTAATTTACAATCAAATTCGATATTAAAATAATACCCTAGAATAAAAATTACAGCGAGCAATATTTTTGATTACAACACTATAAAATTACAATAATTGTAGCAAATTTATTCCAACAATTTTTTTTTTAGTCGTATCAACAGCTCGGTTATTAGCGACTACGGTGGGTTTTTAAACTTGTTTTATTTTAAACCATATCAAGACTTTTATAAGAAAATAATACGATTTACCACTTATAACAACAGAGCAAGTTATTTGTTCCTCTCTCACGTTAAATTCAATTGCATGGAAGATTATATGTTAATTTTTTTCTTTTTAATCTTCGGAACGCATTTTAAATCAACTTAAAATTGTAACTGGATATGAATAAATGTAATACAATATCTATTTTCCTTTGCTAAGTAAGTTAGTTAGTTGGCAGCGTAATAAAGTTACACTAACACAACCGACAACAGACAGCTACTCAGGAGTCAACGCAAGGTCGTGGTTCTACAGTCCAGCCTCTCTTAGTTTGCTCCTAATGTAAACAAATAATGACGTCACTGAGCATGCGCATTATATCAAAATATGTAGTCTACACGCTGATTAAAAAGTAACAACAAAATACTTTCTAATATATTTAAATACAAATTACTTTTAAGTGTATTTTTCTAAATGAAATTGTTAAGCCTACATAATAGCATGACTGATGTTTTAAGTACTTTAAGTACATATAATTTAAAAAATAGTTAACTTAATAAGAATACGACATCCGTAAAGGCGTGGACTCTAGCGTGCACCCTGTAGGAGGTGGCTTTTGTTTGTTTAGGAGCAAACTAAGAATGGCTGAACTGTACCACATTTAATATTCTTATGGTTTTTCAAACTTAGAAATTGCAACTAAACAAATTCAACTAAACAAGGTGGCATAAGTAGGCCTATAAAAATCATTATACAGAAAATTAGTAACAAGAATTTATTACTATCTCTTGCCTATATGAATATATAGGACGGAAAGTATTGTTTTCATGCCGAATTTAAGAAATCGAGCTTACACTGGATCTACACGTTTTCAGACCCCTGAACCAAAAAAAAACCAAAAAAAACATGTTTTTAGCGATTGGTGTGTGTGTGTGTGTGTGTGTGTAAACAGAATATCTTAAGAACGGAACATCATACGGACTTGAAACTTAAGTTACATACCACTACCGGACCGACACGAACATTTTCATCAAAATCGGTCAACCGGAAGTAGTAGTTTATTCGTGAATATTTTCACTTTTTGCGATTTTCTCAAAAACGGCTCCAACGACTTTTTTAAAAATCGCCTCATTTACTAATTTTTTTTATGCTCTACATCTACAAGATACGGTAGGCGCCATATCTGCTGAAATTCTTGGTAAGGCTGTTTTCACGTAAAAAAAATTGTTTTTTTAAGATTACGGCTTTAATATGCATTTAAGCGCAAAAAAATATATAATAAAATTTGTAGAGAATTTTAAATCCTACAACTTTTATTTCAAACATTTTTTTGTATAACGTTTAGTTTAGCGGTAATTAGCGATTTTCTGTTTTTTTCTCACGAAATCGTGTATAAAAATTGATTTTTTAAAGAGTTCAGCCATAGAACGATCTCACGACATACGTGTATAATCAAATTTATAGGAAATTAAAAGATCTACAATTTTTATTTAGAGCATTTTTATCTACAGAGCCTAGTTTAGCGCGAAGTGTGATTTTCTGTATTTTTAAGCCAAACAGAGGTCGATTTCATTTTGCATCTTTCACTCATAATTAAAATAAGGTTATGTTTATTGAGGTTAGTTTTTTGTTTATTTCTAATGTTTTATTGCTAATGTTAGGTTATATTGGTCATTATTTGCATTGGCAAGATATAGTTGTGTGAGTGTTTCACACCAGATTTTTTTATGTCGTGTTTCGCGATTTTACAAAATTGATTTATGAAAATACCTTGTAACTTAAAACGTAGGCCTATTGATTTTCTGTTAATTTTTATTGCATCCTCGTTTTTCATAATTATTACAGAACAAACCTGCCAAATTTTATGTTACCGTGAAACAGTTGTTGAACAATGACGATGTAGGCCTATTTGAAAAAATACGGGTTTTTCTTCAAAAACAAAACTTTTACTAAATTATACATTACCTATCTCATTAGGTGTTAAACTAAAAAAAAAAAGAAAAAAATTCGGCGTGTTTTTCGAAATAATTTTATAGAAAAAAAAACATACGGTATACTTTGTTTTATAAACATACGTCATTTCCGACAAATTTCAGTTACTTAAAAAAAATTGATAGTTTTGTGAAATGGTTTTACAATCCGCATATTGCTCCATTCTGCGAGGGGCCATCAAGTTACAGACAGACAGACAGCCTTCCATCCTGTAAATGACACCTTCATTTCATTCACTACAGGGTCTGGCTGTAAAGTGAAATTCATTACGCTCAGAGGAGATAACTCTGACTGTAGGATCTTTCACACGTGTACCTATTCTGTTGTTAAATGCTTTGTGTGACCATGTGATAAGAGAGAGAGAACTATATTTTGTATCCCTTTGAACTAACAGATTGGGTGTAAATAATTTAACACTCCACCTGTCTGTTATGAGCAATGAACTTAGTACGTTAGAATTAAAATTGAATGACAAGATCTTTTAGATTGTGCTTCCTACATTTCAACAGGAGGAGGTCTACAACAGTAGGTGAGGGCGTAACGACGACCCCCCGAGAACGCAGGAGGATCCATTGTTTGACAATCATTATCATAATTTCATTTCACTCTTCTAGAGTAGCCTGATCCCTACTTATTAATACAATACGCAATACTATTATTTTACAATACGAAACCAACCTCACCTATCCGTTTACCATACATGTACTATACTCTTGGTACCCACACTTAATACTTCTCAGTATACGTTCTTCTTCTTCTTAAAGTTCCATCTCCTATCGGAGGTTGGATATCATAATGGCTATGGTCACTTTGCTGGCTGCCGTTCTGAATAGTTGCAATGAACTACAGTTGAACCATTCTCTAAGATTCCGCAGCCAGGAGATGCGTCTTCTTCCTACGCCTCTTCTTCCTCGGATCCTTCCCTGCATAATAATTCTCAGCAACTCATATTTTTCTCCTCTGGTTATGTGACCCAAATATTCTAGTTTTCCTGTTTTTATACCTTTCATAACTTCTAACTCCTTATTTAAACGTCGGAGCACCTCAACATTGGTAACCTTTTGGACCCACTGAATTTTCAATATTCTCCTGTAAAATTCTCCAGTATACGTTGGACAATTCGAATTGGCACAATCAACTTCGGTGTTTATCTACTCCACTCTTCGCCCCTCGCCATGCAACGACGGTACAGTCCATCACAAAAGTATACAACCGCTACTGTATTGTGCGACTCACGCACGGTCACTACGCTTTCTTTTCACTTTTCTTATTAATAAATCTGTCAGACATAATGATGTGACTAATTTGTTTTTATACATATGATTTTCTGTTCATTATAAAACATATTATATACCCACCGGGTTGGTCTAGAGGTAAAGTCGTCGCCAAAATCAGCTGTTTAACAGCTGATTTCGGAGACGAAGGTTCCTGGTTCAAATTCTAGTACTTTTATATGGATTTGAATACTAGACAGTGGTTACCAGTGTACTTTGATGGTTGCGGTTCAATTAACCATACTCAGTGAGTGTGTCTGTAGAAGACTACACAGTCTCATTTACACGTCATACACATCATCCTCATCTGATTGGGTGATGGGGTTGCTTATTGTTCTCAATTGAACAGATTGCAACGTACACATATTAGGAATTAAATAAAAAAAGAATAAAAAAAACTATAATACAATAATTATATTAAATTCAGACCAATTTGTTTATTAATTGCGTGCGCCTGTAGAGTACAGTTAGTGAGTTTTTGCAGTTTATTACTTGTAATTTATAATTTTCAGTTTTATTGGGACAAATTAAATACCTACATATTTTAAAATGAAATAACTATTTGCATGTTTGTCCATTGTAATAAGGTTGTAGGCATTTGCGTACCTTGAAATTTGTAGACCTTATTGAAAGAATAGGTTATGGATATACTTTATGCGGAACTGTGTGTACACGTAGAGCAACAGTTGTGCCAGTTCTAATTGTTCAAAGTATACCATTTTATGTGCTACACATATATAGAGTCGACGTATCTTGCACGTAGCTACTATATTGTAGATAATGCAGTGCCCACGTATTCACACAAAGAAAAATACATGCACCATATTAAGGTTACCAGACGATGTAAACAAATCTATATATTAAAATAAAAATTATGGTGTGATATACTCACGCGACTTTTTCTTGCCACAGTAAATAACACACTTGTAACCTACATTTAATCATTAGTAAACAACGTAAAATGAAAAACATAACCTTATTTTAATCATGAGTGAATGACGCTAAATGAAAATCAACTTCTGCTCGACTTAAAAATATGGAACATTTCAGCAAACACGGCGCCTACCCTATCATGTAGAGCATTAAAAATTTAGAAAACGAGGCGATTTTAAAAGAAATGGTATGACCAGTTTTTGAGAAAATCGCAAAAAAGTGAAAAATTACACGAATAAAGTAGTAGCTACTGCCGGTTAACCGATTTTGATGAAAATGTTCGTGTCGGGTTCTCTAGTGGTATATAACGTAAGTTTCAAGTTTCAAGTTCGTGTGATGTTTCGTTCTTGAGATATTCTGTTCACACACACACACACATACACAGACCAATCACTAAAAACATGTTTTTTTTTGGGTTCAGGGGTCTGAAAACGTGTAGATCCGGTGAAAACTCGGTTTCGAAAAATCGACATGAAAATAATACTTTCCTTCCTATATATTTATATTGGCAAGCGAAAGTAAAAAGTTATACTGTACATATATTTCTGTTTCACTTCCGGCTGTTTTGCAATTTCTGTTAATGCAGACGGTGGAAAATGATGCTATATAAAAATGAGTTATGAAAAAATGCCAAACCTGACCCGGGAATCGAACCCGGTACCCCGGCGTAGAAACCAGTAGCGCGAACCATTACACCAACGGGCCGGCAAAAAAAATTATAGAAAATTTTAAAATCTAGAACTTTTATTTCAAGCGTTTTCATCTACAGAGCTTAGTTTAGTTTCAAATAGTGATTTCCCGTATTTTTAAGTATTAAAAGAGGTTGATTCACATTTTGCGTCATTCACTCATGATTAAAATTAGGTTACATTTCTCATTTTAGATTGTTTATTTATGATTAAACATAGGTTCTCTACTATCGGTTTAATAATGATAGACACCCGAGTTTGAACCCAAAGCATCTCCAAAACTATGAGTCAGATTTCAATACACTTTACATCAAAATTTAGCTCATTTTATTCTGCGTTCACCTATAATAAACTTATATTTTTAATATTGTTTAAAAATTGCCATATCGAGGTTAGAAGACGAAAAGACCCGGTTTTTTTGATACCGCAACAAATTTCATGCGTTAAGAGGCGTGTAACTCGATAACTACTTGACCGAAAAGTTTGCAATTTTAACACAACATAGACAATTCTATTCTTATATTGTCTAAGAAATTTCAAATTCGTAAGTTATTTAAATTTAGATATATTAACAATATTCTGAACCCTTGCTACCTCGGTAACCGCTCGATCGTTCGATACGGGTAAACTATCTTTTTATTCAGCGTAAAAGATTTAGTACAGATATGTTAATAACCTGCCCAGAGCAGACAGGTGGAGTGACAAATTATTTACACTCAATTTGTTTGTTGCAGGGCTAAAATAAATAGTTCTGTTTCTTATCGTATGGTCAGCCAATTAAATGACTGAATCATTTAAGGACAGAAGAGGTAGAGGTGTAAAAGACACTAATCAGAGTTATCTCGTCTGAAAGTAATGAATTTCATTATACAGTTGGACCCTGTGGTGAATGAAGTGAAGGTGTCATTTGCAGAGTGGAAATATGTGCTTTTCAGAGGGCCCGGCATGCTGATAAGTGTACTTTTCCACTCAGTGAGGAAGGCAATGGTAAACCACCTCACTCCTCGTTTTACTTAGTAAAACCTCTGAAGGTTCAAACCAGCCTTTCGGCTGTTGACCTAAACAACACATGTTAATAACATGAAATATTGATAGGGCAATGTTGTGGTAGAATTTTTAAAATTTTGAAAAATAGACTGGGTAGACCTAATGCGGGGTGGGCACTACTATCCATGTTGCCTGAATCTGACTGTCTACCGCCTGAACTGACAATGCATTCTGTCAATTCAGGTAGATAGTCCTACAGGATGTCACGTGCCCACCCACCGCATTACCCATTCTATTTTTCAAAATTTTAAAAATTCTACCACAACATTGCCCTATCAATATTTCATCTTATTAACATATCTGTACTAAATCTTTTACGCTGAATAAAACGATAGTTTGCCCGTGCCGAACGATCTAGCGGTTACCGAAATAGCAAGGGTTCACAATATTTTTAATAAATCAACATTTAAATAACGTAAGAATTTGAAATTTCGTACACGTTGTAAGAATATAATTGTCTATGTTGTATTAAAATTGCAAACTTTTCGGCCAAATACTCGTAGTTATCGAGTTACACGCCTCTAAACGCATGAAATTTGTTGCGGTAGCTATAAAACCGGGTCTTTTTGTCTTCCAACCTCGATATGATAATTTTTTAAAGAACATTAAAAATAAAGGCCTATTATAAGTCAACGCAGAACAAAATGAGCTAAATTTTGATGTAAAATATGTTGAAATCCGACTCATAGTTTTGGAGATGCAAGGGTTCAAACTCGGGTGTCCATGATTATGAAACCAATTTTGTAATTGTTCAATTATTTAAATTGGCAAGAGAAAGTCATGTGAGTGTTGGACACTTTATTTTTTTTTTTTTTTTTTATTAATGAATAGATTTTTTAATGAATTAAAACCGTAAATGGAAAGATTACTGACAAGTGAAACATAACTACCGATAGTAATGGGACAGAATAAGAGCGTAAATAGAAAATTGTATTCACGTTTTTTTTAAAGGAAGGCACGTGTTAGTGGTGGATTGTTGCACAGTTCAGCCATATCATAGATTAATGAACCATTCATGTTTTAATAAATCAAATAGTGAATGAACGAAAGACGGAAATCACATTATGCCTGCCATACATCATAATTAATAAAATGTTTCTCTCATACGCTTATATTTATATATATTATATAGATCTACGAGCATATCAAACTAAATAAATTCACTTTTCGTTCGATTTACATAAACAAATAAATTAACAATTAATCAAAAAATATGAACTAAAAAGAAAAAAAGAAAAAAAATTACAAAAAATCAAAAAAAAAATTAAAAAAAAAAAAAATTTTTAAGAAACGCTATTATTTAACAATTAATCAAAAAAAATTAACTAAAAAGAAAAAAAGAAAAAAATTTACAAAAAAAAATCAGACATTACAGTTAAAAATAAAAGCGTGGCGCATTAATATATATAATATTTATTGTAAAATATTCGTTGTAATATTATATATATTAATGCGCTACGCTTTTATTTTTAACTGTAATGTCTGTGATTTTTTTTTGTAATTTTTTTTATTTTTTTCTTTTTAGATCATTTTTTTGATTAATTGTTAAATAATAGGGTTTCTTAAAAAAAATTTTTTTTTGTAATTTTTTTTGTAAATTTTTTTATTTTTTATTTTTAGTTCATTTTTTTGATTAATTGTTAAATAATAGCGTTTCTTAAAAAAAAATTTTTATTTTTTTGTAATTTTTTTTTCTGTGATTTTTTTGTAAATTTTTTTCTTTTTTTCTTTTTAGTTAATTGTTTTAAGTAATTGTTAAATAAAAGCGTTTTTTAAATTTTTTTTTTTAATTTTTTTTTAAATTTAAAAATTTTTTTTTTACAAACACCTCCACAGCGTATTGTCATCGAAGATAAACAAGTGTGCAAAGTTTGATTCATATTGATACGGTAGAAGTATTAAAATTTTAAGTTGCAAGATTTGATGGATCCAAGAGTAAGTTAAAAAATTAATAAAAGCGTAATAAAATTTTAAATTTTTTTACAAACACCTCCACAGCGTATTGTCATCGAAGATAAACAAGTATGCAAAGTTTGATTCATATTGATACGGTAGAAGTATTAAAATTTTAAGTTGCAAGATTTGATGCTTCCAAGAGTAAGTTAAATAAAAGCGTTTAATAAATCACAATTTTTGCCGCTTTCTTGACTTGGCGGTTACCACGCTAGATTATAAAGTGGAAGATCGTGGCATCGATTCCCAGCTAGTGTTGTAGTACTCAGTGCTTACATATAAATGGACAACATGTGTTAAGTGTTTTTCATTAACAATTTTTTTTTTTTAATTTTAATTAATATACTTTCATTTTGCCCATAATAGACAGGTGGAGTGTCAAATTATTTACACTCAATCTGTCAGTTGCAGGGCTAAAATAAATAGTTCTGTTTCTTATCACATGGTCAGCCAATTAAATGACTGAATCATTTAACAACAGAAGAGGTAGAGGTGTACTGTGACACTAATCACAGTTATCTTTTCTGGAAGTAATGAATTTCATTATGCAGCCAGACCCTGTGGTGAATGAAGTGAAGGTGTCATTTGCAGAGTGGAAAATATGTGCTTTTCAGAGGGCCCGGCATGCTGATAAGCGTACTTTTTCACTCAGTGAGGAAGGCAGGTAAACCACCTCACTCCTAGTTTTACTTAGTAAAACCTCTACACGTTCAAACCAGCTTTTCGGCTGATGACCTAAACAACAACAACACTTTCATTTAACGAAGAAATTTTATGAACATTAATTAATTAAATATAAATAAAAAAGAACATTAAATAGTTCTATAAAGTTACGGCAGCTCCATTTATTCTTGAAGGAAGTGAGGCGTAGACAACAACAAATACCCAAGAGCAGAGAATCCAGATGACAGAGATCGAGATTTCTGCGAAGAACTAAAGGGTGTACTGTACAAGCTTGGACAGAATAAGGAATGAGGAAATAAGCTCACAATTGGGTATTTACATATCAAGATAAACGATTATTTCCAAAGTTGGAGACAGCGCATGGCAAGGTTGTCAGACCACAGGACACCTAAGCAGGCACACTGGTATGCTCCAGAAGGTAAACGAGATGTCGGTAGACCAAGGAAAAGATGGAGGTAGATGATACAGTATGTGAGTTCGGAACAGGTTGCGGCCTTTGGAACAGGTTGATCGGAAGAAGGAGGAGGAGGAGGAGGAGGAGGAGGAGGAGGAGGAGGAGGAGGAGGAGGAGGAGGAGCAGAAGGAGAAGGAGAAGGAGAATTAATTAAATTATCAAAAGACATTTATTAAATTACAAATGAATTAAATGTCTAGACCGTGTGTGTATGCTATGATGCTATGATATATTGGTGAACTATTCCATGCTGGGAAGGCTTACAAGAAAGATCTATGATATTTATTTGACTTAGACCAGAATGAAGATCAGAATAGTTTTAATTGAATATAGCTTACATGAACGATATAATTATTGATGTCTACATAGTATTATTTTTAACAAACGTCACACAGAGCTAAGTTTTTTTTAAATTTAATTTCTGTTAATTGAGTTTTTCACGTTTGAAATTTTCAATTGAAAAAGCATCTACTTACGCCTAAACAAACTGATATTGCTCCTGCACGTTCATCAAAATGTTATCAAAACTTAGCACTATGAAATTTACTATAAGACAAAAATATTTTCATAAAATACATTTTCCCCAGTTATGGCGAAGAATGGGAAATCTCTAACAGTATACTTTATTTTTTAGTAGTATGCGTACATGTTAATTTCCATAAAAAATTATTTATTTAATATTCATTATTTGCAACATATATTAATGCGGGCAAAAATGTAAAAAGTTAAAATTTTCAACAACAGCTAATCTTGTTCAAATTGCTCCAATCACAAAAACCTGGTGTGAAACACTTACACAACTTTCTCTTGCCAATGCAAATAATAATTAATATAACCTAGCATTAGTAATAAAACATTAGAAATAAACAAAAAACTAACCTCAAAAAGCACAACCTTATTTTAATCGTGAGTGAAAGACGCAAAATGAAAATCGACCTCAGTTTGGCTTACTAATACGGGAAATCACTCTTTCACGCTAAATTAGGCTCTGTAGAAAAAAATTCTCTAAATTAAAATTGTAGATCTTTTAATTTCTTATAAATATGATTATATACATTTTTGCCGTAAAATGCATACTAAGGCCGACATCTTAATAAAATCGATTTTTCACATGTTTTCGTGATAAAAAACAGAAAATCGCTTATTACCGCTAAACTAAGCGTTATACAAAAAAATGTTTGAAATAAAAGTTGTAGGATTTTAAATTCTCTACAACGTTTATCATATAAATTTTTGCGCTAAAATGCATATTAAAGACGTAATCTTAAAAATAAACAATTTTTTTACGTGAAAACAGACTCACCAAGAATTTCACCAAACATGGCACCTACCTTATCTTGTAGAGCATAACAAGTTTAGAAAACGAGGCGATTTTTAAAAAAAGTCGTAGGACCGGTTTTTGATAAAATCTAATAAAGTGAAAAATTACACGAATAAACTACTACTTCCGGTTGACCGATTTTGATGAAAATGTTCGTGTCGGGTCCGGTAGTGGTATGTAACTTAAGTTTCAAGTTTCAAGTTCGTACGATGCTTCGTTCTTGAGATATTCTGTTCACACACACACACACAGACCAATCGCTAAAAACATGTTTGTGTCGGTTCAGGGGGTCTGTAAACGTGTAGATCCTGTGAAAACTCGACATCGAAAAATTTACATGAAAACAATACTTTCCTTCCTATATAGGGTCTATTATATATAGGCTATAGGCAAGAAAAAGTAAAAAAAAACTTTAGTTGTTGTAAAATAACTATTAAGGAAATTAATAATTTTCATCGCAGTCAATCCTTAATTTAAATTGATTATCTGCATCAAATTTAATTAATGTTCAAAATAAAAGATAAAAAATAAAATAAAAACGCATGAGGAGGGTGATTAAAACAAAAATGAGATAGTTAAGGGGGGAGTCTACCCAGTTTTATCACTAAAAATTAATAATTAAGCAAAAAATTTTTTTTGTTGATTATAAAACTTCAGAATTCTTTATCCAGCTATATATTTTGTTTTTATGTACGATAACTAGAAATTTGTAAAACATTATTTTACATAATCGGTGTAAGTGTAAGTGTAATTGTAAGTGAAAATTTACATTCAATTTTCTCGGCATTTAGTATTTCAGGTTTTCTTCATGATAAAATCCTTATAACTTTCTTTATATAAATTATTCTATCTTGATGATTTTTGTTCCACTGTATTCAGAATTTATTGCTCTTTTATTTGTAGGTTGGCCATGTTGAAACTTATTAAAGGAGTTTTAAAAAAATAATGACATCTGTATTTTTGGGGAAAAATATTTTAAAATATAATTTTCTCTCCATTGTAAAGTTAAATGTATAAATGGAACTTTCAAAAAACGAGCATAATTTTCTGATTATTTTGACATAAAAACCAGGTCTGTACCTCTAAAATTAACTAATTTATAGGCAAATAACGAAGATGTGATTTTCCCCCTTCCGCCCTTATATTTGTGGTTGTAGAGAACAAAATTAACATTTTTTTTATGAAAAAATTTAAAAGTTAATATTTATTCACTTGCAAAACAAACAGATTACTTATCTAAAGAGAATAAAAAAAACTTTTTTTGAGTAGACTCCTCCCTTAAAAGACGGTTAAGGTAACAATATGTACCATCGGTTACCATAGCAACGCAAACAGCAACTTTTGACAAATAAAATAATACACCGTAAAGAAAAATAATTATTAATAACTTACTTGTTTATTTAAGTAGAACAGAACTCCGCGTAAATAAACAAAATGGTCACAAATTAATTAATAAATTCACTAATATTATTTAAGTATCACAATAAATTTAAACTAGTAGTACTAAAATACTGCACATGTCACATATTGTTTCGACAATAATGAAGTATTAGAAAAAGCGGTCCAACCGATTTCCGTCCGCGTAGTAGTGAATCGTTCAACATATTTCAATAATACACGTTAGTAAAGAGAAATTCTGTTCTCTCTCTCTCTCTCTCCCCCCCCTCACACACACACACACACACACACACGCGCGCGCACGCACGCACAGACCAATCGCTAAAAATACGTTTTTTGGGTTCAGAGGGTCTGAAAACGTGTAGATCCAGTAAAAACTCGATTTCTTAAAATCGACATGAAAACAATACTTTCCTTCCTATATATTCATATAGTATAGAGAAATTCTGTTCACACGCACGCACGCACGCGCGCGCGCGCACACACACACACACACACACACACACACACACAGACCAATCGCTAAAAACATGCTTTTTGGATTCAGGAGGTCTGATAACGTGTATATCCGGTGACTCGCTTCGAAAAATCGACATGAAAACAACACTTTCCTTCCTATATATTCATATAGGCAAGAGAAAGTAAAAACGCATGGAGAGGGTGATTAAAACAAAAAAAAATGGACGTTAAACCAAAAAAAACAAAATAAATAAAAAAAATAAAACAAAAATGAGATAGTTAAAAGACGGTTAAGGTAACAATATGTACCATCGGTTACCATAGCAACGCAAACAGCAACTTTTGACAAATAAAATAATACACCGTAAAGAAAAATAATTATTAATAACTTACTTGTTTATTTAAGTAGAACAGAACTCAGCGTAAATAAACAAAATGGTCACAAATTAATTAATAAATTCACTAATATTATTTAAGTATCACAATAAATTTAAACTAGTAGTACTAAAATACTGCACATGTCACATATTGTTTCGACAATAATGAAGTATTAGAAAAAGCGGTCCAACCGATTTCCGTCCGCGTAGTAGTGAATCGTTCAACATATTTCAATAATACACGTTAGTAAAGATGATCTAAAAATAATTTCAGCACATTTTAAGTGCGATTTGTTTGTAAACAGAAGTCGCATGATAGTTGTGTCGGTCGGGTTGTGTGCTATAACCTGTAGAGTGTAGAGCGACTGTTACCAGACTGCGAGATGTTATGGACCAATGAGATGGCGGTCCAATGTTACGTCACAAGCCCAGGCAGAGCCCGGTGTATCCCGAATAGTACCGATCGTGTACGATTATACCCGATTCACAACAACCAATTTCATAACAAACTGTATATTATTCTCTTATTTTACATCAACATCTTTTCCTTCTTAAATTACTATTGGGAATAGTTCATTTTTGTAACAAGATATATTTATAGGCTATATATTTTTTTAAATGAATATTTATATTTTTTAATGAATGACTAGCAAACTGCACTGATTTTCTTATAAATCGAGGGGTTAATGTCAAACAACACTAATATCTACAAAAACAAAATTTTTGTAGGAGAGCCATCACCATTTATTTACCATTTGCCATTGTTGTTTAGGTCAACAGCCGGAAGGCTGGTTTCAACCTCTAGAGGTTTTACCAAGTAAAAACGAGGAGTGAGTTGATTTACCATTGCCTTCCTCACCAAGTTGAAAGAGTATGCTTATCAGGATGCCAGGCGCTCCGAAAAGCACCCACTTTCTACCCTGAAAATGACACTTTCTTCACTTCATTCATCACAGGGTGTTGCTGTATAGTGAAATTCATTACTCTCAGGTGAGATAACTCTGAGTAGTGTGTTTTTCACATCTACCTCTTTTGTTCTTAAATAGTTCAGTCATAATTGGCGAAACAGATCTATTTTGTTGTAACACTGGAACCAACAGATCGTTTGCAATTAATTTAACACTCCATCTGCCCGTTATGGGCACATTTACCATTAAGAAGAAATAAATTAAATTACACTAAATTTACAGTTCACTACATGTTGTATAAATAACTGAGATAATAGGAAGAAAGAGAATCAGATTAGAAGTAGTTTTTTCGCTCTCCTGAAAAATATTTAAAAATCTGGTGTGAAACACTCACACAACTTTCTCTTGCCAGTGCAAATAATTAACAATAAACCTAACATTAGTAATAAAACATTAGAAATAACCAAAGAAACTAACCTCAAAAACATAACCTTATTTTAATCATGAGTGAAAGACGCAAAATGAAAATCGTACTCAGTTTGGATTAGAAATACGGAAAATCACTCTTTCTCTCTAAACTAGGCTCTGTAGAGAAAAATGCTATTAAATAAAAGTTGTAGATCTTTTAATTTTCTATAAATTTAATTATATACACTTTTGTCCGTAAAATGCATACTAAGGCCGAAATGTTAAAAAAATCGATTTTTCTCACGTTTTCGTGAGAAAAAAACAGAAAATCGCAAATTACCGCTAAACTAAGCGTTATACAAAAAAATGTTTGAAATAAAAGTTGTAGGTTTTTAAATTCTCTACAACTTTTATTATATAAAATTGTGCGCTAAAATGCATATTAAAGCCGCAATCTTAAAAAGAAAATGTTTTTACGTAAAAACAGCCTCACGCAGAATTTCAGTAAACATGGCGCCTACCCTATCTTGTAGAGAATAAAAAATTGAGTAAACCAGGCGATTTTAAAAAAAATCGTAGGACCAGTTTTTGAGAAAATTGCAAAAAAGTGAAAAATTATACGAATAAACTCCCACTTCCGGTTGACCGATTTTGATGAAAATGTTCGTGTCGGGTCCGGTAGTGGTATGTAACTTAAGTTTCAAGTTTCAAGTTCGTACGATGTTCCGTTCTTGAGATATTTTGTATACACACACACACACACACAGACCAATCGCTAAAAACATGTTTGTGTGGGTTCAGGGGTCTGAAAACGTATATACAGGGTGATTCATGAAGTTCTCCCCCCACTTCTACAGCACATTGTACTAGTAAAAATAATGAAAAAATGTTATATAAACATAGGTCCGAAAACGCTTCGTTAGCGAGTTACAGCTAGCGAAAATTTCGCCTGGATTTCAGTTCACCAGGTGAAATGAGGTCTTCCTGGAATTGTGGTAAGGTAGATTAAGGGGCGAATTCAATCATTTCTTATGGTTTTTGATCTGATAAATTGAATAAAACAGGTCCCAGAACTGTAAGTTAAATAGTTTTTGAGAAAACCAGTGTCAAATGCAAAAAATGGAGTGAAAATCACATTTTTTCATCTTTGGGCAAGAATAACTTTGTTATTTCACCAAGAAACAGTTAAAAATTTTCAATAAAAAATGTAGAAAATTTTATTCTGAACAAACCGGTGTAAATAAAGTACACAGAAAGCGAATAGTTTTTGAGAAAACCAGTGTCAAATGCAAAAAAATGGAGTGAAAAAAACACATTTTTTCATTTTAGTTTTTCCGGTTAATTTTACTTTGTACTCTTATGAATAAAAACTCATTTAATCAAACATCTATTCGCTTTCTGTGTACTTAATTTACACCGGTTTGTTCAGAATAAAATTTTCTACATGTTTTATTGAAAAATTTTAACTGTTTCTTGGTGAAATAACACAGTTATCCTTGCCCAAAGATGAAAAAATAAGTTTTTCACTCCATTTTTTGCATTTGACACTGGTTTTCTTAAAAACTATTTAACTTACAGATCTGGGACCTGTTTTATTCAATTTATCAGATCAAAAACCATAAGAAATGATTGAATTTGCCCCTTAATCTACCTTACCACAATTCCAGGAAGACCTCATTTCACCTGGTGAACTGAAATCCAGGCGAAACTTTCGCTAGCTGTAACTCGCTAACGAAGCGTTTTCGGACCTATGTTTATATAACATTTTTTCATTATTTTTACTAGTACAATGTGCTGTAGAAGTGGGGGGAGAACTTCATGAATCACCCTGTAGATCCGGTGAAAACTCGATTTTTTTCAAATCGACATGAAAACAATACTTTCCTTCCTATATATTCATATAGGCAAGAGAAAGTAAAAATTTGATCTAAACGTATAATCGTTTTTCATCTAAAGCCATTTAATTTGAATAAGGACCCACCGGTGGGTTGGTCTAGAGGTAAAGTCGTCGCCAAAATCAGCTGTTTAGCAGCTGATTTTCGGAGACGAAGGTTCCTGGTTCAAATCCTAGTAAAGGTAGTTAGTTACTTTTATACGGATGTGAATGTTGGACAGTGGTTACCGGTGGTGTACTTTGATGGTTGGGGTTCAATTAACCATACTCTGTGAGTGTGTCTGTACAAGACTACACAGTCTCATTTACACGTCATACACATCATCCTCATCTCATTGGGTCATTGGGTTGCTTATTGTTCTCAATTGAACAACAGATTGCAACGTACACATATTTGGGCCGGCCGCGTTGGCGATGTTGGTAACGTGCTCGCCTCTCATCACGCGGTCTTGGGTTCGAATCCCACTCGGGCATGGCATTTTTTCATACGTTACAAAAAATTCATTTCATCCTGCACCGTCTGCATTAGCAGCAATTTGCAAAACAGTCGGACGTAAAAAAAAAAAAAAAAAAAAAAAACACATTTGGAATAAAAAAATAAACAAAACAACATAAACAATTTCATAACTAACTGTATATTCTCTTATTTTACATCATCATCTTTTCCTTCTTAAATTACTATTGGGAATAGTTCATTTTTGTAACAAGATATATATAATTTTTTTTTTTTTTTACATGAATATTTATACTTTTTAATGAACGACTCAGCAAACTGCACTGATTTTCTTATAAATATGAAACCGGAATAAAAAATAAATTACTTTCTCTTGATCTGTATTAACCCTTTCAGTGCCGAAACAATATTTAAAAGTGCCATTTACTTTGAATAAGGGTGTACAAAAAGTGACAGCCCTTATTTAGAAAACTTGCAGATGTACGCCTGCCCATAGCCGACCAAAATTTCAACGTTACAGAAAAAAATTTCCTGTTACAATTAATTTGTATTATGTTCATAGAAAAAGAAATAGTTTTGACAATAAAAATATTCAAAATACAGTAGGAACTCGATAATTCGGCCCTCGAAAATCCGGACCCTCCAATAATCCGGCCCGATTCTAATTTTTTTTTATTATTATTATTTAACGTTTTATTTTTATTATTTAAAGTCGTAATTGCAGAACGACTGTTCTGCAATTACTGCTAATTCAGACGGTGAAGGATGAAATGATTTTTTGTAACGTATGAAAATATGCCGTGCTTGAATGGGATTCGAACCCAAGACCGCATGATGAGGGGTAAGCTCGTTACCAACAACGCCAATGCGGCCGGCCGGCCGGCCCCCGCCCGATTCTAAAAGTTGTAGTTTTAAGAGAAAAACTGATAATAAATAGTAGATACAATTTCACACACGTTTACATTCTATGTTTATAGTCAATTAGTACAGTAGCTACAAAATAGAATTGTATTGTACAGTAATTAATCACGCAAAGATTTAAAATTTCAGTAGCGATTTGTAATTTGTTGTGTTGGATTTAATTAATTTTTACTTTCTCTTGCCTATATAAATATATATAGGAAGGAAAGTATTGTTTTCATGTCGATTTTAAGAAATCGAGTTTTCACCGGATCTATACGTTTTCAGACCCCCTGAACCCAAAAAACATGTTTTTAGCGATTGGTCTGTGTGTGTGTGTCTGTGTGTGAACAGAATATCTCAAGAACGGAACATCGTACGAACTTGAAACTTGAAACTTAAGTTAAGTACCACTACCGGACTCGACACGAACATTTTCATCAAAATCGGTCAACCGGAAGTGGTAGTTTATTCGTGTAATTTTTCACTTTTTGCGATTTTCTCAAAAACTGGTCCTACGATTTTTTTAAAAATCGCCTGGTTTACTCAATTTTTTATTCTCTACAAGATAGGGTAGGCGTCATGTTTGCTTAATTCTGGGTGAGGCTGTTTTCACGTAAAAACGTTGTTTTTTTTAAGATTACAGCTTTAATATGCATTTTAGCGCAAAACTTTATATAATAAAAGTTGTAGAGAATTGAAAATTCTACAACTTTTATTTCAAACAATTTTTTGTATAACGCTTAGTTTAGCGGTAATTTGCGATTTTCTGTTTTTTTTCTCACGAAAATGTGTGAAAAATTGATTTTTTTAAGATTTCGGCCTTAGTATGCATTTTACGACAAAAGTGTATATAATATAATTTATAGAAAATTAAAAGATCTACAACTTTTATTTAGAGCATTTTTCTCTACAGAGCCTAGTTTAGAGAGAAAGAGTGATTTTCCGTATTTCTAAGCCAAACTGAGGTTGATTTTCATTTTGCATCATTCACTCATGATTAAAATAAGGTTATGTTTTTGAGGTTAGTTTTTTGTTTATTTCTAATATTTTATTATTAATGTTAGGTTTATTGTTAATTATTTGCATTGGCAAGAGAAAGTTGTGTGAGTGTTTCACACCAGATTTTTCAAATAAAGAGTTACTGCATTAAAAAAAAAACGCGTAATTATTAAAAACCTCCAACTGTAAGATTTTATTGTAAATGAATGTACAGTGACCTTTTTACTCTACACGTGAAATTACTGTATTTGGGTTTTAGTAATTGAAGGAGCCAGTTTTAAGAAGTGCCTACAAACCCAGTACATAGAACAGCAGTGCTTCAGTGCTTGCTGTTAACTTCTTAGAGAAGCTATAAGGGGTCTCAAATTCATTACATTTTAAACGGTCTCTCGATGTTCCGGCTTTTTCGTAAATCCGGCCTACCGGCCGCCCATTTAAGCCGGATTATCGAGGTTTTACTGTAGTTCGATTATAGTTTATTTAAAGTTGCATCGACAGCTGCTTGGTGGTCATTAGCAACTACTTTGGGTTTTCGTACCTTAACGGTGGTTTTAACGTGTTAAAATTTCCAAACCCTAGCCGGGAATCGAACCAGGGACCTTTCGCTTAGCAGGCTAGCGCGCTAGTCACTACGCCACGGAGACGGTTTCAAAATACATTCCATTGATTTTTGTTTAAAAGACTTTTTGTAAATGTTTGGTTATCCGGACGTTGCAATTTATGCATAACTTACGGACGTCCGGTAAGCCGGATGTTTGTTAGTAAAATATATTGACGTCCCGTTTTCCGGACGCCGGTACTGAAAGAGTTAATATATAAGAGAACGAGAGTATTGTTTTCAAGTCGAATTTTCCAAAAAAAATTTTCACCGGATATACACCTTTTCAGATTCCCTGAACCCAAAAAAAAATGTTTTTTAGCGATTGGTCTGAGTGTATGTGAACAAAAGTTAACCGCGGAAGTTTTGGAAGATTTGAAAAATCGTTTGACTCGATCACCTAAAAAATCGTTTAGAAGATTATCATCGCAAGCTGGGCTAACATTAACAACTGTTTTCAGAGCTACGAAAAAGTTACATTTGCATCCTTATCGCGTTGGCATTGCATTTGTAAGATTTACTCGCTATGTAAGTCTCTACAATGAACACGCGTTCTTCCTTGGAAAAAACCATTGCTGACACAATATAACGAAACGACTGCTGTTACCACAGTAATGCTTGACTGGAACATTTTAACTGTCTTAGATAGTTGGCCTTGAGTACACTGTTGCCAACGTACCGATTGGGGGAGAGAAAATTTACCGATGTATTACTTCTATCTTCTTATAATCAGGGTTGCGTCTTTAATAAAACACCCGTTATTTACTAAAAGTTAAGAGCATAACTCATTGTAAATTTTGTCAAATAATTTTAAAAAAATGAATTACTAACGTGGTCGGACATAATTAAAAATCTGGTGTGAAACACTCACACAACTTTCTCTTGCCAATGCAAATAACTAACAATAAACCTAACATCTGTAATAAAACATTAGAAATTAAAAAAACTAACCTCAAAAAACATGAGTGAAAGACGCAAAAATAAAAATCGACCTCAGTTTGGCTTAAAACTACGAAAAATACCTCTTTCACGCTAAACTAGGCTCTGTAGAGAAAATTACTTCAAATAAAAGTTGTAGATCTTTTAATTTCCTATAAATTTGATTATATACACTTTTGTCGTAAAATGCATACTAAGGCCGAAATCTTAAAAAAAAAGATTTTCAACACGTTTTCGTGAGAAAAAAACAGAAAATCGCTTATTATCGCTAAACTAAGCGTTATACAAAATATTTTTTTAAATAAAAGTTGTAAAATTTTAAATTCTCTACATTTTTTATTATATAAATTTTTGCGCTAAATGCATATTAAAGCCGTAATCTTAAAAAACCATTTTTTACGTAAAAAAGCCTCACCAAGAATTTTAGCAAACATGACGAATACCCTATCTTGTAGAGCATAAAAAATTTAGAAAACCAGGCGATTTTTAAAAAAATCGTAGGACCAGTTTTTGAGAAAATCGCAAAAAAGTGCAAAATTACACGAATAAACTACTACTTCCAGTTGACAGATTTTGATGAAAATGTTCGTGTCGGGTCCGGTAGCGGTATGTAACTTAAGTTTTAAGTTTCAAGTTCGTACGATGTTCCGTTCTTGAGATATTCTGTCGACACACACACACACACACACACACACACACACACACACACACAGACCAATCGCTAAAAACATGCTTTTTGGATTCAGGAGGTCTGCAAACGTGTAGATCCGGTGAAAACTTGACTTCGAAAAATCGACATGAAAACAATGATTTCCTTCCTATATATTCATATAGGCAAGAGAAAGTAAAAACAAAACAAAACAAATTTTTAGGTTCAAGAGTTTGGTTAACATGAGGACACAGAAAATGTTTTCACGTGGTAATACTTAAATGAGAGCAGAGAGCGGCATAAAGAAGTGAAAAGAACAGCATACAGCCCAATCCAGAACAAAGGATTAGTTTTTAGTAGCCAAGCATAAAACACGGAATAAGCGGAAGAAAAGTAGAAAACACGCAACCAGCTTTTTAACGGGTTAATATTAAATGCGTACGCCTTCGTATCCCGTCCCGTTTTCGTTGCAATCAATTTTATATGAATTTCACTCGCTTTACTTAACTACCTACATACCGCCGTGAATAACGCGCTACTTCCAACTATAGGATGATTCAAAAAGAGCGCCGGTTTTGATATATCAAATTAAGAGATTTATTTTATTGAAAAACTGAAAATAAATACATCAACAAGTTCATCTTACCTTCCGATTTCATGTATGAAAAATGATGTCATGCATGTGTCCTCCTTTACTGTGCTGGCACGCATCAACTCTGTCCATGAAATTGGATATTACTGCACGACAAGTTTCGACTTCCATTTGCCCGATAACCCGTCGAATTTCCTCCTTCAAGTCATTGATGTGTCGGGGTTTATTGGCATACACCAATGACTTCAGATGACCCCAAAGATGAAAGTCACAAGGCGTCAAGTCACACGACCTTGGTGGCCATTGATGGTCGGAATTACAAGAAAATGATGCGATCCTGAAACCGTTCACGGAGCAACAACACATTGTTTCTCGTGCAGCAACTGAATTTTATACGGGTGATATTGGAGATCGTAGGCCTACCGAAGAATTCTCCGTACAGAAGAACATCGTAAACCCAATTGTTAAGAACGGGCGACGTATTGATTTTGCTGGGCTAACAGCCACACTGTCACGAACCAACGCAACCGTTCTGCTCAGTTTCGGCCAGAACGACGACGTCCAGAACTTTTAAGG
The DNA here is from genome assembly GCA_035578175.1 of Catonia carolina. NCBI lineage: Eukaryota > Metazoa > Arthropoda > Insecta > Hemiptera > Achilidae > Catonia > Catonia carolina. The sequence goes on from JAQMRL010000002.1 coordinate 80,304,160, forward strand.
TCGACTGTGGAACCCGTCTCAAAAAACTTTTTCATGAGCCTGCGAACTGTTGATTCATTCGGTGCTTCATTACGTCCTAGAGTACCGCGAAGTCGCCTGACAGTAGCCGCATAACTCTCTCCACTCTGGTAAAATGTTTTGACGATTAACACTCGTTTGTGCAATAGTAAACTTCTCCATGGTTAGACACAGACTGCGAGAGTACTACACTGCGAACAAGAGAAACTACAACTGAATCGTCAATCGGAATGTTCTCCGAAATAGAAATGAGGTCTAACAATGTTGCCAACCGATAAACAAAAATTTACCAGCCGTTTAAAAACCGGCGCTCTCACATATCAGAGTGCGTTTGAATCACCCGTTAACTCAAACTTCACTGCCAAGTCAAATCTGTATTTAAAATTCACGTTCATGGTTTCTCTTAATTCGAGGGGTTAATGTCAAACAACACTATCTACAAAAACCTATTTTTTTTTTAATATTTTTCAGGAGAGCGAAAAAACTACTTCTAATATGATTCTCTTTCTTATTATCTCAGTTATTTATAGCCTACATGATTGTAGTCAACTATAAATTTAGTGTAATTTAATTTATTTCTTCTTAATGGTAAATGTGCCCATAACGGGCAGATGGACACATATCAGAGTGCGTGATCTGTTGGTTCCAGTGCTATAAAAAATATATCCGTTTCTAATCATATATAGTAAGCCAATTATGACTGAACTATTTAAGAACAAAAGAGGTAGAGGTGTAAAACACACTACTGAGAGTTATCTCAGCTGAGAGTAATGAATTTCACTATACAGCAACACCCTGTGATGAATGAAGTGAAGAAAGTGTCATTTGCAGGGTAGAAAGTCGGTGCTTTTCGGAGGGCCTGGCATCCTGATAAGCATACTCTTTCAACTTGGTGAGGAAGGCAATGGTAAATCAACTCACTCGTCGTTTTTACTTAGTAAAACCTCTAGAGGTTGAAACAAACCTTCCGGTTGTTGACCTAAACAACAATAACAACAACAACAACAACAACAACGGTAAATGGTAAATAAATGGTGATGGCTCTCCTGAGAAATTAGGTTTTTGTAGATATTAGTGTTGTTTGACATTAACCCCTCGAATTCTTCCTATCTGTAATAATATTGTGACAATATCTAAAAGGAAAGAGTTAAAAAGAGTCTAAAGAGAAAGGAATTATACCCAACGAAGTTGTTTACGGGGAGCTTGAACCCATTACTGACACCATGAGTAAGAGAAGACTGGGATTCTTTGGTCATATCATGAGGACGCAAGACTCAAGACTCCTAAAGCAACTGGTTGAGTACAACCTCAACTCAAAAAAACAACACAACAGGATGCAGATGGATATAGGAAATACAGTTGAGCGGTTCTTAGTTTGCTCCTACTGTCAACAAACAAAAGCCACCTACTACAGGGTGCACGCTAGAGTCCTAAAGTAAACAAATAATGACGTCACTGAGCATGCGCATTATATCAAAATGTGTACACGCTGATTAAAAAGTAACAACAAAATACTTTCAAAAGTACTTTTATGAATGAAATTGTTAGGCCTACATCATATCATGACTGATGTTTTAAGTACTTTAAGTACTTATAATTTAAATAATAGTTAACTTAATAGGAATAGGACATCCGTAAACTATTATTTAAATTATAAGTACTTAAAGTACTTAAAACATCAGTCATGATATGATGTAGGCCTAACAATTTCATTCATAAAAGTACTTTTGAAAGTATTTTGTTGTTACTTTTTAATCAGCGTGTACACATTTTGATATAATGCGCTATGCTCAGTGACGTCATTATTTGTTTACTTTAGGAGCAAACTAACAGAGGCTGGACTATACCTATTTACCACCGTGAATAACGCGCTACTTCCAACTAACTCAAACTTCACTGCTAAGTCATATCTGTATTCAAAATTCACGTTCATGGTTTCTCTTAATTCTTCCTATCCGTAATAATATTGTGACAATATCTAAAAGGGTAGTGTTCGAGAATACTCGAGAAGTACCGTCATTTAAAAGGTGTTAATATAAATAATAAAAATCTGGTTTGAAACACTCACACAACTTTCTCTTGCCAATGCAAATATTTAACAATAAACCTAACATTAGTAATAAAACATTAGAAATAAACAAAAAACTAACCTCAATGAACATAATCTAATTTTAATCATGAGCGAAAGACGCAAAATGAAAATCAACCTCAGTTTGGCTAAAAATACGGAAAAATCACTCTTTCACGCCAAACTAGGCTCTGTAGAGAAAAATGCTTTAAATAAAAGTTGTAGAGCTTTTAATTATTTACTAATTTGAATGTATACACTTTTGTCATAAAATGCATACAAGGCAGAAATCTTAAAAAATCGATTTTTCACACGTTTTTGTGAGAAAAAACAGAAAATTGCTCATTGCCGCTGAACTAAGCGTTATACAAAAAAATGTTTTAAATAAAAGTTGTAAGATTTTAAATTTTCTACATTTTGTATTATATAAATTTTTGCGCAAAAATGCATATATAAGCCGTAATCTTCAAAAAACAATTTTTTACGTGAAAAAGCCTCACCAAGAATTTCAGCAAACATGGCGCCTACCCTATCTTGTAGAGAATAAAAAATTTAGTAAACGTGTCGATTTTAAAAAAAAATCGTAGGACCAGTTTTTGAGAAAATCGCAAAAAAGTGAAAAATTACACGAATAAACTACTACTTCCGGTTGACCGATTTTAATGAAAATGTTCGTGTCGAGTCCGGTAGTGGTATGTAACTTACGTTTCAAGTTCGTACAATGTTCCGTTTATGAGATATTCTGTTCACACACACACACACGCGCACGCAGACACCAATCGCTAAAAACATGTTTTTTTGGGTTCATGGGGGTCTGTTTACGTGTAGATCGGATGAAGAGTGTATTTGTTAAAAAAGACATGAAAACAATACTTTCCTTCCTATATACCTATATTCATAAAATAGGCAAGAGAAAGTAAAAAAATTGTAAAATTAATTTACAATTTTTGTACCTCTTTTTTAAATAACTCTACAACAACTATTTCTTAATTTTTCCTTGTACTTCACGACCCCTTCCCCAGACACGTCCTGCGATCCCTCAAGGGGTCGCGACCTACAGGTTGAAAAACACTGCTCCAGAGGTTAAAATCAACGTTTCGGCTGATGGGTTAAACACACAACACTAAAAACTTTAGTAAAGGGGTACGTTATTCATAAAATAGTAAAAAATGAATATGGATACTCACAAAACGAATGAGGATTGAGATTTTAAAATCCATTGAGAATAGACCGGTATTCTCTATCCATATGTCCGTATCGAAACCGAACAGAGTTGTGAATGGATGTGGATGGATTATGGAGAACATTGATCCAGTGACGTCACACACAACACAAGAGGGTTGTAGATCAGAAGAGAGAAGTTGAGTTGTAAACAACAAAGCTTGTAGCAAAAGGGAGCGGGGAGTGGAGCATCGGTTACAGGTGCAATCAAGTGGACTCCCCATTAAATAAAAGCGAACATTTGCAGCACACAACAAAGGTGTACAAGTTCCTTGCTACACACCGACTAGTTCACCAGTCGGCAGGTTCCTTTCCTTTCATATACTGTTGACATTTAAAACACTCACCGTACCATGCAAACTAAAAAAAATCTGGTGTGAAACACTCACACAACTTTCTCTTGCCAATGCAAATAATTAATAATAAACCTAACATTATGATGTTAGGTTTATACTAATTTATAAACCTAACTAATTAAACTAATTAAATATTAGAAATAAACAAAAACTAACCTCAAAAACATAACCTTATTTTAATCATGAGTGAATGACGCAAAATGACAATCGAACTCAGTTTGGCTTAAAAATACGGAAAATCACGCTTTCACGCTAAACTAGGCTCTGTAGAGAAAAATGCTCTAAACAAAAGTTGTAGATCTTTTAATTTTCTATAAATTTAATTATATACACTTTTGTCGTAAAATGCATACTAAGACCTAAATGTTAAAAAAATCGATTTTTCTCACGTTTTCGTGAGAAAAAAAAAACAGAAAATCGCTAATTACCGCTAACTAAGCGTTATACAAAAAAATGTTTGAAATTAAAGTTGTAGAATTTTACATTCTCTAAAACTTTTATTATATAACGTTTTGCGCTAAAATGCATATTAAAGCCGCAATCTTAAAAAGAAAATGTTTTTACGTAAAAACAGCCTCAAGCAGAATTTCAGCAAACATGGCGCCTACCCTATATTGTACAGCATAAAAAATGTAGTAAACCAGGTGATTTTAAAAAAAATCGTAGGACCAAATTTTGAGGAAATTGCAAAAAAGTGAAAAATTATACGAATAAACTACTACTTCCGGTTGACCGATTTTGATGAAAATGTTCGTGTCGGGTCCGGTAGTGATATGTAACTTAAGTTTCAAGTTTCAAGTTCGTACGATGTTCCGTTCTTGAGATATTCTGTTCACACAAACACGCGCGCACACACACACACACACACACACACACACACACACACAGAGAGAGAGAGAGACCAATCGCTAAAAACATGTTTTTTGGGTTCAGGAGGTCTGAAAACGTATAGATCCGGTGAAAACTCGATTTTGAAAAATCGACATGAAAACAATACTTTCCTTCCTATATATTCATATAGGCAAGAGAAAGTGAAAATATCTACTGTAAATAACACCCACTGGAAGGGAATGCGATCAACAAGTTTGCGTGTCTTTCTCTCTCTCTTTCTTTCTTTCTCTCTCTCTTCGGCAACAATAATAATAACTACTTAACTTATTTATGCAAATGGCCAGACAAGAAAGAAAATTATTTGATCACATTGTAATTCCTAAATATTACACCAATTATCGTGTAACAATAAATACAAAATTATTCCATTACTCACAACCCCCCGCTCGCTTCGCTTCGCTTCACAGCAGCTAATGTAGGCCTCACTTAATTATTTTAAAACCTCTCTACATACAATATTTTTGTGGTTTTGTTGCCCTGTGGCAGCAAAATAAATTAATTGTTTTTCTGCACTACCAGCTCTAGAAAGTCCGACGTAAAGTTGTCCATGAGTGAAGGAGAAGGAAGCACTCTTGTCTCAAATCCATGTCCACCGTTTAAAATGTTTGTCCCTGCGGATTAACAGAGTTGAATAGAATGCATAGAAGAATACCGATGGAAAAGAAACAGACAGTTGAAGAGATGTGGCTAAGATAAGAGACAGTGGGTACGGTACGCAGAGTATTTCGAAATAAATGACTAATTCGCTACCTGTCGAATAAAAACAAATATATAAAATACAGAACAAAAATGAAAATTTTGAATATTTCCAAACCTGGAATGTTATTCTTCACGTTTTTCTATGAAATATAAAAGTTGAATCGTGCTTCTAGCCCAAAAAATACACCATCATCCAGAGGACTTGGAAAAAATAAAAGTGCTATGCACCTGATAAACTAAAACATGCGACATCGTCACAGTTTAAGTTGCTTAACTCACTTAATTAAAGTTAGTTAAAGTTGCAAAATAGCCTATATTGATCAGGAAGCTCTAAGCTATGCAACAATGAAAGATTTTTTTTAATCAGTTGAGTAGTCTCTGAGATTACCACCTCGTACAAACAAACAAACAAACAAACAAACAGACGTTCCTCCTTTATTATATTAGTATAGACAGTATAACTGCCCATAACAGACAGGTGGAGTGTCAAATTATTTACACTCAATCTGTTTGTTGCAGGGCTAAAATAAATAGTTGTGTTTCTTATCACATGGTCAGCCAATTAAATGACTGAATCATTTAAGAACAGAAGAGGTAGAGGTGTACTATGACACTAGTCAGAGTTATCTTCTCTGAAAGTAATGAATTTCACTATACAGCCAGACCCTGTGGTGAATGAAGTGAAGGTGTCATTTGCAGAGTGGAAAATATGTGCTTTTCAGAGGGCCCGGCATGCTGTTAAGCGTACTTTTCCACTCAGTGAGGAAGGCAATGGTAAACCACCTCACTCCTCGTTTTACTTAGTAAAACCTCTACAGGTTCAAACCAGCCTTTCGGCTGTTGACCTAAACAACAACAGATAGGCTAGTATAAGTTAGATGACAATACAAAACTCTCTCTCCTCCCCTAACTACTCCCGCTCACCCACCCTCACCCATCTTTACCTCTATCTCGTTGTCTTTCTCTCCCTCTCACTCTCTCCCAACACCCCTTTCTCATTCACTTCTGGACTCAGATCTTCCCTTGTTCTTTCCACTGCCTTCCTAATCTCAGAGTAACAAATGATCAGACCTTTCAGGCCGTCCAACATTTCTCTGAGTGATGCGTAAGTAGAAAAAATTTAACGCTGTCCTTCTGGTTCTAGCTTGCAAAAGTAAAAGAGAACTCTCTTTTACATCACATGATTCCCAGTAATAGAGTACAGTAATCCGTTGGTATACGCGGACTTTGTCCGTGGGCCTAAAACCTTAAAATACGTACGTTTCCTCACCTTGTGTACACCGAACTTGGTTGTGAAGTCATACAAATCTGAAAAAATCTGGGGTGAAACACTCACACAACTTTCTCTTGCCAATGCAAATAATTAATAATAAACCTAACATTATTAATAAAATATTAGAAATAAACAAAAACTAACCTCAAAAACATAACCTTATTTTAATCATGAGTGAATGACGCAAAATGACAATCGAACTCAGTTTGGCTTAAAAATACGGAAAATCACGCTTTCACGCTAAACTAAGCACTGTAGAGAAAAATGCTCTAAACAAAAGTTGTAGATCTTTTAATTTTCTATAAATTTAATTCTATACACTTTTGTCGTAAAATGACAAAATAAGACCGAAATGTTAAAAAAATCGATTTTTCTCACGTTTTCGTGAGAAAAAAAACAGAAAATCGCTAATTACCGCTAAACTAAGCGTTATACAAAAAATTGTTTGAAATAAAAGTTATAGAATTTTACATTCTCTACAACTTTTATTATATAACGTTTTGCGCTAAAATGCATATTAAAGCCGCAATCTTAAAAAGAAAATGTTTTTACGTAAAAACAGCCTCACCAAGAATTTCAGCAAACATGGCGCCTACCTTATATTGTAGAGCATAAAAAATGTAGTAAACCAGTTGATTTTAAAAAAAATCGTAGGACTAGTTTTTGAGAAAATCGCAAAAAAGTGAAAAATTATACGAATAAACTACTACTTCCGGTTGACCGATTTTGATGAAAATGTTCGTGTCGGGTCCGGTAGTGATATGTAACTTAAGTTTCAAGTTTCAAGTTCGTACGATGTTCCGTTCTTGAGATATTCTGTACACACACACACACACACGCACGCGCACACACACACACACACACACAGACCAATCGCTAAAAACATGTTTTTTGGGTTCAGAGGGTCTGAAAACGTACAGATCCGGTGAAAACTCGATTTTGAAAAATCGACACGAAAACAATACTTTCCTTCCTATATATTCATATAGGCAAGAGAAAGTAAAAAATGCGTTTGAATAAATGTTTTGGCATCCGTATCATGTTAAATCACACACTCGTACGCACCTATCCATTTCCGGAACACCTCTCGACCGACTACGCCCATTCCGGAGGAATTTAAGCAGCTTAGTGGCTTTCAAGTGCTACCCAGCTCCACCACAACCCCCGAGAGTCCTACTCCTACTAAGTGTGCACGGATCCGTCCGCGGGGCGCCACACTCCCCTCAGTACCCGTGTATAAGCGTTGGACGGGTCGCCGCCGAGCTTCCACTAGCTCTCCCACACATGGATGTACTACACACCACCGTGCACTACGAATAGCACACAATGGCGTTCACGGCCGGCCCCCATTGCCAAGAAAGCTAGCGCTATGCAGGCTTGGATAGGGTAGCCTAAGCCGCGGTTTTATGGGCACGGTCTGCGTGGTCAGGGCCGTGCCCCCTGTTGAGTCACACACTAGTATAGGGCGACGGTCGCCATGAGCCAAGCTAGATTTCCGCATACTGTACGTAGTGAGCGCGTCACCGGTAACCGGGCCCCGCCAGTAACACCACCCGCAGGCACCAAAATGAAATTTCTCCGTACGTTTTCCTCCATTGTCAGTCTACAGTTGAGCCGTTGTTAGTTTGCTCCTACAGTCAACAAACCAAAGCCACCTACTACAGGGTGCACGCTAGAGTCTGCCACTTTACGGATGTCCTATTCCTATTAAGTTAACTATTTTTTAAATTATAAGTACTAAAAACATCAGTCATGATATGATGTAGGCCTAACAATTTCATTTATAACAAATACTTTTAAAAGTATTTTGTATTTAAATACTTTTGAAAGTATTTTGTTGTTACTTTTTAATCAGCGTGTACACATTTTGATACAATGCGCATGCTCAGTGACGTCATTATTTGTTTACATTAGGAGCAAACTAAGAGAGGCAGGACTGTAACTTCTTCGTACGTACGTACAGTTCTTTGTTTGTTCGACGATCCTGAAACGAAGCCAAGCATTTCTTCACCAGCCATCAACGAGATCTTCAGCAAGGCAACGCATTGGCTGACCAAGTTTTGGAGACGGATCCCGTCATGGGAAGGGCCATTCAATTCAAAAGAGGACTCAGGAGCAGATTATACCATACAAAGACGTCCACAACGAGTTTGAAAAGAAGAAGAAGCAAAGAGCCATAACTAACTATTTTAAAGCAACTTAAATTTTTTTATGCTTACATTACTGTATTTATTAAATATTCATAGTAGTAATATTGGGCGGCATAACTCGATGAAATTAGAACATCAGTGATTAATACACAATAGGTTTTCTTGCGTAACAAGATCAAAGAAACAGGGATATGAACCGTGGGGCCTCCTCTATAAATTCTGAAAAAACTTACAGACGTTGAAAGGACCAATTTAATTGGGTAGTACGGGTTGGAAGGACCCCAACGTTAAGAAGACATTCTTCCATCATCTCTCCTTGCATTGCAGATGTGAAAGGGGACTTCAAAGGAGGGATACAACAGTTCCGGGCATGCGCGTGCGCATGAAGACGTCTGCCGGTGTTTTTAAATGCGTGTTTAGTTAAAAGGGGGGAAATACGTAATACGTAGTAGGATAGTATGGTGGTTGTGACAGCGTTGCCAAAAACGCATTCTGTTCTGTTGTGAACAGTAGAAAAGAGAAAACGGACGGCGGACAAAATACAGAGCAGAGAGCAGCAGCAGGATGTAGAATGGAAATTCTAAACGTGAAACCCTTTTGATCCCGTCTTTAAACAAGATGATGATGAAACAGATGATCTTCGTCTATTTATTTATTTATTATTATTATTATTATTTTTTTTTATTTAAATGAAATAATAACAAACAAATTAAAGCAGTTAATTCCGTCAACTATAAAACAACATTTTATGAGACACAAACACAGGATGTACGTAAATAAAACATAAACAAACATAGACTGCTGTTCCTTATATAAAATCAGAGAATGAACTGCGTTTTTACTTCTTATAGGGACAATTTTAGATCAGACATTTAAACTTTAAACATTTCACCAACTTTTTTTTTGCAATCCCTAATGTCTGTACGTTGCAATCTGTTCAATTGAGAACAATAAGCAACCCGATGACCCAATGAGATGAGGATGATGTGTATGACGTGTAAATGAGGCGTAGTCTTCTACAGACTCAGGTCGACCATTCCTGAGAGAACATGGTTAATTGAATCCCAACTATCAAAGTACACCGGTAGCAACAATCTAGTATTCAAATCCATATAAAAGTGACTAACTTTACTAGGATTTGAACCAGGAACCTTGGTCTCCAAAAATCAGCTGTTAAACAGCTGATTGTGGCGACGACTTTACCTATAGACCAACCCCGGTGGGTTTCACCAACTTAAAGATACTTTTTGCACTCCACACTCATCATTGGTTTTTTTTTTTACTTTCTCTTGCCAATATGAATATAAGGAAGGAAAGTATTGTTTTCATGTCGATCACAACAAATACACTCTTCACCGGGGATCTACACGTTTTCAAACCCCCTGAACCAAAAAAACATGTTTTTTTTAGCGATTGGTCTGTGTGTGTGTGAACAGAATATCTCAAGAACGGAACATCATACGAACTTGAAACTTGAAACTTAAGTTACATACCACTACCGAACCCGACACGAACATTTTCATCAAAATCGGTCAACCGGAAGTAGTAGTTTATTCGTGTAATTTTTCACTTTTTTGCGATTTTCTCAAAAACGGGTGCTACGATTTTTTTAAAAATCGCCTGGTTTACTAAATTTTTTATGCTCTACAAGATAGGGTAGGCGCCATGTTTGCTGAAATTCTTAATGAAACTATTTTCACGTAAAAAAATTGTTTTTTTTTTAATATTACGGCTTTAATATGCATTTTAGCGCAAAAATTTATAGGTATGATTAAAGTTGTAGAGATTTTAAAATCCTACAACATTTATTTCTAACATTTTTTCCATAACTTTTAGTAAAAGTTATAATTTTAGTTAGTTTCACCAAGGGAGGGGTACGGGAGAAAAAAAAAGGTTGGGAACCGCCGCTCTAGAGGTTCAAACCAGCCTTTTGGCTGTTGACCTAAACAAGTTGTTAATTAGATACTTTCAAAGAATACGATTCAACAGCTACGAATAAAATGGTACAACCAAAAATGAGACAGGGATTGTGGTTTTTACAACCATCTTTTACACTAATTTGATAATCTCTAATGCTAATGACAGCCCAATTGTAATAAGTAGATACCTTCCATTACTCAAAAGAGAACTCAACGGCCTTAAAATGATGAATTACACTAACCGTAGCAAACAGGAAGTGTCAGTAAGAGAATCAACAGTTGTCGCAATTAATTTTTGTTTTTTTTAAATGCCTAAAGTGTGTACGTTGTAATCTGTTCAGTTCAGAACAATAAGCAACCCCATCACCCAATCAGATGAGGATGATATGTATGACGTGTAAATGAGACTGTGTAGTCTTGTACAGACTCAGGTCGACCATTCCTGAGAGAGTACGTTTAATTGAACCCCAACCATCAAAGTATAGTATTAAGATGAACTAATGTCCCCTAGCTGTGGGAGTGAGACAATGCATAACGCTCTCACTCGCACAACCCATACGCGCCGTTCCAATAACATTGTCGTATAAACTCATTGTTGTGAGCAAGCGTTTATGCATGCAGTAAACTAACAAGCAAGATAACGACTGTAGTATGTTTTCAGATTTGAATTATAACGGTGAAGACCTTTGAGCGCATGCGTAGTTATGCCATATATCTCCCTCTCACTCGCTCGGCTATGGGACATTAGTTCGTCTGATACTTATAAATTAGTAACCACTGTCTAGTATTCAAATCCGTATAAAATTAACTACCTTTACTAGGATTTGAACCGGAACCTTCGTCTCCCAAAATTAATGAATGGAAAATCTTCAAAAATAATGGCAGTTTGAATTCCTAAACAGGTTAGAGGCGACAAGGAAAAACCACTACAACTTTGAGAGTACATAGTTTATTCCAATTATAAAATTTTAATGAACGACAAGAAACATCGGTGCCGGAAAAAACTACAGACTAGACGACTTACATCGGGTAGAAGAAAAAGAACATTTTCATAGAATAAGTCTTTGTAAATTAATTCTTTTACATAAAATTTTTAGAATTGGAATTGAAGCCGTTGATTTCTCTTAACGAAACCAAGAAGAAAACAAAGGATAATATTTTGGATAGCGATTCCACCCCAACTGTACCCCCTCGTGTATGTGTAATGCATGTATTTATGTACAACAGGAAGCAGGGTGAACACAGAATGAGTCATGTCAACCCTCACCCTCGCTATCACCCTATCGGAACTAAGCACCCTCTTTAGTATCGCTATGTTCTATTATCCAGCCTTAATTCTTATAGTTGGAGGGAAAGAGGAGGGACGGAGTTAGTTTAAAGCGTGGCATATATTAAGTACACCATCCATGTGTGTATTTATGTATTAACTGACCTTGTCACGGATTATGTAACACAGACTATATAGACCGAAATAAATTTACCCATATAAATATGCACAGACACGATTTCGTTTTGAAAAATCATAATAAAATTAAGAATATAGGTTGTCCATAGTCCATTGAGAAGCAACAGTTTTAATGTCGGTACTGTATTTCGTATGGCAAACTGCACTAACTTTCTGGCTGATGTAGTAGCGAATTTTTTTTTTTTTTATTAAGTGATGATGCCTACATAAGCCTTGGGCTTGTGCGTAGGTAATGATATGTGGTGTTTTACTGATGAAAAAAATGCCAGACCTGACCGGGAATCGAACCCATGACCCCGGCATAGTAGCCAGTTGCGCTGACCACTACACCACGGGCCGGCCGTGGTGTATAAATTTGACTCGTCACATTTCCTAAAAATTCTATATTATAGTTCAGCCGTTGTTAGTTTGCTCCTAGTGTCTGTCAACAAACAAAAGCCACGTACTACAGGGTGCACGCTAGAGTCTGCGACTTTACGGATGTCTCGTATTCCTATTAAGTTAACTATGTTTTAAAAAGTACTAAAAACATCAGTCATGATTAAGCATTTCGCTTGAAATGCGCCCGGTAAGAGTTTTCGCAGCCGGCGCAAGCGAACTGCTTATTTAGCGCTAACAACTTTGATCGAATTTCACATTTATCTTTATTCTTTTAATTATTGATCAAAACATGTTTCCAATGCTTTAGTATAACATTGTTTCACTTTAAACGACATTTAGTCTTCATTTCAGTATTAAAAACAAACTGCAAACATTTATTTTCAATAATTTTAATGCCGCGGGACCCGATTTAGTATGTTTTTTTATATCGGATCTCGGAAAATGTCCTCCTCCTCCGATTGACGTTAGGCGGCAGCACCGTATACATGTTACATGTTACGGTTCGGCTGCCCTGTCTTATATGCTATAATTTTGCTGTGAGTTGGCATGCTCGGCTAGCTCAGTCGGTAGAGCATTAGACTCTTAATCTCAGGGTCGTGGGTATGATGTACGCCTAACAATTTCATTTATAACAAATACTTTTAAAAGTATTTTCTATTTAAATACTTTTAAAAATATTTTGTTGTTACTTTTTAATCAGCGTGTACACATTTTGATAAAATGTGCATGCTCAGTGACGTCATTATTTGTTTACATTAGGAGCAAACTAAGAGAGGCTGACTGTAGGTACTGTATTTCGTATGGCAAACTGCACTAACTTTCTGGCTGATATAGTAGTGAATTTGACTCGTCAAATTTCCTATAATTCTATATATTATAGTTCAGCCGTTGTTAGTTTGCTCCTACAGTCAACAAACAAAAGCCACCTACTACAGGGTGCACGCTAGAGTCTACGACTTTACGTATGTCATATTCCTATTACGTTAACTATTTTTTAAATTACAGGTACTTAAAGTACTAAAAACATCAGTCATGATATGATGTACGCCTAACAATTTCATTTATAACAAATACTTTTAAAAGTATTTTCTATTTAAATACTTTTAAAAATATTTTGTTGTTACTTTTTAATCAGCGTGTACACATTTTGATATAATGTGCATGCTCAGTGACGTCATTATTTGTTTACATTAGGAGCAAACTAAGAGAGGCTGACTGTAGGTACTGTATTTCGTATGGCAAACTGCACTAACTTTCTGGCTGACATAGTAGTGAATTTGACTCGTCACATTTCCTATAATTACGGTGACGAGATTGTTACCATTCAAAAACGGGACACTAATATAACACGCACTACCAAGGCTGTGGTCTACGGGTTCAGGTATGGAATAGGGCCTACACAATCCTGGTTTAATGTTCGTCTCTTAAAAATATTATAAAATTTAAAAAAATTAAGTTTCTAAACTTGTTTTTAAAACTTAAAAGCGTAAATTTTCTTTCCTTTTAAGCCCATCAAAGCAATTTGCCAGTTTTTCAAGGAATAAAAATAAATAAATAAAATGTTGAACGAAAAAATAAAACGTGTGAAAAATCGATTTTTTTTAAAGATTTCGGCCTTAGTATGCATTTTACGACAAAAGTGTATATATAATCAAATTTATAGGAAATTAAAAGATCTACAACTTTTATTTAGAGCATTTTTCTCTACAGAGCCTAGTTTAGCGTGAAAGAGTGATTTTCCGTATTTTTAACCGAAACTGAGGTCGATTTTAATTTTGCGTCTTTCACTCATGATTAAAATAAGGTTATGTTTTTGGAGGTTAGGTTTTCGTTTATTTCTAATGTTAGGTTACATTGTTCTAAATTATTTGAATTGGCAAGAGAAGGTTGTGTGAGTGTTTCACACATCAGATTTTTTCATTCATTTATTGAAAGAGAGAGTAAGAACGTAAAATTAACCATATAAAAGAATATAAGGATCCGATTAAACAGCTCAATGTTTGCTCGTTGCTGTGAGAATAACTACGAATGGATCAGTGTAATAAACATTTGTGTATGAAGATGGAGGCCTAACATTTGAAAGAGTTTCTCCAGAAATACAGTCGGTATCTTGTCTATTCATTCAGTCTAGAAATAAAGCGACTAGACTAGACGCAGCCCATTCATACCAAACGAAACTCAACATTCTTTCAACGTTCACTATCAATACAATATACAGGGTGATTTTTTAGTCCTGTTACCCAATTGTTAATGTCTGGTAATTTTTTTTTAAGAAAAGGATATTTTGTTTTGTGACACAAAGTTGGTAGCCCTACTCAACCGGTATAGATACGACAGTTTGAGTTGATTCTCCATGAGTTGCGTAAAATTTTGTGCTGTTTCCAGTTGTTGTGTTACGAACAGAATGTCTTTTACCCTAGAACAACGGGTTTTCATTCTTCAACAATATTTTGCTACAAAATCGTATGCGAGTGTAAAAGAATCATTTCAAATTAATTTTTTTGGTGTTCCTCCACTCTATTCTAGTCAATTTCTAGGCTAACTAACTGATTTTTAGAGGCAGGTATCGTTTGCAGCAGAAAACGTAGTGGTCGACCAACTCTCTTGACAGATGACGTTAAGAGAATGTGAAAACAAGATTGCTCAATTCTCCATGGAAAAGTTTACAAAAACTTTACTCGCATGTTGATTTGTCATGTTCGAGTGCTCAGAAAGCTGCTAAAAAATTGAAATTGTATCCGTATCACATACGATTAGTTCTAGAGCTTCAGCCTCCAGATTTAAACAAGAGATTGTTTTAGGATAAAAGACATTCTGTTCGTAGCACGACCGGAAATGGCACAAAATTTTACACAGCTCAAGGAGAATCAACTCACACTGCCATATCCATACTGGTTGAGTAGGGCTACCAACTTAGTGTCACAAAACAAAATTTATTTAAAAAAAAAATATATTACCAGACATTAACAATTGGGTAACAGGACTAAAAAATCACTCTGTATTATATTCTCTTTAAAGTCCGCATTCATTCCTTAAAACAAGGTACAGTATCATTAGATTCAACATTTCAATCAATTTTTTTTTGCAATCCCTAATGTGTGTACGTTGCAATCTGTTCATTTCAGAACAATAAGCAACCCCATGACCCAATGAGATGAGGATTATGTGTATGACGCGTAAATGAGGTGTAGTCTTGTACAGACTCAGGCCGACCATTCCTGTGAGAGTATGGTCAATTGAACCCCAACCATCAAAGTACACCCACAACCACTGTCTAGTATTCAAATCCAAATAAAAGTAACTACTTTTAATTAACTTAATGAAATAAATTTTAAAGATAAATGATTTTGTTACAATTTGTTGAACAAATGACAAACAATGTTGTATACATCTTGTACTTTTTATCTGTTGCAGTTGATTAGGTGATTAGCCGATAGACTGATTGAAACCTCTACAGACTTTAAAAAGTGAAACGATGAGTCACGTGGTTTACAATTGCGTTACTCACTGAAAAGCATCTACTTTCCACTCTGCAAATGACACCTTCACTTTGTTCACCGCATGGTTTACACCTGTGTCATAAATTAGAAGATAACTGTGACTAGTGTCTTTTACACCTGTACCTCTTCTGCCGGCCGCGTTGGCGATGTTGGTAACGTGCTCGCCTCTCATCACGCGGTCTTGGGTTCGAATCCCACTCGGGCATGGCATTTTTTCATACGTTACAAAAATTCATTTCATCCTTCACCGTCTGCATTAGCAGCAATTTGCAAAACAGTCGGACGTTAAACAAAAAAAAAAAAAAAAAAAAAAAAAAAAAAAAAAAAAAAAAAAAAAAAATGTACCTCTTCTGTTGTTAAATGCTTCAGTCATATAATTGGGTGACCATGTGATAAGAGAGACGACTAGTTTTGTAACCCTGCAACTATAGGGTGATTCAAAAAGAGCGCCGGTTTTGATATATC
Source organism: Catonia carolina (assembly GCA_035578175.1). NCBI lineage: Eukaryota > Metazoa > Arthropoda > Insecta > Hemiptera > Achilidae > Catonia > Catonia carolina. Next base: position 80,320,566 of record JAQMRL010000002.1, read on the forward strand.
AAATTAAGAGATTTATTTTATTGAAAAACTGAAAATAAATACATCAACAAGTTCATCTTACCTTCCGATTTCATGTATGAAAAATGATGTCATGCACGTGTCCTCCTCTACTGCGCTGGCACGCATCAACTCTGTCCATGAAAATGGATATTACTGCACGACAAGTTTCGACTTCCATTTGCCCGATAACCCGTCGAATTTCCTCCTTCAAGTCATTGATGTTTCGGGGTTTATTGGCATACACCAATGACTTCAGATGACCCCAAAGATGAAAGTCACAAGGCGTCAAGTCACACGACCTTGGTGGCCATTGATGGTCGGAATTACGAGAAATGATGCGATCCTGGAACCGTTCACGGAGCAACAACATTGTTTCTCGTGCAGAAACTGAATTTTATACGGGTGATATTGGAGATCGTACCGAAGAATTCTCCGTACAGAAGAACATCGTAAACCCAATTGTTGAGAACGGCGACGTATTGATTTTGCTGGGCTAACAGCCACACTGTCACGAACCAACGCAACGTTCTGCTCAGTTCGGCCAGAACGACGACGTCCAGAACTTTTAAGGTCGACTGTTGAACCCGTCTCAAAAAACTTTTTCATGAGCCTGCGAACTGTTGATTCATTCGGTGCTTCATTACGTCCTAGAGTACCGCGAAGTCGCCTGACAGTAGCCGCATAACTCTCTCCACTCTGGTAAAATGTTTTGACGATTAACACTCGTTGTGCAATAGTAAACTTCTCCATGGTTAGACACAGACTGCGAGAGTACTACACTGCGAACAAGAGAAACTACAACTGAATCGTCAATCGGAATGTTCTCCGAAATAGAAATGAGGTCTAACAATGTTGCCAACCGATAAACAAAAATTTACTAGCCGTTTAAAAACCGGCGCTCTTTTTGAATCACCCGTTAGATGGAGCGGAAATAATTAAACACCCCCACCCCACCTGCCTGTTACGGGCAAAAGTAATGACTAGTCAACCAAAAAATTAAATGTTTAACACAAAAGCATTTTTAATTTTACAGGCCTTTGACAGGACTGGGTGGCCTTCGGGCCAGCCCAGTCAGTCAGCTGGTAGAAAGTCCCTATTATTTGTTAAGTAACATTGATTGGGCAAGCGACTCGGTATGGTGACCATCTGACAGCCATCCGTGAACGGAACTCTGCTGGGGGGTCCCTGTTCAAACTCACGCCTAATTCACGTCAAATAATACAGCGATCAAATTGGGTGGTTGTCAATAATGTACAGTTCCCGATGAAAATAAATGAAGGCTAAAAAATAAAAAAAAATTTTTACAGGAGTTTACTTGTTTTTCCCGTATAACTTGGGTAACCCACCGGGTTGGTCTAGAGGTAAAGTCGTTGCCAGAATCAGCTGTTTAACAGCTGATTTTCGGAAACGAAGGTTCCTGGTTGAAATCATAGTAAAGGTAGTTACTTTTATACGGATTTCAATACTAGACAGTGGTTGTGGGTGTACTTTGATGGTTGGGGTTCAATTAACCATACTCAGTGAGTGTGTGTGTGTAGAAGACTAAACAGTCTCATTTACACGTCATACAAGTCATCCTCATCTGATTGGGTCATGGGGTTGCTTATTGTTCTTAATTGAACAGATTGCAACGTACACAAATTAGGAATAATAAAAAAAAACTTGGGTAATACAGTAACTAATATTACTGCATTATTTATTAGCAGGAAGAATAGAGAAGAGAGAGAGAGAGTGGTGCTGAAAACTGACTTCACTTATTTGTAGAAGTAAGCCTAAAATACGACACCACAAAACCATAAACTAAGCTTAACTACGTAAATCATACTACAAAGACAAACCATATTCACCACCCACGCACCACCACACAATTATTTTTTCTTATTTCATTAAAGTGGTAAAAATTGCTGTAAATGGCTACACTTTTTAAACGGAATAAGCTTACCGATTCAGAAGTACACTCATCAATGCTCTGGCGTACCATTCCGAGTGTTTCTGTTTAACATACGCTAAACTTCCCCTTAAGAGGAGCAGGTGGAGTGTTCAATTATTTCCACTCGATCTGTTACTTTTAGGGCTGCAAAATAGATCTCTCCCTTATCATATGGTCACCCAATTATATGACTGAAGCATTTAAGAACAGAAGAGGTAGAGGTGTACTGTGACACTAATCAGAGTTATCTCCTCTCAAAGTAATGGATTTCATTATACAGGTAGACCCTGTGGTGAATGAAGTGAAAGTGTCATTTATAGAGTGGAAAATATGTGCTTTTCAGAGGGCCCGGCATGCTGATAAGTTTACTTTTCCATTCAGTGAGTGTTGGCAAAGGTAAACCACCTCACTCCTCGATTTACTAAGTAAAACCTCTACAGGTTCAAACCAGCCTTTCAGCTGATTACCTAAACAACAACAATAACAGTTGGACCCTGTGGTGAATGAAGTGAAGGTGTCATTTGCAGGGTGGAAAGTAGATGCTTTTCAGTGAATGTTGGCAATGGTAAACCACCTCACTCCTCGTTTTAGTAAGTAAAACCTCTAGAGGTTGAAACTATACTTTCGGCTGATCACTTAAACAATATCAACAGGACATAAAACAAAAATCAATGAACAAACTACAGTTCAGCTGTTGTTAGTTTGCTCCTACTGTCAACAAACAAAAGCCACCTACTACAGGGTGCACGCTACAGTCTGCGACTTTACGGATGTCGTATTCCTATTAAGTTAACTATTTTTTAAATTAGTAGTACTTAAAGTACTAAAAACATCAGTCATGATATGATATAGGCCTAACAATTTCATCATCATCATCATAAGCATCACGGTTTAGGCCTTGTAGTCCTGTTCCGTTCCCAAGCTAGCAAATCTTTAAGTTACTTGCGATGACCATCTTTTCTTTGGTCTTCCTATGTTACGTCGCCCAACCGGTTGGTAATTAAGGATAATCTTCGGTGCTCGCTCATCTGCTATTCTTAGCACATGCTCATACCAGCTCTGCCTATAACCAGTGATCGCATCGCCTAACAATTTCATTTATAAAAATACTTTTGAAAGTATTTTGCTGTTGCTTTTTAATCAGCGTGTACACATTTTGATATAATGCGCATGCTCAGTGACGTCATTGTTTGTTTACATTAGGAGCAAACTAACAGAGGCTGGACTGTAGATGATTTTCAGAGGGCCTGGCACACTGATAAGCATAGGTTACTATTCCACTTAAAGAAGGCATAGTAAACCACGTGACTGCTCGTTTTACTTAGTAAAGCCTCTAGAGGTTGAAACTATCCTTTCGGCTGATCACCTAAACAATATCAACAGGACATAAAAGAAAAATCAGTGAACAAACTACAAGTGTGCTGGTAACATGTCAAATGGATTTTAATAAAGTAGCCTAACTGAGAGGACAGGAGGAATGGCACGAAAATTTCACCTACCTGACTGACTGCCGTGACTGCTATTTCCGGTCCCTCAACAATTTAATTGATATGCTTTACGTAGTCAAACGAATGAGAAATATTCCACAATGACATTAAGTGGAAATAACAAAAGCTTCTGTACAATTTAATGTATGTACAACTTTTTACCTACAACAATAATACGTATTGACAATAGATGATCGCAAAAACATTATAATTAACTAATACTAGAGGCTGTTTACTAGAGGCTAATACAGAAGAGGTAGAGGTGTAAAGAACACTAATCAGAGTTCTGCCCATAACAGACAGGTGGAGTGTCAATTTATTTACACTCAATCTGTCCATTGCAGGGCTAAAATAAATAGTTCTGTTTCTTATCACATGGTCAGCCAATTAAATGACTGAATCATTTAAGAACAGAAGAGGTAGAGGTGTACTGTGACACTAATCAGAGTTATCTCCTCTGAGAGTAATGAATTTCATTATACAGCCAGACCCTGAGGTGAATGAAGTGAAGGTGTCATTTGCAGAGTGGAAAATCTGTGCTTTTCAGAGGGCCTGGCATGCTGATAAGCGTACTTTTCCACTCAGTGAGGAAGGCAATGGTAAACCACCTCACTCCTCGATTTACTTAGTAAAACCTCTACAGGTTCAAACCAGCCTTTTGGCTGATGACCTAAACAACAACAACAGAGGCTGTTTAACAGCTGATTTTCGGAGACGAAGGTTCCTAGTTCAAATCCTAGTAAAGGTAGTTACTTTTATACGGATTTGAATGCTAGACAGTGGTTACCGCTGAACTTTGATTGTTGGGGTTCAATTAACCATACTTTCTCAGTCTGTACAAGACTACACAGTCTCATTTACACGTCATACATATCATCCTCATCTCATTGGGAAATGGGGTTACTTATTGTTCTCAATTGAACTGATTGCAACGTACACAAATTAGGAATTACAAAAAAAAACTAATAATAGAGGCCTTCGGGCCAGCCCAATCAGTCAGCTGGTAGAAATTCGCTATTATTTGTTAAGTAACACCGGTTGGGCAAGCGACTTTGCATGGTGACCAGCTGACAGCAATCCGTGAACAAACTCTACTTGGGGGTCCATGTTCAAACTCGTGTCTAAACGACGTCAAATAATACAGCGATGAAATTGGGTGGTTGTCAGTAAAATATAGTTTCCGATGAGGAAAGCCTGCGCTGCACGTAAGATTGTTTCTAGTCAGAGAGGAGATGCAAACATACATAGCTGTGGTAAGATAGATCTCGCAACTAAATATCTTTTTTTTAAATCAGTAATGTGTGTATGTTGTAATATGTACAAAATTGAGAACAATAAGCAACCCCATCACCCAATCAGATGAGGATGATGTGTATGACGTGTAAATAAGACTGTGTAGTCTTGTACAGACCTAGGCCGACCATTCCTGAGAGAGTATGGTTAATTGAACCCCAACCATCAAAGTACACCAACAACCACTGTCTAGTATTCAAACCCGTATAAAAGTAACTACCTTTACTAGGATTTAAACCAGGAACCTTCGTCTCCAAAAATCAGCTGTTAAACAGCTGATTTTGGTGACGACTTTACCTTTAGACCAACCCAGTGGGTCATTGTATTTTATTATGTAGATACGATTTTGTATTGTTGAGTATTTTTATAAACGTAAAAATTCCTTGTTCCTTTAATTTGTTTTACTTTTCTTTTAATTGGTGTAAAAATTGCACCATTTTTCGCGCGCAAAGCCGCGACGGGGGGCATGCTAGTAATATGATAAAAATTAAAAAATAAGGTTAAAAGAGTTTTAATTTAAAATCCGTGTGAACGTAAAAGCCTGGCCCGGTTGTACTCCAGTTTCTGTAAATGTGTGTTGTTTGTGTGAGCTTGTACTGGTAGGTGTGCCAGTGAGCACCGAATGCGCGGGCGCCAATAGACACACACACACACACACACACACAGACACTAGCGACTAGAGATGGGGACAAGCACGTGTAGCTCGGCCAACCCCTGAATACATTTTACGAGCTCTTTTCTTCTCTTTAGTAAAAGATGGAATTATATATGGTCCATGTCCCAGAAAACAACACCACCAACCGAACTAATGAAAGGAAACTACTAAAACTAACATCTTATCACAAATAGCTAAATTATTATAGTTAGGCTGCAAATGCTAACGCAACTCTGACGCTCACATTTTTACTTTCTCTTGCCTATATGAATATATAGGAAGGAAAGTATTGTTTTCATTAGGATTTTTCACCGGATCTACACGTTTTCACACCCCGACCCCCTGAACCCAAAAAAACATGTTTTTAGCGATTGGTCTGTGTGTGTGTGTGTGTGTGTGTGTGCGTGGGTGTTAACAGAATATGTCAAGAACGGAACATCGTACGAACTTGAAACTTAAGTTACATGCCACTACCGGACCCGACACGAACATTTTCATCAAAATCGGTCAACCGGAAGTAGTAGTTTATTCGTGTAATTTTTCACTTTTTGCGATTTTCTCAAAAACTGGTCCTACCATTTTTTTAAAAAAAATCGCCTAATTTACTAATTTTTTTATGCTCTACAAGATAGAGTAGGCGCCATGTTTGTTGAAATTCTTGGTGAGGCTGTTTTCACGTAAAGAAATAGTTTTTTTTTAAGATTACGGCTTTAATATGCATTTTAGCGAAAAAATTTATATAATAAAAATATAGAGAATTTAAAATCCTACAACTTTTATTTCAAACATTTTTCTGTATAACGCTTAGTTTTGCGGTAATTAGCGGTTTTCTGTTTTTTTCTCACGAACGTGTGAAAAATCAATTTTTTTAACATTTCGGGCTTAGTATGCATTTTATGACAAAAGTGTATAAAATCAAATTTATAGAAAATTGAAAGATCTACAACTTTTATTAAAAACATTTTTCTATACAGAGCCTAAATTAGCGTGAATGAGTGATTTTCTGTATTTTTAAGCCAAACTGAGGTTGATTTTCCTTTTGTGTCTTTCACTCGCGATTAAAATTTGGTTATGTTTATTGAGGTTAGTTCTTTGTTTATTTCTAATGTTAGGTTATAGTGGTCATTATTTGCATTGGCAAGAGAAAAGTGTGTGAGTGTTTCACACCAGATTTTTATATTAATTTTCAAAAAGTATGTTGTTTACTCTATTTATGACTGATTTTTACGGTCATAAGTTTCTGATACAGTTATATTTAAATTCGGAGTATGTAAACAAAGTAAAGATATTGAGCATGTAATTTTACAGACCACACCGATTTTGATGCGATTTTTTTCAAACAATATTACAATATCATAGCAGTAAAACTAGGCGTCATATAAAAATAAAAGTTAAAATTCAAAAATTATAGCACTGTTATCACTACAATTTTTTATTGCACGACTTGAAGACAAAATGTACCTTAAAGAAGTACAGTTTTTTAAAAAAAGCCTGATTTTTCGAAACGGGAGCAGACCATCTCCAAGATTTTTATCCAAGACAACATTTACGACTTCTTTATTAGCTCACCATGTAGTAGTAAATTAGGAAGTTTTAATAAAAATCGTCAGATCTGTTTTTGAGAAAATCCGATTTAAATATTAGGCATCGGATCAAGAACCCTTAATTTTGAGGCCGAGTGGCTAATCAAAGAGGTGCCATATCAATACGAGAGAGAACAGGCTATCAACGGAGGAAGCTTTAGTATGTACAATACTAAAAAGAAAAATCTGGTGTGAAACACCAGAACTCACAACTTTCTCTTGCCAATGCAAATAATTAACAATAAAACTAACATTAGTAATAAAACATTAGAAATAAACAAAAAAACTAACCTCAAAAAACATAACCTTATTTTAATCATAAGTGAGAGACGCAAAATTAATCTCAGTTTGGCTTAAAAATACGAAAAATCACTCTTTCACGCTAAACTAAGCTCTGTAGAGAAAAATGTTCTGAATAAAAGTCATAGATCTTTTAATTTCCTATAAATTTTATTATATATACATTTTTGTCGTGAAATGCGTAGGGCCTACTAAGGCTGAAATTTTTAAAAAATCGATTTTTCACACGTTTTCGTGAGAAAAAAACAGAAAATCGCTAATTACCGCTAAACTAAGCGTTATAAAATTAGTTTGAAATAAGAGTTGTAGGATTTTAAATTCTGTACATTTTTTTACTATATAAATTTTTGCGCTTAAAAGCATATTAAAGCCGTAATCTTAAAAAAACAAATTTTTTACGTGAAAACAGCCTCACCAAGAATTTCAGCAAACATGCCGCCTACCCTATTTTGTAAGCAAAAAATAAATTAGTAAACCAGGCGATTTTTAAAATAAATCGTAGAACCAGTTTTTGAGAAAATCGCAAAAAAATGAAAAATTACACGAATAAACTACTACTTCCGGTTTTGATGACAATGTTCGTGTCGGGTCCGGTAGTGGTATGTAACTTAAGTTTCAAGTTCGTACGATGTCCTGTTCACACACAGACAGGCAGACTAATCGATAAAAAACATGTGTTGTGTGGGTGTGAGGGGGTCCGTTTACGTGTAGATCCTGTGAAGAGTGTATTTGTTAAAATCGACATGAAAACAATACTTTCCTTCCTATATATTCATATAGGCAAGAGAAAGTAAAAATGAGTTGCCCGAAATAATTTTAAATGCAACACAAAAACACTCACACACACAAACAACCAAACGCGCGCGCACGCGCACACACACGCGCGCGCGCGCGCACACACACACACACACAGAGAGAGAGACCAATCGCTAAAAACATGTTTTTTGGGTTCAGGGGGTCTGTTTACGTGTAGATCCGGTGAAGAGTGGATTAGTTAAAATCGACATAAAAACAATACTTTCTCTTGCCTATATTCATATAGGAAAGAGAAAGTAAAAAAAAATGTAATGAGTAGTGACGATCAGTTAAGCTACTACAGTAAAGAAAGATAGAACGCTGGAAAGTAAAAAGAGAAGTTTTTCTCACAATACTTTGCCTGTGTTAATTAATAGAGGAGTAAATAGGAAGAAGACAAGTGATTAAGTTGACTGCAATTTACTTCTTACTAAGCTATCAGTTTCCTTAATAAAGCTATGACACCATAACAACAATTGTTAAAAATATTAATGGAAATGAATGACCTCTTTTATTAAAACAATTAAAAAACAGTATAGCAAACAGTTTGGTTAATGGACCCAGGCATTTTAGTTAGGACATGCATTTTCATTGAACGTTTTTGCATTTAAAATCATTTCGGTCACCTCATTATTACTTTCTCTTGGCTATATGAATATATAGAAAGGAAAGTATTGTTTTCATATCGATTTTTCGAAATCCAGTTTTCACCGGATCTACACGTTTTCAGACCCCCCCCCCCGAACCCAAAAAAACATGTTTTTAGCGATTGGTCTGCGTGTGTGTGGATGTGTGTGTGTGTGTGGATGTGTGTGTGTGTGTGTGTGTGCGTGCGTGTGTGCCTGTGTGAACTGAATATTTCAAGAACGGAACATCATACGAACTTAAAACTTAAGTTAGGCACCACTACCGGTCCCGACACGAAATTTTCATCAAAAAATCAAAATTATTTAGCTATATTTTGATATATAATTAAACTAGCAACCCCCGCTCGCTTCGCTTCGCTTCACAGCAGCTAATGTACGCCTCATTAAATTATTTTAAAACTTCTCTATATACAATATTTGTAGTTTTTTGTTGCCCTGTTGCAGCAAAATGAATTGTTTTTCTGCACTTACAGCTCTAGAAAGTCCGACATAAAGTTGTCCATAAGTGAAGGTAGCACTCTTGTCTCAAATCGATGCCTACCGTTTTAAATGTTTGTCCCTGTGTAATTTAACAGAATTGAATAGAATGCATAGAAGAATACAGATGGAAAAGAAAGAGACAGTTGATACATGGCTGAGATAAGAGACAGTAATACGTGGGTGCAGTACGCAGAGTAATTGGAAATATAAAAAATCAAAAAAAAAATTTTTTAAGAAACGCTATTATTTAACAATTAATCAAAAAAAATGAACTAAAAAGAAAAAAAGAAAAAAATTTACAAAAAAAAATCACAGACATTACAGTTAAAAATCTGGTGTGAAACACTCACACAACTTTCTCTTGCCAGTGCAAATAATTAACAATAAACCTAACATTAGTATTAAAACATTAGAAATGAACAAAAACTAACCTCAAAAACATAACCTTATTTTAATCATGAGTGAATGACGCAAAATGAAAATCAACCTCAGTTTGGCTTAGAAATACGGAAAATCACTCTTTCTCTCTAAACTAGGCTCTGTAGAGAAAAATGCTTTAAATAAAAGTTGTAGATCTTTTAATTTTCTATAAATTTAATTATATACACTTTTGTCGTAAAATGCATACTAAGGCCGAAATGTTAAAAAAATCGATTTTTCTCACGTTTTCGTGAGAAAAAAACAGAAAATCGCAAATTACCGCTAAACTAAGCGTTATACAAAAAAATGTTTGAAATAAAAGTTGTAGGTTTTTAAATTCTCTACAACTTTTATTATATAAGTTTTTGCGCTAAAATTTATATTAAAGCCGTAATCTTAAAAAAACAACGTTTTTACGTGAAAACAGCCTCACCGAGAATTTCAGCAAACATGGCGCCTACCCTATCTTGTAGAGAATAAAAAATTGAGTAAAATAGGCGATTTTAAAAAAAATCGTAGGACCAGTTTTTGAGAAAATCGCAAAAAACTGAAAAATTATACGAATAAACTACTACTTCCGGTTGACCGATTTTGATGAAAATGTTCGTGTCGCGTCCGGTAGTGGTATGTAACTTAAGTTTCAAGTTCGTACGATGTTCCGTTCTTGAGATATTCTGTTCACACACAGACCAATCGCTAAAAACATGTTTTTTGGGTTCAGGGGGTCTGAAAACGTATAGATCCGGTGAAAACTCGATTTCGAAAAATCGACATGAAAACAATACTTTCCTTCCTATATATTCATATAGGCAAGAGAAAGTAAAAATAAAAGCGTGGCGCATTAATATATATAATATTTTACAACGAATATTTTACAATAAATATTATATATATTAATGCGCCACGCTTTTATTTTTAACTGTAATGTCAGTGATTTTTTTTTGTAAATGTTTTTATTTTTTTCTTTTTAGTTCATTTTTTTTGATTAATTGTTAAATAATAGCGTTTCTTAAAAAAATTTTTTTTTAATTTTTTATTTTTTTGTAATTTTTTTTTCTGTGATTTTTTTGTAATTTTTTTTTATTTTTTTCTTTTTAGTTAATTTTTTTAAGTAATTGTTAAATAAAAGCGTTTTTAAAATTTTTTTTTACAAACACCTCCACAGCGTATTGCCATCGAAGATAAACAAGTGTGCAAAGTTTGATTCATATTGATACGGTAGAAGTATTATATAAAATTTTAAGTTGCAAGATTTGATGCTTCCAAGAGTAAGTTAAATAAAAAATAAAAGCGTTTAATAAGACTCATTCGCTACCTGTCGAATGAAAACAAATACAGTAAATGAAATACAGTAAAAAACTAAAATTTTTGAATATTTCCAAATTTGTAATGTTATTCATCACGTTTTTCTATGATACATAACAGTTGATGCGTGCTTCTAGCCCAAAAAATTTACCGTTTAGAGGACTTAGAAAAAATAAAAGTGCTATACACCCGATAAACTAAAACATGCGACATCGTCACAGTTTAAGTTGCTTAACTTACTTAATTAAAGTTACTTAAAGTTTGAAAATAGCCTATCTAATTGATCAGAAAGCTCTAAGCTATGCAACAATGAAAGATTTTTCAAAATCAGTTGAGTAGTTTCTGAGATTACCACCTCGTACAAACAGACAGACGTTTCTTCTTTATTATATTAGTATAGATATATTTATACAGGCAAGAGAAAGTAAAATCATTCGAATAGTGTTTAATTAAATATGCATCCATATGGATGGCATAAAAAATGTATATAATCCATAAGGAAATCGGTTTAAAATCGATCCGTAAATAACCACAGCTACTCGTCGTCTATTAGTTGAATAAAGTTCCAGTTTTAGCATAAAAATATTACCCAATACAACCATATTGTTATGTATTCATGATACGCTTTATTGTTTGTAGGGTTGACGATTTTATTGATCTAATAGTTTCTTTTGTTACAGTTGAGCCGTTCTTAGTTTGCTCCTCCTTCTGTCAACAAACAAAATAAAAGTTGTAGGGTTTGAAATTTTCTACAACTTTAACTATACCTGCCCAAAAGTGAATAATAAGGGCGAAATCTTAAAACAAAACATTTCGATCACGGGAGTACATTTACCCAAAAATTTCAGCAGATTTATGGCACAATCTATACATCTATATAGGTATCTTGTAGAGCACAAACAAAATACCAAATGAGTGATTTTTAGAGAGAAAAAAATCGTAGGAGCCGTTTTCGAGAAAATCGCAAAAAGTTTTGTTTAAAAATATTATGGTTAACACAAAAAAAATGTACACTAATACGATTTTCAACATCAATATTATGTTCTATAATAAACACGCAATAGTGGCAGATGATAAACCAAGTATAGAAAGAGCACTAAACACCTTGCATGAAATACTGAGAAATAAATATGATATGGAGATCAATAAGGTAAAGACAGAAGTTATGGTCTGCTCAAAAGTTCCAGAGAATGTGTCCATTAAATTAGATAACACCGCCCTAAAGCAAGTTAAAATGTATAAATATCTTGGAAGCATAATATCGGAAGATGGGAAGGATAAAATGGATATTAAAAGGCGTATTAGAGAAGCTAAAGCTATGTTTATTAGTAAACGGCAGCTGCTTTCCTCAAATAGTCTAAAGTTGGAAATAAGAAAGCGACTAATAAAGAGTTGCATTTGGAGTATAGCACTCTATGGGTCAGAAACGTGGACTATTGGGAAGGTCGAGGAAAAGGCTTTGAATGCATTTGAGGTGTGGTGCTGGAGGAGAATGCTCAAGATAAAATGGACTGACAGGATCACGAATGTAGAGGTTTTACAAAGGGCAGAGGAAAGTAGATCTCTTTTGAAGCTTCTCGGGGGCAGACGACATTCTTATATTGGACACATAATAAGACACAACGAATTTACGTTAAGTATTCTTGAAGGTACAGTTAATGGACAAAGGGGTCGTGGAAGGCCCCGGCTACAGTATCTAAACCAAATTACAAAAGATCTGGGTGCTGAGAGCTATGCGCAATGGAAGAGGGTGGCAATGCACAGAGCTAGATGGAGGGCTGCCAACCAATCTTACGATTGAGGTAGAAGAAGAAGAATAAACACGATAGATTATTTATTTTTTTTAATTTTTATTTTCATACTTCATTTCTTTCATAATTCATAATGCATCGAATGGAGTAAACTTATCACAATGAGTAATAAAATAACATCATTTTGACCTATCAATAACAATCGATCGCTACAAAAATTTTAAAAAAATTCTCAATCCCTAATGGATGCTACATCAGATATTTTAAAAGTGCTTTCTTAAATTTTATTTTATACGTTTTTTTTTTAAACTTTTGAGACCCCATAGGATCACTTCAGCTCAAATTCAGGTTTGTTCCAGGGTTGGGTTTCTTTAAGAAGCACCCTCTCTTGAGACCGCCTTCCCTTCGTTTGGCCCAAACTTTCTTAAGACGCTCCGATCTTCGTCTGGGTATTCTCTTAGTTGGTTGCCCCCCTTAATCCGATAACAACCTTCTCTGCTACCTGCAGAAGGGGTATCATTGCTAAAAGAATTTTCTATATTTGAACTTTCTAGGATGTGTCTTTCCTGCGTGGGGATAAATCCCCGAGCTTACAACTGCAAATGTGATTTGCAGAGGATAGTCTCAGGCGCACAATCTGTGAACAGACGCGACCACTAAACCGCTTGATACAAGACAGACGCTAGTGGATTTCTATTGAATCATTTTGGTCCGCGGGTGGTATTTTATTTCCCACATACCCTGTTTCATACGTTTATCCACAGTTTTTTATACTATCAGTTACGAAATATTGTAAAATTTTAAACCAGCGTAGGAATTTTTGTTTTCAAAATATTTTTTTTGTTATCTGAATATAAAGAAGCCAAACCTTTGCTATTACGAGTTGAATAATAATTTGAATAAGTCATTTCAGAAAGCTTATTTCCGTAAGTTAAAATTTTCAATTTTTTCTTTAATGCATTTTAGAACTAACTAAATGTAAACACATCATCATCCATACAAAAATCACATATGTCTGGCTGGCTTTCTTTAAGTAATAACACTAAGGAAAACGCTTATCCTTAAGGATATAACGTGTTTCCTTCTACAGTAGAGCGTCGATAATCCGAAAGTCAAAAATCCGAACGCCATCTGAGTATTTTTTCGATATTTTAAATTTGCGTGAGAAAGGTAACATGTTTTATAAACTTTTCTTTAAAAAAACATTTTGTAAAATGTTTACACTGTGTAACATGTTTTATAACTTATTTTAAAACAATATGTTTTCTGTAAACGAATGAGCGAGGCTTAAACAAATCACGCAATCAAAAATTTTTGAAGTAAGATTTCAGTGATTTAGTAAGGTTTATAGTGAACCTTTTGTTTAACCTGTACATAGATTTTTGTTTGTTTTCAATTTAATATACAGTACGATACTCATATACGTATGAGTATCGTTTGTTTTTAATTGCTTCGGATTTTCGACTCTCTATTGTAATTAAAAAATGAAAGTGGATGTTTTTTTGAAGATTAATCTCTACTTTCAAATGGAAGAGACCATAACAAAAAAAAGTAAATAGCCCTGAAAAATCAACATTTTTCTTTATTAATATTTTATGAATCATATATTAATATGATTCATAAATAATAAATCATAAATAATATATGATTTGATGATAGTATCATATAAGTATGATACTAATATACAATACATGCTCGTATAATACAGAGATACAGACAGTAGTTTTAATATTATTTTACTCTACGTCTGCATTGCTACACACAACACACTAGGCTTACACAGGTTTGTTCATTAAACGCAACTAAATATAGTAAGTACAGAGAAGTGTTTGTTTTTATTTATTCCTACCTTTTTAAAATGCTTAACAATGGGCCTAAGCGGTATTTTTAGGGTTTTTTTTCTTCAAAAATATGAACAAATCGGTAATCCGAACTACCTGTGGTCCCAATTGCTTCGGATTTTCGACTCTCTATTGTAATTAAAAAATGAAAGTGGATGTTTTTTTGAAGATTAATCTCTACTTTCAAATGGAAGAGACCATAACAAAAAAAAAATTACAATAAGTAATTGTTAAATAAAAGCGTTTTTAAAATTTTTTTTTTAATTTTAAAATTTTTTTTTACAAACACCTCCACAGCATATTGTCATCGAAGATAAACAAGTGTGCAAAGTTTGATTTATATTGATACGGTAGAAGTATTAAAATTTTAAGTTGCAAGATTTGATGGATCCAAGAGTAAGTTAAATAAAAGCGTTTAAAAAAGTGAATAGCCCTGAAAAATCAACATTTTTCTTTATTAAAATTAAGAATTTAATTTTTATTATTGCAGAAAGTTATTTTATGCCATAATGTAAACTACTGAAATGAATACTATTGTCCAGCGAAATTTTCTTCTAGTCTAACAACGTATTTTACAGAAAACAACAGTAGTTAACATTTTACTTAAATTTATTTCAGAAACATTTTATGTCTAAATTTTCAATTTTTTATAAACAAGCGGCTTGTCTTTAAAAAGACAATAGTATATATTTTTATATTCGTATATTTTACGTTAAAGGGAACAGCTCTGAACAATTTATATTTTTTAATTTTTTTTTTTAACTGAAACATAAAATATTACAAGTTTTTTAATTTTTCCAAAAGTTATTTTTTGACTAATGGGCTCTCTGAATTAATGACCGATTCAATTACGAATTTAGTTTTATTTAATCAACTTAGACCAATTCACAGTTTTATGTATTACTGTTTCATGTGCACGTAAATTCAAAGACTTTAAAAATAAATGCCTAACTTCTTATTAAACATGTCTACAAGAATCGTTTTCATATTGTATTTTAGTAATTTATTTAGTTGTATATGTTGTTTAGGTCATCAGCCGAAAGGCTGGTTTAAACGTGTAGAGGTTTTACTAAGTAAAACGAGGAGTGAGGTGGTTTACCAGTGCCAACACTCACTGAGTGGAAAAGTATGCTTATCAGCATGCCGGGCCCTCTGAAAAGCACATATTTTCCACTCTGCAAATGACACCTTCACTTCATTCACCACAGGGTCCAACTGTATAATGAAATTCATTACTTTCAGAGGAGATAACTCTGATTAGTGTCTTTTACACCTCTACCTCTTCTGTTCTTAAATAATTCAGTCATTTAATTGGCTGACCATGTGACAAGAAACAGAACTATTTATTTTAGCCCTGCAACGAACAGATTGAGTAAAAAATTTGACACTCCACCTGTCTGTTATGGGCAGTTAGTTGTATAAGTGGATGAAAATTAAGGATTTTGAGTAAATAAATAAGTGAAAATAATAATGAAAAGTAATGATACATGTTAGGTCAACAACCTTGGCACATGCACATGTATTTGTTTACTTACCGAATCATACTAGTCCAGAAACGCCATCTCGAGAGATTGTTTCTCTCTTGGCAGCGCACGTTCAACAACAAACTTTTATTAGTTTACATAAACGAACACCAACCAGTATTTGAAAAACACAACAACAGAAGGAATAATTTAAAATAAGTGAGTTATTTAGTTATTATATAAAAACACTACGATATACACGGATCACCATTACCACCCGATCTCGATAGATGAATGCTACCACTACAACAGTGTACAACTACCAACCCAACCAGTACGAGGCAGGGGTAAAGAAAGGCACAATGAAGGACACACACCATCCCCTCCACTACTACTACTACCCCCTACGCATTATATAGCTACCCCTCACGCACGTACGGGCTGCACCGACATTCATATAAACAGTACTACTGCTTAGCAACAAACACAGTTTTTTGTATTCACGTACATACAAACAATGTACAGTACAAACCAAGTTCTTGTAGAATAACCATCGAATGATTATTCGTTCAAAGTCAGAATTGTAATTCTAATAAAGCCTTGATCTATTTCATGCGGATTCAACTCACATTATTAAACATAATATCTTCAAAACTACCAGCCTCAAAAGTAGAAATTTTTTGTGTTGTTTTTATTTTATAAGAATGTGCTCACTGAAAAAGGATTATTTTTTTAAATATCTATTATTAAAGATAATTGTTATATTGACCTGTTATTATATTTATATAATACAAATATTATATTGAACCTATACACAGGATGTCCCACGAGTAACCACCCGACATACTTCTGCAGTGTATTTCCCTCATCAAAATAATGAAAAAAGGTTGCTACCTACCACGTTATGTTTAGTGAAGTTTCTATTTGTTGTTTTGGTAGCACTGTCCACTAAAAATTTTCGCATACTTTTACAATAAAAAGAATAATTAACTGTTAAACAGCTGTTTAATCTGTTTAAATCACAGCTATTAAAACAGCTGATTTTGGCGACGACTTTACCTCTAGACCAACCCGGTGGGTTCATAATATTATAAACACCCGAGTTTGAACACTTGCATCTTCAAAACGATGAATCGATTTCAACATACAGCAGTTTACAACACCAATATTTAGCTTATTTTATTCTGCGTTGACTTATAATAGTCCTATATTTTTAATATTGTTTGAAAATTGCCATATATATATATATATATATATATAGAGAGAGAGAGAGAGAGTGAAACAGAGAGAGAGAGGGAGAGGGAGCGAGAGACAGAGAGAGAGATTGGAAGACAAAAAGACCCGGGTTTTTTGTTGCTACCGCAAAGACTTTCATGCGTTTAGAGGCATATATGACTCAAGAAGTATTTGACCGACAAGTTTAAAATTTTAACACAACATATTAATAATATTTTTTATATTATATAAAAAAATTATATTTTAACCGCGAATACGAAATTTGAAATATGTACGTTACTTAAATTTTTATTTATTAACAATATTCTGAACCCTTGCTATCTCGGTACCGCTTTTATTCAACAGCCCTGAGTACGCAATATAAACACAGGCCCGGAATCACTTCGTTAGCGAGTTACAGCTGGCGAAAATTTTCGTCCGGGTTTCAGTTCAGAAATGAAGCCCTACAGAAATGTTTCGTGCGTTAATGAAGTTGTGAAACTAAATAGATTTCATGGAAAATTGAATAAAACAGGTCCCAGATCTGTAACTGAAGAAGTTTTTAGATATCTGACAAAATACACCAAATTTGGTTTCGAAAACTGTTTTCTTTATCGTTTGAAGTATATTAACTTTGTTAAATGGGTATAAACATGTAAAATTTTTATACAAAACGTGTAGAGAATTTAATTCTGAAGAGAATGATGTAAAATAGACCAATAAGAAACAAACGCAAACTGTAGAAAATCGGGTTTTTATTAAATCAAAACACACAGAGAATAAGACAGAAAATTTTTCAGTTTGTTTTTGTTTTGACTTACCGGGTTGGTCTAGAGGTAAAGTTGTCGCCAAAATCAGCTGTTTAACAGCTGATTTTCAGAGACGAAGGTTCCTGGTTCAAATCCTAGTAAAGGTTGTTACTTTTACACGGATTTGAATACAAGACACTGATTGCCGGTGTAATTTGATGGTTGGGGTACAATTAACCATACTCTCTCAGTCTGTACAAGACTACACAGTCTCATTTACACGTTATACACATCATCCTCATCTGATTGGGTGATGGGGTTGCTTATTGTTCTCAATTGAACAGATTGCAACGTACACACATTAGGAATTAAAAAACAAAGTATGTTTTTGTTTCTTATTGGCCTATTTTACATCATTCGTTTGTCGTAAATCCATATTAAGGTCGCAATCTTAAAAAATTCAATCTTTTTACAGCTTTTAATGAGTAAATTATAGAAAATCGCTAAACTAAGCGCAGTAAAAAAAACTTTTGATCGCATGTGTAATATAAAAACTTCATAAAATTGAAATTTTTATTTAATTAAAATATTCAGATGGTTCAAAACTATTAATTTAATTTAAGAGTAAATAATAATAATAATAATTGTTATTAGGAATTTAAAATGTAAATTTATATAAAGAAAAAATCTGGTGTGAAACACACAACTTTCTCTTGCCAATGCAAATAATTTACAATATAATTTAACATTAGTAATAAAATATTAGAAATAAACAAAAAACTAACCTCAATAAACATAACCTTATTTTAATCATGAGTGAAACCTCAAAATGAAAATCAACCTCAGTCTGGCTTAAAAATACGGAAAATCACTATTTCACGCTAAACTAGGCTCTGTAGAGAAAAATACGTTAAATAAAAGTTGTAGATCTTTAAATTTCCTATAAATTTGGTTATATACACTTTTGTCGTAAAATGCATACTAAGGCCAAAATCTTAAAAAAATCGATTTTTCACACGTTTTCGTGAGAAAAAAATCAGAAAATCGCTAATTACTGCTAAACTAAGCGTCATACAAAAAAATGTTTGAAACAGAAGTTGTAGGGTTTTAAATTCTCTACAACTTTTATTATATAAGTTTTTGCGCTAAAATTTATATTAAAGCCGTAATCTTAAAGAAACAACGTTTTTACGTGAAAACAGCCTCACCGAGAATTTCAGCAAACATGGCGCCTACCCTATCTTGTAGAGAATAAAAAATTGAGTAAAATAGGCGATTTTAAAAAAAATCGTAGGACCAGTTTTTGAGAAAATCGCAAAAAAGTGAAAAATTATACGAATAAACTACTACTTCCGGTTGACCGATTTTGATGAAAATGTTCGTGTCGGGTCCGGTTGTGATATGTAACTTAAGTTTCAAGTTTCAAGTTCGTACGATGTTCCGTTCTTGAGATATTCTGTTCACACACACACACGCACGCACACACACACACACACACACACACACACACACACAGACCAATCGCTAAAAACAAGTTTTTTGGGTTCAGGGGGTCTGAAAACGTATAGATCCGGTGAAAACTCGATTTCTAAAAATCGACATGAAAACAATACTTTCCTTCCTATACATTCATATAGGCAAGAGAAAGTAAAAATGTAGAAAAATACTTTCCCCTAATTAAGATCCATGACCATGGAAGAAGTAAAGATCACTACATCATAAAATCGTAAAATATAAGCCAGTTATAAAATGAAAAAATATTTATTCAAAAAGTGAATTAGACGTCTAATTATTTATTGAGTTGTAAATAAATATTTAATTTATTAATGTACTTAACTAAGTTACAATAAATTAAATAAATTTATTGAATTGACAGAGTTTTGAGATTTCTTTTTAATTATGTGTTTATTTAATTTTATTTTCTGTTTAATTTATCAATATTAATGTCACCTTATGTAAATATCTTTAAGCTGGGTAGGGGAGCCTACTTATATAATTTAATATCCATTTTTAATTTGCTATAATGCAACGGCAATACTTAACCCAATAGTTTGTTTTAAAAATGATTGATAATTGAAGTTACAAAGAAATTTATAATTAGGTATTTAATTTTTTAATGTTTGTTGATCTGTTTGAATAATTTAATATTGTTTCATGATTTATGAATAGGTATTAAAAAAAAAGAAAGTATGTAATTGAGCCCCAACCATCAAAGTACACCGGTAACCACTGTCTAGCATTCAAATCCGTATAAAAGTAACTACCTTTACTAGGATTTGAACCAAGAACCTTCGTCACCCAAAATCAGCTGTTAAACAGCCACGCCTTTACCTGATGAGTAATTTTTTTTTTGTAATTCCTAATTTGTGTACGTTGCAATCTGTTCAATTGAGAACAATAAGCAACCCCATGACCCAATCAGTTGAGGATGATGTGTATGACGTGTAAATGAGACTGTGTAGTCTTCTACAGACCCAGGCCGACCATTCCTGAGAGAGTATAGTTAATTGAACCCCAACCATCAAAATACAGCGGTAACCGCACTGTCTAGCATTCAAATCCGTATAAAATTAACTACCTTTACTGGGATTTGAACCGGGAACCGTCGTCTCCGAAAATCAGCTGTTAAACAGCTGCTTGTGGCGACAACTTTACCTCTAGACCAACCCGGTGGTTATTATTTACTCATTATTTGATGAGTAAATAACAAAGGATATTTTGACAAGAGTGAGGAGGGGTTAGTAATCAATAACAGCGAAAATTACATGATAAACAACGAATTACGAAACGGGGTCAAAATTTATGTAAAACAGAGTCCGTTTGTGAAGAGAATAACTTCCGTACATTATTTCCTGCGCTACAAATCATATTTTTGTTAGGAGTTCGTAAATCAGCAGAATAATAACGCTGGAAAACTATAGACCTACATTTGAATAACAAACACATTAAGATAATTCAAGTAAATATAACCTGCCTAATTAAAAATTATTTATTTATTCTTTATTTTGTTATCGGGATGTTTTCACGTACATGAATAGCGACTACTGTCGGTTATTAAACGAGGGATTTCTTCTTTTCTTTCTTCAGGTGCTTATCCGTTCCGAATGTTTTTTTTTTGTTTAACGTCCGACTGTTCTGCAATTACTGCTAATGCAGACGGTGAATGATGAAATGATTTTTTGTAACGTATGAAAAAATGCCGTGCCTGAATGGGATTCGAACCCAAGACCGCATGATGAGAAGCGAGCACGTTCCGAATGTTGGCGACCATCGTAGCCATTCTCACTTTGTTCATTGCACTGCGAAATAGCTCTCTCTCCCCCTCCCTCCTTCTTTTCCACCCTCTCTATCACTCCATTTCTCTCTCTCTCCGTCCCCGCCTCCCACTTTCTCTCCCTCTCCCGCCATCTCTTTCTTTCTCACTCCCCCTCTCTTCCTTCCTCTCTTTCTCCCTCCCCTTCCCTCTCTCTCAGCTCTTTCCAAACCAAGTTCTCAGATTTTCAAGCCATGACACCCTTCTTTTGCCAAGTCGACGTTTTCCATAAATGGCTTGTATAGTCACTTGAGTCTTGAGTTTGCCCTTGTTTGCAACGAGGGGTAAAGGGGGAACAGCATCAGTGCGCATGCCCGACTGCTTTAATTTCAGTACGACAAATATAACAACTTATACTATACCCAGAGCATATATATAGTACATATATCGCGGAACCTTTTATAGGTTAATTGTTTGTTACAGAAATGTCGATTTCTCGAAAACGTGGTCGAACTATTCACAGTGTTGAACGAAATCTATAAGCAATGCAATAAAATGTTATGAAGTTGAAGCTAAACAAAAATGCCTATCCGTGCCTCTTAACAAAAGCCGTGAGCGAGCGGCTAACTACTGTGATGTTTCTCTTTCCAAAATTCGAAAAATAAAGAAGGAAATTAAGGACGTGAAGAAGCTATTCTTCAACAGTTTTGTTGACACCTGGTAAAAAAAGAAAACGGTAAGGTAGATACTAGAGAGACGATGACAGGAATAGTAAAGAAGGCGATTCATTCGTAATTAGAGTAAATCAAACATTTTCAGTCATGTAATTAAGCTATAGGCAATATTACAGGTCACATTTATTTCTTATTAGGTTTATGAAGAAAACATTTTGTCTGAGAAAACCACAGCTTACAAAATGTATGTAGAAACCGCACTGTAGTGAAATGTACGAGTAGTGTCTCGCTGTTGAGGTTGGCAGCACTGCAAATATTCCACTTCCCTTCCTCACAGCCCATACATACGCAAAAGGCAATCTCGTGACTTCAGTAACTATAGTAACGAATCTGCCCATAACAGACAGGGGTCGGCCGCATTGGCGCAGTTGGTAACGTGCTCGCCTCTCATCATGCGGTCTTGGGTTCGAATCCCATTCAGGCACGGCATATTTTCATACGTTACAAAAATCATTTCATCATTCACCGTCTGCATTAGCAGTAATTGCAGAACAGTCGGACGTTAAACCAAAAAAAAAAAAAAAAATTAAATAACAGACAGGTGGAGTGTCAAATTTTTTACACTCAATCTGTTCGTTGCAGGGCTAAAATAAATAGTTCTGTTTCTTAACACATGGTCAGCCAACTAAATGACAGAATCATTTAAGAACAGAAGAGGCAGAGGTGTACTGTGACACTAATCACAGTTATCTCCTCTGAAAGTAATGGATTTCATTATACAGTTGGACCCTGTGGTGAATGAAGTGAAGGTGTCATTTGCAGAGTGGAAAATATGTGCTTTTCAGGAGCCCGGCATGCTGATAAGCGTACTTTTCCACTCGGTGAGGAAGGCAATGGTAAACCACCTGACTACTCGTGTTACTTAGTAAAACCTCTACAGGTTCAAACCAGCCTACAGGCTGATGACCTAAACAACAACAGTAACGAATACGGTGAGTCATTCCGCATGATATGTCCAAAATATGAGATGGTTGAATTGGTAGTCTACAAATTGTACTTCTTAAAATCAATTTTCGATTCGAATTAGAATAGGCCTAATTTGTTGTATTGGAAATGGATTGTTTTGTTTCTAAAACAACTCGTTATGTGTACGGATAGAAACTATTCGATAATAAAATTTGAATTTTCTGAGTTAAAGTCCAGCCTCTTTTAGTTTGCTCCTGATGTAAACAAATAATGACGGCACTGAGCATGCGCATTATATCAAAATGTGTACACGGTGATTAAAAAGTAACAACAAAATACTTTCAAAAGTATTTAAATACAAAATACTTTTAAAAGTATTTTTATAAGTGAAATTGTTAGGCCTACATCATATCATGACTGATGTTTTAAGTAGTTATAATTTAAAACATAGTTAACTTAATAGGAATACGACATGTGTAGTGGTGGAGTGTAGCGTGCACCCTGTAGTAGGTGGCTTTGGTTTGTTGACAGTAGGAGCAAACTAACAACGGCTGAACTGCAGGTACTTTGAGAAATATCTATCAGCAGTTCTTGTTGCTTCGTTACTTCCAGCCAGAAAATGTGGATATTCTTGATATGTAGTAAACCAGGCGATTTTTAAAAAAATCATAGGACCAGTTTTCGAGAAAATCGCAAAAAAGTGAAAAATTACACGAATAAACTACTACTTCCGGTTGACCGATTTTGTGTCAGGTCCGGTAGTAATATGTAACTTAACTTTCAATTTCAAGTTCGTACAATGTTCTGTTCTTGAGATGTTCCGTTCAAACACACACACACAGACCAATCGCTAAAAACATGTTTTTTTTTGGGTTGAGGTGGTCTGTTGACGAGAAGATCCGGTGTAGAGTGTATTTGTTAAAATCAACATGAAAACACTACTTTTCTTCCTATATATTCATATAGTTAAGAGGAAGTAATAATTGATTCTGGTTCATAAATAAACTAAAAAAATGAGGTTTAAATCGACTGTCAGGGAGATTTATCTGCGCCCGGAAGTTGGAACAGGCTCATACGTAAGTTAACAAGTTGAAGTATTCATGATTATTACAGTAATTAAATAGAAAAATTATTACTGTACTAGGAATGTAAAACTAAAAATACCCCGACTACATATTTAACTATTTGTGTGTTTCCCCATTGACATTGTCAGCAAAGTGAAGGTACCCTTTAGGAGGACAATGTTCCCTGCAGCGTGAAGTTGGACGTGGTACACTTCCTCCTGTCAGTTGTGCGTGACGAGGACTGGATTAAAATTGTACGGCTAATGCTGCGTAAAGGGAAAAGGTAGTTGCTCTTAACGCACATAATATTACGAACCTAACATACGGCTCATTTGTAACCCAGCTGCATTTCTCTCTCTCTCTCTCTCTCTAACTCCACAAGAAATTATTACACGTTCTGCGTGTAGACTATAACATTCTTGGTTAAATAGATCTGCAGTTAGAATACACTGCACCCTCAATGTTCGAGATTAATTGGGCCCATGAAAACCATCTTGAAAATCGAAATCATGAACATCGAGATCCATTTTCAGTGTAAAATTTCTAATCGGTTCCATGTGAGTGAAAAATGCGTGGTTTTTAGAGAGATAAACAAGGCGTTTCGGCTTATTTTCAATAAAAAAAACTGTGTTGTAGAAAAATTTAGTTTTTAAAAAAAGAAATACAAAATATTATTAACTATCTTGATTCAAATGTAAAATGTTCTTTGCAATCGAAAAATATTCCCCGATTATATTTTGTTGTTATTTGTGAATTTTATAAAACATTCAAAGTTGTTTCTTTATGTACATTTTATTCCTTCTGGGCTGCAAATTGTGTCCTTGATGTTGATGGTGAAACCTTGATGAGTGGTAATGATGTTATTTCTTTTCGGCTTAAAAAAATTCAAAATCGTTGTTTGTTTTGCTTTGGTTTGAAGTTCTTTAAGTTTTAGTTTGTAAGGATGTCTCGTCACCCATATTTCTCATTACTTTTCCAAATTACCGGCAAAGTGTGTTTTGGTACGTTTTTTAAAGCTGTTGGATTTCTTGTTCAAGATCCCAGTACAAATCACGAACACCGAGTGTTAATCTCGAAAATTGAATTTTTTGTGTACAAATACAAAATCTCGAACGGTCGAAACCTCGAACATAGGAGTCCACGAACATCGAGGGTCGAGTGTACTGGTTAGTTATTCGCTTGAAAAAATTCTATAATCCAGCCTCTCTTAGTTTGCTCCTAATGTAAACAAAATAATGATGTCACTGAGCATGCGCATTATATCAAAAAGTGTACACGCTGATTAAAACGTAACAACAAAATACTTTCAAAAGTATTTAAATACAAAATACTTTTAAAAGTATTTTTATAAGTTAAATTGTTAGGCCTACATCATATCATGACTGATGTTTTAAGTACTTATAATTTAAAAAATAGTTAACTTAATAGGAATACGAGATCCGTAAAGTCGCGGACTCTAGCATGCACCCTGTAGTAGGTGGCTTTTGTTTGTTGACAGAAGGAGGAGCAAACTAACAACGGCTCAACTGTACATATTTTTGTACAAAGCTGGTGCGTTCTTTACGTGATCAGCCTGTAGGCTGGTTTGAACCTATAGAGGTTTTACTAAGTAAAATGAGAAGTGAGGTGGTTTACCATTGCCACAACTCACCGAGTAGAAAAGTCTGCTTATCAGGATGTCAGGCCCTCTGAAAAAGCATTTACTTCCCACCCTGTAAATGACACGTTCACTTCATTCACCACCACAGGGTGGTCTACCTGTATAATGAAATAGGAGATAACTCTGGTTAGTGTCGTTTACACCTCTACAGTTCATCCGTTCTTAGTTTGCTCCTACCGTCAACAAACAAAAGCCACCTACTACAGGGTGCACGCTAGAGTCCGCGACTTTACGGATCTCGTATTCCTATTAAGTTAACTATTTTTTAAATTATAAGCACTTAAAGGACTAAAAACATCAGTCATTATATGATATAGGCCTAACAATTTCATTTATAAAAAATACTTTTAAAAGTATTTAGTTGTTACTTTTTAATCAGCGCGTACACATTTTGATAATATAATGCGCATGCTCAGTGACGTCATTATTTGTTTACATTAGGAGCAAGCTAAGAGAGGCTGGAATTTACCTCTTTTGTTATTAAATGATTCAGTCATTTAATTGGCTGACCATATGATAAGAAACAAAACTACTTATTTTAGCCCTGCAACTAACAGATTGAGTGTAAATAATTTGACACTCCACTTGTCCGTTATGAGCACACAGTTTTTTGAGTGTAGCGTCAATATTAATGATTCTCCGTACGTTTAAGTTTAACATTGGTTGCTTTTCATTGGGCGTCGTTCACTCATGATTAAACCGATTATATTTTTACTTTCTCTTGCCTATATGAATATATAGGAAGGAAAGTATTGTTTTCATGTCCATTTTAACAAATACACTCTTCACCAGATCTACACGTTATAAGACCCCCTGAACCCCAAAAAACATGTTTTTAGCAATTGGTCTGTGTGTGTGTGTGTGTGTGTGTGTGCGTGCGTGCGTGCGCGCGTGCGTGTGTGTGTGTGTGTGTGTGTGTGTGTGTGTGTGTGTGTGTGTGTGTGTGTGTGTGTGTGTGTGTGAACAGAATATCTCAAGAACGGAACATCGTACAAACTTGAAACTTAAGTTACATACCGCTACCGGACCCGACACGAACATTTGCATCAAAATTTGTCAACTGGAACATGGTAATATGAACATGGGAACATGGAAAAATGGTAGATGCTTTTCGAAGGGCCTGGTATGCTGATAAGCGAACGCTTCTTTTTGTACTCGGTGAGAAAGGCAATTATTGTAAACCACCTCACTCCTCATTTTACTTTACAATTATTATGTGGCTAATCACTCCACAAAATTATTTAAACAAAAACCTACTTATGCAGGGAGAAAATTCATTAATAAATTACCCCAATTTTTAAAATAACTTATTGTGATAATTTGCATTCCTTTAAAAAAGAATCACTAATTAACAGCTGATTTTCGGAGACGAAGGTTCCTGGTTCAAATCCTAGTAAAGGTAGTTACTTTTATACGGATTTGAATGCTAGACAGTGGTTACCGGTATACTTTGATGGTTGGCGTTCAATTAACCATACTCTCTCAGTCTGTCTGTACAAGACTACACAGTCTCATTTACACGTCATACACATCATCCTCATCTGATTGGGTCATGGGGTTGCTTATTGTTCTCAATTGAACAGATTGCAACGTACACATATTAGAATTAAAAAAAAAATAGATTGAAATGTTCTTAAAACATTATAGGTATTAAATGCAAAACATTTTGATGTTACATTTTATTTATAATATTTTTATCAGTTTTATAAATTTTGTTATTGAGTTAACATGTTTTTGCACTGTCTGATTCAGTTGAAGTTCTACCATTTAAACACGGTAGCCGATATCTATTGATTACCAATTTGACGTGTGGTTGGTTAGTTATTTGTTTTCCAATTCATTCCGTAACAAGGTTACGTCTATAACTTTAAAATAAGGTGAAATAGAAAACAATTCCGAGTTAAGGATGTAAACCAACAAACACAAGTTGGATGCGTTCCGTTTTGAGAGACCTACATTTGATGAAATCAGCACAAGTAACTACAATGTAATTTGTAATAAAGATTGTTCGTTAAATGAGAAGAAGTATATATATACACAATGAGAATGGCTGTTGGGAGAGAGATAATTCATGTGGAAAATAATGTTAGGGTACATTGAAATACGTCATTCATGAGAGAGAAACGACTATCTGACGATCGTCATCTTTGTGAAAATGTCAAGCCAGTTGTATTCCAGTGCCTTCATGAGCTGTCAATAATATTGTTATCATTGCTTTCCGTTTCGCTCCTCTGTATAGGAAGAGAAGTTCATCCCCACCGTACCATCGGTTGCCATGGTGACCAAAACAACCCCCGTTCTACCACCGACACCCACAGCTTAGCAACGCCCTAGACTGCTTGTCTCCCGCTCGCACCATATCGCAAACCTTCCACAATAAATACATACATTGAAAATTATTATTTAAATGCTCTTTGAAATATGAAAACAACAGTCAAATGTAGGTTGTTCTAAACTACATTGTAAAACATCTATTCAACACATTCCTCTCTCTCTCTCTCCCTCGTAAAAGCAAATCTTTCAACTAAAAACCACCCTGATAAAATTTAGGGTTAGGCCTAAATGGGACGTGAGGTCATTCACCTTTATAAAGTGAAACGGCGCCAAAATTTAAATCGGTTTATTTCAAACATCGTAAACAAAACGTAAAAACCCATTAATTCTAAATCGTTACCAAGTTTTTTTACTTTCTCTTGCCTATATATATATATATATATATATATATATATATATATATAGGAAAGAAAGTATTGTTTTCACGTCGATTTTAAGAAATCGAGTTTTCACCGGATCTACACGTTTTCAGACCTCCTGAACCCAACAAAACATGTTTTTAGCGATTGGTCTGTGTGTGTGTGTGTGTGTGTGTGTGTGTGAACAGAATATTTCAAGAACGGAGCATCGTACGAACTTGAAACTTAAGTTACATACCACTATCGGACCCGACACGAACATTTTCATCAAAATCGGTCAACCGGAAGTAGTAGTTTATTCGTGTAATTTTTCACTTTTTTGCGATTTTTCTCAAAAAACTGGTCCTACGATGTTATTTAAAATCGTCTGGTTTACTAAATTTTTTATTCTCTACAAGATAAAGTAGGCGCCATGTTTGCTGAAATTCTTGGTGAGGCTGTTTCCACGTAAAAAAATTGTTTTTTTATGATTACGGCTTTAATTTATGCATTTTAGCGCAGAAAGTTATATAATAAAAAATGTAGAGAATTTAAAATGTCACAACTTTTATTTCAAACATTTTTTTGTATAACGCTTAGTTTAGCGATAATTAGCAATTTTCTGTTTTTTTCTCACGAAAACGTGTGAAAAATAGATTTTTTTAAGATTTCGGCCTAAGTAGGCTATGCATTTTACGACAAAAGTGTAGAATATAATCAAATTTATAGGAAATTAAAAGATCTACAACTTTTATTTAAAGTCATTTTCTCTACAGAGCCTAGTTTAGCGTGAAAGAGTGATTTTCCGTATTTATAACCCAAACTGAGGTCGATATTTATTTTGCGTCTTTCATTAATGATTAAAATTAGGTTTTTTTTTTGTTTATTTCTAATGTTTTATCACAAATGTTAGGTTATATTGTTTAAATTATTTGCATTGGCAAGAGAAAGTTGTGTGAGTGTTTCACACCAGATTTTCTTTAGTTAATTTTAAGTCGCATCAACATCTTGTTTATTAGTGATTATATTGGGGGTGAGGAATGGTGGGTTTGAACTTGAAATAATTTTCTAGACGCTGTCCAGGAATCGTGGGAGCTCCGCTTTGCAGTGTAGCACGCTAACCACTGGGCCACAGAGGCGACCAATAAGTTAAACCAATTTAAATTGCCCATGACAGGCAGATGGAGTGTTAAATTATTTGGACATGATCTGCTAGTTTGAGGGCTACAATAATTAGTTCTCTCTCTTATCATATGGTCACCCAATTTAACAACAATTTATAAAACATTATATGGACCGAACCATTTAACAACAGAAGAGGTACAGATGTAAAAGACAATTGTCACAGTTACCTCTGTAAGGGGTGTTTTTTTCTAATACACCACAATACATTCGCAAACACATACAATTAATTACTCGTCAAGGATGACTGAGATCAAGCAATGAAACACTCGTATATAACGGGCGATTCAAAAAGAGCGCCGGTTTTTAAACGGCTGGTAAATTTTTGTTTATCGGTTGGCAACATTGTTAGACCTCATTTCTATTTCGGAGAACATTCCGATTGACGATTCAGTTGTAGTTTCTCTTGTTCGCAGTGTAGTACTCTCGCAGTCTGTGTCTAACCATGGAGAAGTTTACTATTGCACAACGAGTGTTAATCGTCAAAACATTTTACCAGAGTGGAGAAAGTTATGCGGCTACTGTCAGGCGACTTCGCGGTACTCTAGGACGTAATGAAGTACCGAATGAATCAACAGTTCGCAGGCTCATGGAAAAGTTTTTTGAGACGGGTTCAACAGTCGACCTTAAAAGTTCTGGACGTCGTCGTTCTGGCCGAACTGAGCAGAACGTTGCGTTGGTTCGTGACAGTGTGGCTGTTAGCCCAGCAAAATCAATACGTCGCCGTTCTCAACAATTGGGTTTACGATGTTCTTCTGTACGGAGAATTCTTCGGTACGATCTCCAGTATCACTCGTATAAAATTCAGTTGACGCAACATTTGAAAGTGGCAGACCACCAGAAGAGACGACAGTTTGTTGACTGGGTATTGAGAAAACGGCAGGATGATGACACCTTCGCAAACAAAATTTACGCCTTGTGACTTTCATCTTTGGGGTCATCTGAAGTCATTGGTGTATGCCAATAAACCCCGAAACATCAATGACTTGAAGGAGGAAATTCGACGGGTTATCGGGCAAATGGAAGTCGAAACTTGTCGTGCAGTAATATCCAATTTCATGGACAGAGTTGATGCGTGCCAGCGCAGTAGAGGAGGACACATGCATGACATCATTTTTCATACATGAAATCGGAAGGTAAGATGAACTTGTTGATGTATTTATTTTCAGTTTTTCAATAAAATAAATCTCTTAATTTGATATATCAAAACCGGCGCTCTTTTTGAATCACCCTATATATTAACTAAATTTATTAATAATCTCAAATACTTAACACCCTTATGCATACACACACATCATAACCTTTCGCAAACACGAGGTGCACTCCCCCCCCCTTTACCGCTGTTACTCCAAAAAAACAACCCCACATACTACCAAAATAAAACATTAAATTTACAAAATAATAATTTATTACATAATACGGTAACAATTATTTCTAACAACTCCAATTTAATTATACAGGGTAGACAGGGTGTGGTGAATGAAGTGAAGGTGTCATTTGCAGGGTGGAGAGTAGATGCTTTTCAGAGGGGCGGCTGAAATTATTTATCATATTGCAAATAAATGAAAGAAAGTTGATTCTTCACTCAACATTTTGTTTTTGGTAAAATTTAGTTAATTCACAAAGTCTAGTCAATGTCACATGAATGACAGGATTTGGTGGTATATTGTTTAGGTGAACAGTTGAAAGGCTGGTTTGAACCTGTAGAGGTTTTACTAAGTAAAAACGAGGAGTAAGGTGGTTTACCATTGCCACAACCTCACTGAGTTGAAAGAGTATGCTTATCAGCATGCCAGGCCCTCCGATAAGCACTCACTTTCCACTCTGTAAATGACACCTTCACTTTATTCACCACAGGGTCTGGCTGCATAGTGAAATTCATTACTCTCAGAGGAGATAACTCTGATTAGTGTCACGGTACACCTCTACCTCTTCTCTTATTAAATAGTTCAGTCATATAAGTGGCTGACTATGTGATAAGAAACACAACTATTTTTTGTAGCCCTGGACCAAACAGATAGAGTGCAATTAAAATAACACTCCACCTGCCTGTTTTGGGCATTTGGTGCATAATGGTGGTAGCATTTGGTGGTATAATGAATAAGTAAATAAGAATTTTTTATTTGCATATCTCTCTCTCTTTACATTATTTTGTTAACTGATGAACTTTCTTTTCATTAGCACTTTGATTATCATCAATTAGTACTACTATTTAAAGTTTTTCTACAATTTAAATAGGAAAGTACTTCGTGTACATCTGTTTGCTAATTTAATCCTCTCATCTCACCTCGGTGTAAACAAAATTTTTTTAAAACTATATATTTTTATATTTACCTACTAGCTCACCAGGTTGGTCTAGCCGGTCACATTGGCATAGTTGGTAACGTGCTCACCTCTCATCATGCGGTCTTGGGTTCGAATCCCATTCAGGCACGACATATTTTCATACGATACAAAAATCATTTCATTCTTCACCGTCTGAATTAGCAGTAATGGCAGAACAGTCAGACGTTAAACCAAAAAAAATGGTCTAGTGGTAAAGATCTCACCACGAGTCACCTGTTCATCAGCTGATTTCTGGAGACAAATGTTCCTGGTTTTTTTTTTACTCCTAATATGTGTACGTTGCAATCGGTTCACAATGCAGCCGGCTGCATTGGCGTAGTTGGTAACGTGCTCGCCTCTCATCAAGCGGTCTTAGGTTCGAATCCCATTCAGGCACGGCATATTTTCATACGTTAAAAAAATCATTTCATTCTTCACCGTCTGCATAAGCAGTACTTGCAGAACAGTCAGACGTTAAACAAAAAAAAAAAAAATCTGTTCAATTGAGAACAATAAGCAACCCCATGACTTAATGAGATGAGGATGATGTGTATGACGTGTAAATGAGACTGTGTAGTCTTGTACAGACACCTGAGAGAGTATGGTTAATTGAACCCCAACCATCAAAGTACACCGGCAACCACTGTCTAGTATTCAAACCCGTATAAAAGTAACTACCTTTACTAGGATCTGAACCAGGAACCTTCGTCTCCAAAGGTTTTCTGTAGTTTTAAAATGTATTTTTTTTATTCCTAATTTGTGTACATTGCAATCTGTTCAATTGAGAACAATAAGCAACCCCATGACCCATTGAGATGAGGATGATATGTATGACGTGTAAATGAGACTGTGTAGTCTTCTACAGACATCTGAGAGAGTATGGTTAATTGAACCCCAACCATCAAAGTACAACCACTGTCTAGTATTCAGATCCGTATAAAAGTAACTACCTTTACTAAGATTTGAACCAGGAACCTTCGTCTCCGAAAATCAGCTGTTAAACAGCTGATTTTGGCGATGACTTTACTTCTAGACCAATCCGATGGGTTAACAGTATTGTAACGTAGTTAAACTTAAAAGTGATGTTATTAGACGAAATGGTTATCGATACCTTTATTTAGTTTAGCAGACGTATGCTGCTATAACAGTCAGACAAGCGTCATTTGTACATCATTTTATTAAACGGTTTTGAATCACGGTGTTATAAAGTATTGAACCTGTAACAGACAAAATACGCAAAAAAACGGATCTTTTTCCTTGGACACATCATAAGAACTCCACAAACAAGAATCCTCAGACAACTAATAGAATATACGTGGGACCTTAAGTCGGGGCCGGCTTGGATTCGTGAAGTGAAGAACGACTTAAAAAGACCTGAACCTAACATTGGAGGACCATGAAAAAAAATTTGATAACCTGAAAGCGATCAAACACAAATATCAGGTTCAAAGAAACGGTTAGAAAAATAGAGAACCCTAGAGTTTTTTTTTTAGATGCTGAATGGGCTGCTAGATGCCAGAGAATGAAGAACTACTGGGAGACAATTAGGAGGAAATCGAGGAACTGATATTATTTGACTAAAGTGGTCCAATGGGCCTTACAAGATAAAAGAAAATAATACACATTTTAAAACTACAGAAAACCTTTGGAGACAAAGGTTCCTGGTTTAAATCCTAGTAAAGGTAGTTACTTTTATACGAATTTGAATACTAGACAGTGGTTACCGGTGTACTTTGATGGTTGGGGTTCAATTAACCATACTCTCTCAGTCTGTAGAAGACTACAAATGCTAAAAAGCTGCAGAATGCATTATAAGGATTTATTTGTGCATTAACATTATGTTAATGTTGGTCTAGAGGTAAAGTCGTCGTGAAAATCAGCTGTGTAACAGCTGATTTTCAGAGACAATGGTTCCTGGTTCAAATCCTAGTAAAGGTAGTTACTTTTATACGAATTTGAATACTAGACAGTGGTTACCGGTGTACTTTGATGGTTGGGGTTCAATTAACCATACTCTCTCAGGTGTCTGTACAAGACTACACAGTCTCATTTACACGTCATACACATCATCCTCATCTGATTGGGTGATGGGGTTGCTTATTGTTCTCAATTGAACAGATTGTACACATATCGTCCATACAATGGTAAACTCGCGAATGTGCAAATTCTCAGTTTTACAGGAGAGCAAAAAAACAAAATCAATGCTTTCTTCTTTTAACACACTTCGTGTATTTTCATAACTTTACAAAGGGGTTATCTCCCTAATCGACAAGATATATGTTCGCGAGTTTACTACGACATGCGTTGGGTTGTTGTACACATCAGCATGCACTAACAAACTCATATTCGTAAAATTTGCACATTCGCGAGTTTACAATTGGAGGGACGATATCAGGAATGAAAAAAAAAAATAAAAAAAAACTACTTCAGATGATTTACAGCAAGATAAAGGGTGATTCAAAAGGAGCGCCGGTTTTTAAACGGCTGGTAAATTTTTGTTTATCGGTTGGCAACATTGTTTGACCTCATTTCTATTTTGGAGAACATTCCGATTGACGATTCAGTTGTAGTTTCTCTTGTATGCACAGCCAGTGACAGTTTGGTGCAGCTTTTGGTCGGGCGGTGTCGTCGGCCCTTACTTTTTTGAAAATCAAGAAGGACAAGCCGTGACAGTAAATGGAGACCGATACCGTACGATGATTAGGGAGTTTTTGTGGCGTCATTTGGATGGAATGGACATTGACGAGTTGTGGTTTCAGCAGGATGGTGCCACCTGTCACGCTGCACGAGAAACAATGTTGTTGCTCCGTGAACGGTTCCAGGATCGCATCATTTCTCGTAATTCCGACCATCAATGGCCACCAAGGTCGTGTGACTTGACGCCTTGTGACTTTCCTCTTTGGGGTCATCTGAAGTCATTGGTGTATGCCAATAAACCCCGAAACATCAATGACTTGAAGGAGGAAATTCGACGGGTTATCGGGGAAAAATGGAAGTCGAAACTTGTCGTGCAGTAATATCCAGTTTCATGGACAGAGTTGATGCGTGCCAGCGCAGTAGAGGAGGACACATGCATGACATCATTTTTCATACATAAAATCGGAAGGAAAGATGAACTTGTTGATGTATTTATTTTCAGTTTTTCAATAAAATAAATCTCTTAATTTGATATATCAAAACCGGCGCTCTTTTTGAATCACCCTATATATTTACAGCCAAAGGGAGATTACTTTCCAAACTACCCTGGTACTTATTGATCGTAAGAAAAAGAAAAAGATTACAATATGTAAATCTGATTTATTATTTTAATCTTGAATACAATAATAATAATAATAATATACATTAACATGACTTGTTTAATATGAACAATATAAATAATTTTATAATGCCGATACATTTTTGTTCATGTATGTAGCCCCTATGTATTATGTATGTACAAAGTATATAATAGCGTACATAAAAACAAACACACACACACACACATCTATTTACTTTTATATAACACAAAAAAAAAACATCGATACAACCTTATTTGTAAGCAGAATAATATAACATTATTTTTTATACGTAGCCTATATTATAATAAAATTACTAACATACATAGAGTTGGGAAAGTTACTGTACAGTAGCTGCTTTACATTGACGCATTCTTTCACATGTAGCAGCCACTTTTGAGGTTTCATTATTGTAAAACATGACATTATTTTATTCTAGTATAAAAATAATTAAAAAAATTTCAAAATAAATGTTATTGAAATTATTAAAATATTATTAAATTATTAAAAATAAATGTTATTTATTATTCTAAATTTAAATATAATATTTACTATGTCAAATAAAGTAAATAAATTTAAAATTTTTAACAACAATGGAAAGTTTAAAAAAGAAAAAAGAATAAAAAATTGTTAGTCGGTAGTTGGTTACCGGTATGTGCAGTTGAGTTTTTTATTTGCTCTTAATAAATTTGCTCTTAGTTTAAAAGATCATGCTGCACACAGTTAGGTTGGTTAACGTATGTTGTCACAGGGCTAGTATATTAGTCATGGGAGAGCGCAGCGCAGTAAAATAGGTGAGCTAGCACACTTCGCTCTGCTACATAGGCGGGATTTGGCGGGAGTCATTGGGGGGGCAAATACCGGGGGGTCTGGAATACCCCCCAGCACAAGGGGGGGTCCGGGGGACCTCCCCCGGAAAATTTTGAAATTTTTATTGCCTTCAACTCAATTTTAGGGCTGTTTTTAGGCTAAATTAAAAAGTAAATTTTGTTGGGATTTTAACGTTAAAACGTCATTTTAACTCCCAATTGATGTAAACCTAAAATTGATCTAAAATGGTCCAATAACAATGTTTTTAAATGTTAAAAAATAGTATTAACTTATTTAACCATTAACACATTTTTATTGGACCATTTGATTAATTAATTTTAAGTTTAAATACATCTCCACTAAGAACAGCTTATAAGAAGAACATCTGAATTGATGCTTAAAAAACCCCTGTACAGATAGAGTGTAAGTGAAGTGTATTTATTGTAGCATAAATAATCTGTTTGGAGTAATTTGGAGTAAATCATAACTACGATTTTTGCTTTCAACGTTTAGTTACAAGAAATTGTATTATAATTACATCACTGTATCATACATTACTGAGCCTAGTAACAATATGAACGATTAACTTAGGTATCTTAAACAAAGTTCAATCTTCTTTTTGTTGATGTGAATTTGTTGATGACTTTGTTCACATCTACATACTCATCTCTGCATGATAGCTAGACTAAAGTTATTTTTTCGATACACTAACTTGGTTAAAAATGTATACCAGTAGAATATTGGGGGGGCAAGTGCCCCCCCTTGCCCCCCCCAGATCCCGCCAATGGCTCTGCACACTTGAGTCAACAGCACAGAGCATGCCGTACAACTGAACTATGACACAGGGTGAACTGTAGGAGTGAGCTAGTAGATTCTAATACGTACACCACTCAGCTGAGCTATCTGAATAAACAGACAGTGAGTCGAGCCGAGGGTGACTTTCACTCACTCCTTCACACGTAGCACATTGTGTTTGCGCGTGTGTCAACCTGAACGTTCATGGATCCCTTTCCACAAACAAATTTTTGGCATGT
Source organism: Catonia carolina (assembly GCA_035578175.1). Lineage (NCBI taxonomy): Eukaryota > Metazoa > Arthropoda > Insecta > Hemiptera > Achilidae > Catonia > Catonia carolina. The sequence continues at coordinate 80,357,395 of JAQMRL010000002.1, forward strand.
GTCTATCGTTGTTTCGTATGCACGTGGTAAAATTGTTACAGCACAGTACAATGATATTTTACAACCACTTTTCTCAGGGTTGTTGTAGTGTAGTATGAAAGAATAATGACCCCCTCTCCACACACGTCTCCTGCATCCTCACAAAAAGAGTCAGAATTTGATACGAAATGTATACTTTCCATGCAGCGTTTAGGTAGCCCTTGCTATGATGTGACTAGAGAAAAGTGGTTTAGTCGTGGAGGGGATGTACAAGTCAGCTCTGTGCGGAGAGCATGCTGCATGGGGAAAAATGCTCAGTGTGCTGGTCGTACAAAATAAAAGAGCTGGTAGCTCACCGCTCCATTAAAAGGTGCTAGCTCTTTTGTACGACTCGCTTATGAGTGTCACACCACTATAGTATACGTAACTAAACCATCGTTATTGTATTGAGTTTTTAGCGAAATTCATCTGTCAATAATTAAAAAAAGTGGAAATCAATAACATCTGATTCCAATAAGATGGTGCCACAGCACACACATATAACATTTCAATGGCTTTCTTATTGCGTAATGTGTTTGATGAACAAATTATTTCCAGGAATTTGTGACCCGATCTGACTCCCTCAGATTACTTTTTATGGGGGGGCGGCGAAACAAACAGGCCACTATTTAAGGAGCTTAAATTACTTACAGTTCCCTCTCACTCATGATAGATAAAACGGCTGGATGCTTGTATTTTGAACATCTATTGTGACGTGGCTATTTTTTATGGCAACTGTTACTTTTTTGATGAATTTATGGTTGTTAAAAATGTTTACTTGATAAAAATAAACAGTAAGTATTTCATTAATTTATTTTAATACAAGTGTTTTCTTTTAAATATTACATTACTTAAGTTAGTAGAGTTTAACAGATATTGTCTATTTTCCATGCGTTTTTTTTTATTTAATTAAAAAATAATTTTTTTAAAAGTTGCGTTTGTCTATTATTGACTTATTTTACATCATTCATAAGATGAGACATGAAAACAATACTTTTCTTTCTAGTATATTCATATAGGCAAGAGAAAATAAAAAAGAACGCTTACCGCCAAAATTACGATGACCACACGAAAAGAATGCGGCAAAAATGTAAAGAAAATTTTATTTGGCATTCGCTAAAAGAAAACAAAATCCGACAATAGGGGAGTGATGTTGATGCACTTTAACAAGTCAGCCTCACATGAATACGTCACAACACAACATAACGCATGAAAAGCATTTGGCAACGTTCGAACATTATTATAATATTTCTAGCTGGCCAATTAATTATCACCGGAGTCTTCCGCTACTGCGCTACACCTATTTATAAACACAACTACAACGTTTTACAACCAGTTAATAAAATTTACCCAAACTACAAACAATTTTAACCACCAATTGCCATAAATATTTTAAAATTAGTGCAGGCCTACTGTTTACTCACAACTATACTTTGGCCGACTGCTCTACCAATCATGTGGGTCACATTGCACTAACTGTTTTAACACTGATACTAATTATTGATGCTGCCCATAACAGATACAGTTCAGCCGTTCTTAGTTTGCTCCTACTGTCAACAAACCAAAGCCAGCTACTACAGGGTGCACGGTAAAGGTCGCGACTTTATGGATGTCGTATTCCTATTAAGTTAACTATGTTTTAAATTATAAGTACTTAAAACATCAGTCATGATATTATGTAGGCCTAACAATTTCATTTAGAAAAATACTTTTAAAAGTAATTTTTTTCCTCTTTAATTCTTTATTTACAACTGTAAAATTTTCCAACAAGCAAATGTGATGATTATGATAATAATGTAAATGAGATGATAGGCATGAGAGGGGGTAGGGCCCCCATTGGTGCCTCCCTAAGAATGAAATTTGTATATTAAATTAGCAGGTCTCTACTCCAACGTCTTTTAAGGCATCTAGGGGGATTATCAGGTAATTAGACGGTAAAAAATGAACGCAACAGTGGGTTCTTAGTTTGTGTGACTTGTCGTGAAAGCGTTTGTATAGGTATTCAATGGAATTTTTTACAAGTGGTGTTTTCAAATCTGTATGAAAGGTTTTGTTGCTAACGTAAAGAGGTGCATTTGCTACAAGGCGTAATGTTTTTGACTGGAAAGTATTTAAAAGTATTTTGTATTTAAATAATTTTAAAAGTATTTTGTTGTTACTTTTTAATCAGCGTGTACTCATTTTTATAAAATGCGCATGCTCAGTGACGTCATTATTTGTTTACATTAGGAGCAAACTAAGGAAGGCTGTACTTTAGAAGGTGGAGTGTTAATTTATTTACACTCCATCAGCTAGTTCTCTCCCTTATCAGACGATCACCCAATTATATATGATTGAAGTATTTAATAACAGAAGAGGTACAGCTGATGTAAAACACACTTGTCCCAGTTATCTCCTATTCCATTATACAGGGAGTGTATGTGGTGAATGAAGTGAGCGTGTCATTTGGAGGGTGGGCCTGGCATGCTGATAAGCATACTTTTCCCACTCAGTGAGAAAGGCGTAGGTAAACCACGTGACTCCTCGTTTTACTTGGTAAAACCTCAAGAGGTTGGAACCAGCCGTTCCGGGTAATCACCTGAACAACAACAAGGAACCCCATTACCCGATCAGATGGGGATGATAGGCGTGAGGTGTAATGTCAGTCCCCTCCCTCTACATTTTTCAGGTGATTATGTATGTTAGGCAAAATAATTTTATGCACAATTTCAATGTTTACAATCATAACACGAGAAACACAAATGATTATTATGTGGCTAATCAATCCACAAAATTGTCTGAACAAAAACCTACTTATGCAGGGAGAAAATTCATGAATAAATTACCCCAATTTTTAAAATGTTGTGAGGATTTGAATTCCTTTAAAAAGAATCTGAAAAATTACTTGATCGGTGAAACTTTTTATAGCGTACAAGAATTTCTTTCTTGATAGTAGTGTAGTGATACAAAAAAAAAACAGTTTATCGCAATAGACCACATACAATTGAAGAACTAAGAATTGCGATAACGACACATATTCATGGAATCACCGTTTGCGATAACGACACATATTCATGGAATCACCGTTTGTGAGTTGGGTAAAGTGTTTGAAAACAAATTGAAACATGCAGTTCTGCTGTACTGATGCCAAAGGAAGAAGGCCATTTCCAATACCTTTTTATAAACAATCCAATAATGGCATAATAAATGGTCATTTTAAAAAAAAAGCTAAAACAATATTTGATTGATGAAACATTTTACAGTGTGCACAAATTCCTTTCTAAATAGTTTTCGGTTGAAAAGTATTTAACTTGTAATTAAACAAAATATTGTGAACTATTTGATACAAAGGGGTTCATGACAAGCCTACTAAGTTAAGCAGTAGCGGGAAACAAATTATTGGTAAGTGATGAATTTATCATCGTGTTTGACTTTTTAATTTTGTGTGCTATTTGATAGAATGGGGTTCATGACAAGCCTACTGAAGTAAACAGTAGCAGAAACAAATTTTTGGTGGTATGTGATGAATTTATCATTGTGATAAACTTTCTGTTTATCAGTTTTATCTTGACATGTCCTATACTCCCTTTTGGAGTCTCCTGGATTCAAAAAAAAAGTAATAATAATGTACAATGCCCATAACAGGTTGGAAAAGTGTTAAATTATTTGCACTCGATCTGTTAGTTGTCTCTCTTATCAGATGGTCACCCAATTATCTGACTGAAGCATTTAACAATTGAACAGGTACACGTGTAAATGACACTAATCACAGTTAGCTTCTATTTAATTATACAGTTGGACCCTGTGGTGAATGAAGTGAAGGTGTTATTTGCAGAGTAGAAAGTAGATGATTTTCAGATGTCCTCGCATGCTGCTAAGCATACTATTTCACTCAGTGAGAAAGCAAGGTAAACTGCGTCACTCGTCGTTTTACTTAGTAAAGCCTCTAGAGGTTAAAACGAGCCTTTCGGTTGATCACTTTAACAACTAGTGATGTGATGCTCATAAGCGAGTCATACAAAAGATCTAGCTCTTTTAACTGAGCGATGAGCTACCACCTCTTTTATTTTCAACGACCAGCACACCGAGCGTTTTTCCCCACACAGCACGTTCTCCGCACAGAGCTGACTTGTACATCCCCTCCACAACTAAATCACTTTTCTCTAGTCACATCATAGCAAGGGCTACCTAAACGCTGCATGGAAAGTATACATATCGTATCAAACTCTACTTCTGTTTGTGAGGGTGCGGAGAGGGGGTCATTATTCTTTCATACTATACTACAACAGTCCCTGAGACAAGTGGTTGTAAAATACCATTGTACTGTACTGTAAACATTTTACCATGTGTGTACGAAACAAAGATAGACACGTGACAAAAATTTGTTTGTGGAAAGGGATGCATGAACGTTCAGGTTGACGCACGCGCAAACACAACGTGGTATGTGCAAAGGAGTGAGTGAAAGTCACCTTCGGCTCAAACTCACTGTCTGTTTATTCATGTAGCTCAGCTGAGTGGTGTACGTATTAGAATCTACTAGCTCACTGCCACAGTTCACCCCGTCTCATCGTTCAATTGTACGGCACGCTCAATGCCGTTCACTCAAGTGTGCGGAGCGGGGTGTGCGAACTCACCAATTTTACTGTGCCATCCCATGACTCTACACAACTACATAATAATAGTACATAATAAAGTAGTGATTAAATTAATTATCTCTTAAAAAAGTTTATTCATGTCACTTTCATAATTCAAGTGCACAGTGACTTTCCCAACACCTGGTACAAAACATATACATAAATTATAATTTTATCAGTCTAATCAGACAACCTTAAGTAGAACATATTTTCCACTTATTAATTTACAAAAAAAAACAGCAATAAAATTATTTATTTAACAGTAATTAATTCTATAATAATTATCTTAATGCTATAAGCTTTCACTAACCACGAGTTAAAAGGATACTGAATTATACAACATTGTATTCTTTATAACTCAGAGATTTCCATGCGCTTCGCTGCAAGTTCAGCAATAAAATAATTCTATATAACTCAGAGATTCCCATGCGCTTCGCTGCAAGTTCAGCAATAAAATAATTCTATATAACTTAGAGATTCCCATGCGCTTCGCTGCAAGTTCAGCAATAAAATAATTCTATATAACTTAGAGATTCCCATGCGCTTCGCTGCAAGTTCAGCAATAAAATAATTCTTTATAACTTAGAGATCCCCATGCGCTTCGCTGCAAGTTCAGAAATAAAATGAACCGAAAACAAAACACTGGGAATATAATAGACTTAACAAAATTAAGTATAATTTGTTAAAGAATGATTAAAAACAAAGTTACACAAAGATTAAAGATGTTTAAAGTATAGATAGTGAAGTCACGAGATTGCCTTTTGCGTATAGATGGGCTGTGAGGAAGGGAAGTGAAATATTTGCAGTGCTGCCAACCTCAACAGTGAGACAATACTCGTACATTTCACTACCGTGCAGTTTCTAGATACATTTTGTAAGCTGTGGTTTAATCCGAGAAAATTATCTTCATAAACCTTATAACAAATAAATCTGACCAGTAATACAGCCTATAGCTTAATAACATGACTAGAAGTGATTAATTTACTATAATTACCAGCTCTACTTTTTCCCATTTGAACAAATTTTCTACGAATGAATCGCCTTGTTTACTATCGATGTCACGGACGTCTTCACTATCAGTCTCACAAGTATCTACCTAACCGTTTCCTTTTTTTACCAGTGTCAACAAAACTGTTGAAGAATAGCTTCTTCATGTCTTTAATTTCCTTCTTTATTTTTTGAATTGTGGGAAGAGAAACATCACAGTAATTAGCCACTCACTCATGGCGTTTGTTAAGAGGCAGTGAAAGGCATTTTTGTTTAGTTTCAACCTAACAGCATTTTATTACACTGCACATTAGATTTTGTTCAGCACTGTGAATAGTCTGCCCACATTTTTGAGAAACTAACATTTCCGTTAACAGTAACAATCAGTTATATTCGTACTGTTAACCTACAAAAAGTTCCGCGATATACTGTATATGCTCTGGGTATAGTATAAAGTTGTTATGTTTGTCATACTGAAATTAAAGCAGTCGCGCATGCGCACTGATGCGGTTCCCCCTTTACCCCTCGTTGCAAACAAGGGCAAACTCGTGACTTTACTTATACATTTGTATTCCAAAAGTCTCTATAGACTTGAGTGTTATTATAAAAGTTGTTTCTATGGAGCCCATAATATAGTGTAAACTGAAAAGTAGGTAAAATATTTAAAAAAAAATTACATGAACACAGTTTTAGGAACTTAGTTATCATAACAGTAAACAGTTAGGCAACAACAGTGAGTAGACTCAGTTTGACAACTATAATTTTACGATGTTAGGCCCACAAATTTCATGTTAAACTATTTCGTTAGTAAAAAAAAAAAAAAAATATCTGGTGTGAAACACTCACACGACTTTCTCTTGCCGATGCAAATAATTAACAATATAACTAAATAATAAACCATCAGAAATAAACAAATAATTAACCTCAATAACATAACCTAAATGTAATCATATATGAAAGACGAAAAATGAAAATCAACCTCAGTTCGGCTTAAAAATACGGAAAATCGCTCTTTCACGCTAAACTAGGAACTGTACAAAAAAATTCTTTAAGAAAAATTGTACATATTTTAATTGCCTATAAATTTTATTATATACAATTTTGCTGTAAAATGCATACTACGGCCGTAATCTTAAAAAATAGTTTTTTCACACGTTTTCGTGAGAAAAAAACAGAAAATTGCTAATTACCGCTAAACTAAGCGTTATACAAAAAAATGTTTGAAATAAAAGTTGACGGATTTAAAATTCTCTACAGCTTTTATTATTATAAATTTTTGCCCTAAAATGCATATTAAAGGCGTAATCTTAAAAAACTATTTTTTTACGTGAAACCAGCCTCACCAAGAATTTCAGCAAACATGGCGTCTACCCTATCTTGTAGAGCATAAAATATTTAATAAATCAGGCGATTTAAAAAAAATCGTAGGACCAGTTTTTGAGAAAATCGCAAGAAAGTGAAAAATTACACGAATAAACTACTACTTCCGGTTGACCAATTTTGATGAAAATGTTCGTGTCGGGTCCGGTAGTGGTTCGTAACTTAAGTTTCAAGATCGTACGACGTTCCGTTCTTGAGATATTCTGTTCACACACACAGACCAATCGCTAAAAACATGTTGTGTGGGTTGAGGGGGGTCTGTTTAGGTGTATATTCGGGTGAAGAGTGTATTTGTTAAAATCGACATGAAAACAATACTTTCCTTCCTATATATTCATATCTGCCCTTAACAGACAGGTGGCGTGTCAATTTATTTACACTCAATCTGTCCATTGCAGGGCTAAAATAAATAGTTGTGTTTCTTATCACATGGTCAGCCAATTAAATGAGTGAATCATTTAATAAGAGAAGAGGTAGAGGTGTACTGTGACAGTTGTCTCCTCTGAAAGTAATGAATTTCATTATACAGTTGGACCCTGTGGTGAATGAAGTGAAGGTGTCATTTGCAGAGTGGAAAATATGTGCTTTTCAGAGGGCCTGGCATGCTGATAAGCGTAATTTTTCACTCAGTGAGGAAGGCATGGTAAACCACCTCACTCTTTGTTTTACTTAGTAAAACCTCTAGAGGTTCAAACCAGCCTTTTGGCTGATGACCTAAACAACAACAACATATTCATACAGGCAAGAGAAAGTAAAAATTACATGAACACAGTTTTACGAACTTAAATATCATAAAAGTTAATAGTTAAGCAACAACAGTGAGTAGATTCAGCTTGACAACTATAAATTATGATGTTAGGCCCACAAATTTCATGTTAAACTATTACTTCAATAAAAATAAAAAACAGACGTATAAAGAATACAATGTTACACAATACACTTACACAAACCGATTACAAGATTATAAAAATTTAAGCTATAAATTGATAAAAAAAAAACAATCATTAAAATTTTATACAACCTTTTTTTCATTCTCAAATAATGATATAGGTAACTTAATAATAGATACATTTCATTTTCACTTATAATACTAGAATAAAGGAAATTAAAATTAGCATTTAATAACATTTTATCAAATTATCGAACAATAATATAATATCAACCCAATCAGATCATTTTTTATTACTTCATACTAATCTGTACACGATAAAAATTATTTAGTTAAAATTTAAAAATCAACAAATAATATACTAATTAAAAGTTATTTAAATAGTTAAAACAACAATTTGAGCAAAATAATAAATATATAATATATAAATATCTGTAAATAAAATCATTGTCAGCCAATTAAATTTCATAATACCCACCGGGTTGGTCTAGAGGTAAAGTCGTCACCAAAATCAGCTGTTTAACAGCTGATTTTCAGAGACGCAGGTTCCTGGTTCAAATCCTAGTAAAGGTAGTTGTTACTTTTATACGGATTTGAACGCTAGACAGCGGTTACCGGTGTACTTTGATGGTTGGGGTTCAATTAACCATACTTTCTCAGGAATGGTCGGCCTGAGTCTGTACAAGACTACACCTCATTTACACGTCATACACACCATCCTCATCTCATTGGGTCATGGGGTTGCTTTATTGTTCTGAATTGAACAGATTGCAACGTACACAAATTAGGAATAAAAAAAAAAAAATTTCATAATAAAAATATTTAATTACGTATTTTTATTCAATTTTTGAAAGTAATATTAACCGTTTCAGTGCCAATGGCCGGAAAACAGGACGTTGATATATTTTATGTAGTGACAACATCCGGTTTACCGGACGTCCATAAGTTATCCATAAAGTGCCAACCTCCGGATCACCACACATTTCCGAAAAAAAAACTTTTAAACAAAAATTAATGGAATAATGTATTTTGAAACCGTCTCCGTGGTGTAGTGACTAGCACGCTAGCCTACAAAGCGAAAAGTCCCCGGTTCGATTCCCGGTAATGGCCTGGAAATTTTAACACGTTAAAACCACCGTTAAGGTACGAAAACCCACAGTAGTTGCTAATGACCAAGCTGTCGATGTGACTTTAAATTAACTAAAAAAAACTACTGCATTTTGAATATTTTTAGTGTAACAACAATTTCGTTTTTTTATGAGCACAAAAAAAATTAATTTTTAACAGCAAAATTTATTTTTCTGTAACGTTTAAATTTTGGTTGGCAATGGGCTTTCGCCTGCAAGGTTTCGAAATAAGGGCTGTCACTTTTGTACACCTTATTTGAAATAAACGGCACTTTAGAAGAAACTTTTAAATATTGTTTCGACACTGAAAGGTTTAAAGCTGTTTTATTTCACATGACAATGGGGTGCATATGTGGTGTCCTCTGTCCATTGCCCTGGAGAGAGGACAATGGGGTGCATACGAGGTGTCCTCTGTCCATTGCCCTGGAGAGAGGACAATGGGGTGCATACGAGGTGTCCTCTGTCCATTGCCCTGGAGAGAGGACAATGGGGGTGCATACGAGGTGTCCTCTGTCCATTGCCCTGGAGAGAGGACAATGGGGTGCATACGAGGTGTCCTCTGTCCATTGCCCTGGAGAGAGGACAATGGGGTGCATACGAGGTGTCCTCTGTCCATTGCCCTGGAGAGAGGACAATGGGGTGCATACGAGGTGTCCTCTGTCCATTGCCCTGGAGAGAGGACAATGGGGTGCATACGAGGTGTCCTCTGTCCATTGCCCTGGAGAGAGGACAATGGGGTGCATACGAGATGTCCTCTGTCCATTGCCCTGGAGAGAGGACAATGGGGTGCATACGAGGTGTCCTCTATCCATTGCCCTGGAGAGAGGACACGTCCACACATGCGTACACATGTGAGTGACATTGTTTCTAGTGTTGAATACCGATACATTTGATCAACGACCAAATATAGATTTTTAGACACACCTTGTAACTTATATTATATTTCTTTGTACTGACTTGGTGAAATATACAAGTAATCTTCGATCAGAACACGATTTTTGTTTCCGATACAAAGTACCTGATACTTTTAGTACACAAATAATACCTGCAACAGTACTAAAAGTACTTTGTAACAATAGTGTAATGTTTAGTATTTGTACCAAGCTATACTAACGAGTGTACAAAACAAAAAATATCAAATTATTTAAATTTAATGAACGAGTATTAACAAAATAATAACAGATAAAAATTTCTTTGGCAGTGATTTCTATTTTTAACATTAACACCTTAATATGCTACATACCATATTTTTGTTAATTAACAATCAATAATAATAATACATACATTAATATTGTAACAATAATACGTCCACACACAAATACTTAACTCTAAAACACCTTTTCACACACAGATAATATTCAATATCGTTTTATAAATAATATTTCAAAATTAGGTTATGAAATAAACCGACTAATTTAGAGTATTGTTATTTAATATAAAAGTTCATAAAATGTTGTAAGCCCACCGGGTTGATCTAGTCTAGAGGTAAAGTCGTCGCCAAAATCAGCTGCGTAACAGCTGATTTTCGGAGACAAAGGTTCCTGGTTCAAATCCTAGTAAAGGTAGTTACTTTTATACGGATTTGAATGCTAGACAGTGGTTACCGGTGTACTTTGATGGTTGGGGTTTAATTAACCATACTCTCACAGGAATGGTCTGCCTGGATCTGTACAAGAATACATCTCATTTACATGTCATACACATCATCCTCATCTTATTGGGTCATGGGGTTGCTTAATGTTCTAAATTGAACAGATTGGAATGTACACAAATTAGGAATAAAAGAATAAATGTAGTAAACCCACCAGGTTGGTCTAGAGGTAAAGTTGTCGCCAAAATCAGCTGTTTAACAGCTGATTTTCGGAGACGAAGGTTCATGGTTCAAATCCTAGTAAAGATAGTTACTTTTATTCGGATTTGAATACTAGACAGTGGTTACCGGTGTACTTTGATGGTTGGGGTTCAATTAACCATACTCTCACAGGAATGGTCGGCCTGGGTCTGTACAAGACTACACAGTCTCATTTAGATGTCATACACATCATCCTCATCTTATTGGGTCATGGGGTTGCTTATTGTTCTAAATTGAACAGATTGGAATGTACACAAATTAGGAATAAAAGAATAAATGTAGTAAACCCACCGGGTTGGTCTAGAGGTAAAGTCGTCGCCAAAATCAGCTGTTTAACAGCTGATTAGCGGAGACAAAGGTTCATGGTTCAAATCCTAGTAAAGGCAGTTACTTATATTCAGATTTGAATACTAGACAGTGGTTGTGGGTGTACTTTAATGGTTGAGGTTCAATTAACCATGCTCTCACAGGAATGGTCGGCCTGGGTCTGTACAAGACTACACCTCATTTACACATCATACACATCATCCTCATCTCATTGGGTCATTGGGTTGCTTATTGTTCTAAATTGAACAGATTGCAACGTACACACATCATTAGGAATTACAAAAAAAAAAAGTAGTATTCTGCTGGCGCAGAAGATAAGTGAGGAGGGAAGCCAGAAGTGGTTCGTTCCTTCATAAATACGCGAACAGTTGCAAAAAAACTAGTACAGATGGGAGCTCACTTAATTGCAAGCGTAAGGAATTCATTTTATCACGTGGGTGATAGGGGCTGTAGAAAAGAAGAGGATAGAAGCTTTTGAAATGTGGTGTTATAGGAAAATTTTAAAGATTAGGTGGGTGGACAAAATAAGTAATTTAGAGGTTCTTAGGCGAGTGGACGAAAAAAGAACTATAAGGAAGCATATTACCAAAAGAAGGGATAGGCTAGTGGGGCATATCCTAAGACATCCAGATGGTATTGGCCTATTAATAATGGAGGGTAATATTGAGGGAGTGAATTGTAGAGGGAGGCAAAGATTGGAATATATAAAGCAAATTACAAAAGATGTAGGGTGTTACAGGTATGTAGATATGAAATGACTTGCGCAAGATAGAACAGGGTGGAAAACTGCATCAAACCAGTCGAGAGACTGATGACAAAAAAAAAAAGGAATTCAGTTGGAGAGGATTGTTTGTATGAATCCCCTCCCTCCTCCTATAACCTAGTAGTAGTAGTAGTAGTAGTGATAATACCATCAGTGCGCGCTCTTCTAACAAATATTAGAGTCACAAACCATTTCGAATAACGACTCTAGTACCAAAATATTTTATTCAAAAATAAATCTTTATAATGCATCCTGCAGTTTGAAATGAATTCTATTTTATATAATGAATTTCACTAACCTTCTTTTTAAATTGCATCAAACTTTTATTTTCACTTACACGTGTTTCGGTGGGTGGATCCACCATCATCAGAGTAAGTAACATATAATTGAAACTAAAAACTTTATTTATTAAACATCTATAGAAGATGGTAATACATCTTGTCATTTGTATAAAACTAAGTTTTATTCATGGAAAAGAAGAAGAACCCTTTATAGAGCAGTATAATGCCATATGCTTTATAGGGAAAAATATATATGTTGTAAAATATTAAATGTTGTTTTTATAGGGACTTGAATAATGTATTTCTAGTGCCACAACAGTAAGATATTTCTTATTTTTTATGTTAAGCCCTGGTAAGTATACTTACCAAGGAATAATTATAGAAATGGGGATCACGTAATATTTAGTGGTAAGAATGCTTATTGAAACCTAATAATGCTTATTCTAATGCTTATTGAATGCTTATTGAATGCTTATTATACCTTGTAGCCCTATACAACAGAAAAATGCGGCGAATAACTTATCTTAACTTTATATCAACGTGAATGCTTGCTTCCCTGTAAAAACCTGAAATTTTCTAAGCACTTAACAAAAGTTACAACAAAACAACATGGTAGCGTACGCTGGTATGAATCCTTACCAATATGTGGATAGCCTACCAGAGAACATCTATAAAACCATAAAATGCCAAAAAGGTTCAACTGCAGAGCTTATTCTTAAAAAAAAACTACCTTATTGCCCGTGGTAAGTATACACACCACAGAACTATAAAAGGTCGTGGTGAGAAAGGATTACTTCGTGAAAATTAATAAGAACAAAATGAAAGTGTTGTGCTGCAGCAAGAGTGGTTTAGAAGAGATGGGAAATGTAAAAGTAGGCAACGAAAACATACAGGAAGTTAAAAGAATTCTGGAATCTAGGGAGTAAAATAACAAAGGATGGTAGAAGCACAAGTGATATCAAAAGTAGAATTGCTCAAGCTAGAAAAGCCTTTGAAAAAAAAAACAGCTTACTGACCACAAACATTGATTTATAGATTAGGAAAAATTTCTTAAAACATTATGTTTGGAGTGTAGCTTTATACGGAAATGAAACGTGGGTGATAGAAAAGAAGAGGATAGAAGCTTTTGAAATATGGTGCTATAAGAAAATGTTAAAGATTAGGTGGGTGGACAAAATAAGTAATTTAGAGGTTCTTAGGCGAGTGGATGAAAAAAAAGTATAAAGACGCAGCTTACCAGAAGAAGGGATAGGCTAGTGGGGCACATCTTAAGACATCTATCAATAATGGAGGGTAATATTGAGGGAGTAAATTGTAGAGGGAGGCAAAGATTAGAATAAATAAAGCAAATTACAAAAGATGTACGGTGTTATGGGTATATTAGATACAAAACGACTTGCACAAGATAGAACAGCTTGGAGAACTGCATCAAACCAGCAGAGAGACTGATGACAAAAAAAATCTGGTGTGAAACACTCACACAACTTTCTCTTGCCAATGCAAAAGATTAACAATATAACCTAACATTAGTAATAAACCACTAGAAATAAACAAAAAAATAAACCTCAAAAAAACAACCTCAGTTTGGCTTAAAAATACGGAAAATGACTCATTCACGCTAAACTAGGCTTTGTAGAGAAAAATGCTTAAATTAAAGTTGTAAATCTTTTAATTTCCAATAAATTTGAATACATACACTTTTGTCGTAAAATGCATACTAAGGCTGTGTAAAATCATCGATTACCTGCTCACCATTTACTAGCTCAGCGGTTCCCAACCCAGGGTACGCATACCCCTTAGGGGTACGTGACGAACCGGTTAGGGGTACGCTGAATATAAAGGGTAATGGCGGACGTTGTTTTTCTGAGTAACTTGGTGGGGTTATTGTACTGACAAGCTTAATGCAAGCATAGATCTAAGGCTTTATTTGTCTACATTTGAGCCTGATTTCAAACAATTAAGTGTAACAAAACAGCCTCAAGGGTCACACTAAAAAAGAGTTCTGAAGACGTTTCCTGGACTAATAATTTAGTTTCAATACATCACAATTTTCATGTTAGATTTTCACCCACCGGGTTGATCTAGAGGTAAAGTCGTCACCAAAATCAGCTCGCTGTTTAACAGCTGATTTTCGGAGACGAAGGTTTCTCGTTCAAATCCTAGTAAAGGTGGTTACTTTTATACGGATTTGAATACTAGACAGTGGTTACCGGAGTACTTTGATGGTTGGGGTTTAATTAACCATACTCTCTCAGGAATGGTCGGCCTGGGTCTGTACAAGACTACACAGTCTCATTTACACGTCATACACATCATCCTCATCTCATTGGGTCATGGGATTGCTGATTGTTCTAAATTGAACAGATTGCAACGTACACATATTAGGAATAAAAAAAAGATTTTGAATTTATAAATTTTAAAAGCATTTTGTATTCGATGTGAGTTTTTTTTCAAAGTTTAAAACTAATCTGTCTTGTCTTAGATTAGAAATACTATAATTATTATAACTCTGTCATTAGTATTTTAATGTAAAATTAAGATCATACAAGAAATGATCAGTTTTCAATAAAATATCTATTTTAAATGCTTGTGTTAAGTTTCATTTTCCTTGATTTAAATTTATATCTTAATTTGAACACATAATAAAACGTACTTTTGTAAGTTATATTTTGCAGTATTTAAAAACTAACCAATGTATTTACACAGAAAAATACCATTATCATTATAAAAAAATTAATTTACATTATGCAAAATATTTAGAAATAAATAAAAAAACATATGAAAATATGCAAATTGATTAGAGATTAGCTAGTGATAAAATAGCCCCTACTTAGTGAAGTATTGTAGTTACAGTGATGTTATATTTTTGTTAAAGATTCACCAAGGGGTATGGGAGAAACAAAAACGTTGGGAACCGCTGTCATAGATTATTGGTTATGGTTAATTTGAAATTTTATAAATAATACATAAATATAATGTATTTATTGATGAATAAGTGAAATTTATAAATATAGCGACATTATTAATTGGTTGTAAATATTTATATGGTAAATAAAATCCGGGTAAAATTAAAACTTCAACGAAAATTTTTTATTATATCAGTAAATGATTAAAATAACAGGCTTATAAGTAATTTTACGGTAATTTTCAGGCAAAAAACGTTCAAATTCGGGTTCAGCACACAAAAAAGTATCAATTTCAAAAAATTAATAATCCTGGGTCTTATCTGTTACACACCCAGCACTCTGTTAACACACCTACAAAAACTGTAAATTCTGTTTACAGTATTCTGTAAAAACTGTATTTTAAAGTTGTATAAGTGTGAAGTTGGTTGGGTAACATAATTTTTTTAGTGTGAATTGTTAAAATTATTAAGGAAATTTCCACAAAACAAATTGTTTAATTAGAAACTTTTATTTTTTGTAAATTGAAAGAAATGTGTAACAAGTTAGAACTAAATTACAAATTCAATTCATTATGAATAAAACAAAAATAAATCATTAAAATATCTTGAAAAATAGTCAAGTTACGGATAGATTTTATTTTTATAAAATGATTCAATCTCACAAAAATATGGTGGCATTTTTAACCAGTACCCTAGTGTAAAATACGTGGCATTTTTCGGTTTGAACTAATAATATTCTTCTGGCACTGTAAGATTTAACATAATAAATATACTTTTAAATTTCATTAATGGTGTAATCTTTAGTAATTTTATTTAATTATTTTCTACTCAGTAGGAATATGATTATTAGAAAGCAATGAAAAATAGTGTTCAGTATAAAAAAAAACGGGACGTCTAACAGTACGATTCAAAATATTATTATAACTAGTAACGGGCCCTGATTATATATAATATATTAATTATCAAAATTAACATAAAACTAACCTGTTTTTCAATGACGAAATATTCATTACAGAAAGAAATAATTCTAGTTCAATATATAGACACTGGAACACGTTAATAAAATAAAAATCATAGTGGTAAAAAAACCAAGAGTTCTCCGATACAAAACTAACCAACTAACCTGGGCCGCGCAAAAAGTTAAACTGACCGAAGAAAGACGATATGATAGATTGTTGCGTCGTAGATTGTCATTTGTTTAAACGCGGGCGATCACAAACAAGTTGAAACATGCACACTACCTGTCAATCAAAACAAAGAAACGGAGGGGGACTTTTATATCCATACGTACAATTTATTAACTTCTGTTACTGAACAACCCTAATATACTCAACAAGAAAAAATTATAAAATTATTTTATAACATTATCTTTATCTTTAAGATTTTCATTAACATTATCTTTAAGATTTTTTCAGTAATATTATTTCATTTAGTTTTTTGTTTTTTAATAAATTTTGAAATTTCTCTTCGCATAATTAAATTTAATATTTACAAATATAAAGTACGGTATCGTGAAAAATCACTACACGTACCAGAATTGGTATACTCATAACTTCCACAAGCCAAAAAAATTAGCTAAAATTATATGTAACAAATTTTCGCATTTTAAAATTACCTAGTTCTAATTACTATAATATAATACCTGTTTAATTTTACTTTTCTCTTTCACTTAATGAAAATATAGGAAGGGAATTATTGTTTTTTTTGCCGATTTTTCCAATTCGAAATTGTTTTTATATTGATTTGATGTGTAACACTCACACGACTTCTCTTGCCAATGTAATACGAAAAACATTACCTAACTTTAATCTTGATTGAATGACGCTTAATAAAAATCAACCTCTGTTTGATAATGCCCACTAGCCAAAAAGATTATATTATATGTAATAAATTTATGCTTTTTAAAAATGTCTATTTCTAATTATTGTAAATATTAACCTGTTTAATTTTTTAACTTCTCTTGCCCTTTATACATACATATGGAAGGAAAGTACTGTTTTCATGTCAACTTTTCCAAATCAAAATATTTTTTTTTGTTGATTTGGTGTGAAACACTCACACGACATTATCTTACCAATGTAAATAATGAACAACATAACCTATTTTTCATCATAAGTAGGCTACACAATGTAATAAAAAAAACATTTATCTAATTTTAATTTTCATTGAATGACGCTAAATAAAAATCAACCTCCGTTTGATAACTTCCATTAGCCAAAAAATTATAATATTTAACAAATTAGTTCAGATTTAATAACTATATGCAACAAAAGTTTAATTTATTATTTTCACTTTCCCTTTACATGAATAGGGGCCTATAGGGAAGAAAAGTATTGTTTTCATGTAGGCTTTTTGAATTAGAAATTATTTTTATTGTTATAACTCGTAGTAAAGTAAAATTTTAAACATTAATTTCACATATTCTTATTGAAAAAAATGAATTGACAAAAAACCTAACCAAAGAAAATGACAATGAAAAATCTGGTGTGAAACACTCACACAACTTTCTCTTACCAATGCAAATAATTAACATTAAACCCTAAAATTAGTAATAAAACATTAGAAATAAACAAAAAACTAACCTCAATAAACATAACCTAATTTTAATCATGAGTGAAAGACGAAAAATGAAAATCAACCTGTTTGGCTTAAAAATACGCAAAATCACTGTTTCACATTAAACTAGGCTCTGTAGGGAAAAATGTTTTAACTAAAAGTTGTAGATCTTGTAATTTCCGATAAATTTGCTTAGACCTATATACAATTTTGTCGTAAAATGCATACTTAAGTCGAAATCTTAAAAAAAATAGATTTTTCACACGTTTTCGTGAGAAAAAACCAGAAAATCGCTAATTACCGCTAAACTACGGGTTATACAAAAAAATGTTAGATGTAAAAGTTGTAGGATTTTAAATTTTCTACATTTTTTATTATATAAATTTTTGTGCTAAAATGCATATGTAAGCCGTACTAATATTAAAAAAACAATTTTTTTACATGAAAACAGCCTGACCAAGAATTTCAGCAAACATGGCGCCTACCCTATCTTGTAGAGCATAAACTACTACTTCCGGTTAACCAATTTTGATGAAAAAGTTCGTACGATGTTCCGCTGGTTGAGGGGGTCTGTTTACGTGTATAGTGGGTGAAGAGTGTATTTGTTGTGATCGACATGAAAACAATACTTTCCTTTCTAAACATTCATATAGGCAATCTGTTGAATTTAGAACAATAAGCAACCCCATGACCCAATGAGATGAGGATGAAGTGTAAATGAGATGTAGTCTTGTACAGACCCAGGTCGACCATCCCTGAGAGAGTATGGTTAATTGAACCCCAACCATCATAGTACACCGGTAACCACTGTCTAGTATTCAAATCTGTATAAAAGTAACTACCTTTACTGGTATCTGAACCAGGAATCTTCGTCTCCGAAAATCAGCTGTTACGTAGCTGATTTTGGCGACGACTTTACCTCTAGACCAACCTGGTGGGTTACATTGAAAGTGATCCAAACTTTTTGACCAAAGTGATTACATGTGATGAGAATTAGTGTTACGGGTATGACCCAGAAACGAAGCTAACATCAAACCAATGGAAGATTGGCTTGATGCTTAATGACGTCACAGGCGGAACATTACAACATTAACAGAAACACAATAGTATTCAGATGAACTGCTGTCCACCAGCCGTGGGAGTGAGAGAATGCATAACGCTCTCACTCGCACAACCCATACACACCATTCCAATAACATTGTCTTTAATTATACTCATTGTTGTGAGCAAGCTTTAATCCATGCAGTAAACTAACAAGCAATATAACAACTGTGGTATGTTTTCAGATTTGGATTATAATAGTAAAGACCTTTGAGCGCATGCGTAGTTATGCCACATATCTCCCTCTCACTCGCTTGGCTATGGGACATTAGTTCGTCTGATACCTATACAATCAAATGTTAACCAATAAACTGACACCGTCTAAGCAGTTGTTTGTTGAAGATCTCTACTAACACCATCTACTGGGAGAACTCTCTACTATGTCTACAAATGGCAGCGCGGTCACAGTCCAGTTATTTTTGGAAATAGGTGAAGAGGCTCTTCACCTATTTCACCTTTATAGCCACCACTGCATGCCCATAACAGACAGGTGGAGTGTCAAATTATTTACACTCAATCTATTCGTTGTAGGGCTAAAATAAATAGTTGTGTTTCTTATCACATGGTCACCCAATTAAATGACTTAATCATTTAATAAGAGAAGAGGTAGAGGTGTATTGTGACACTAATCACAGTTATCTCCTCTGAAAGTAATGAATTTTATTATACAGTTGGACCCTGTGGTGAATGAAGTGAAGGTGTTATTTATAGAGTGGAAAATATGTGCTTTTTGGAGGGCCCGGTATGCTGATAAGCGTACTTTTCCACTCATTGAGTTGTGGCAATAGTAAACCATTTCACTCCTTGGTTTACTTAGTGAAACCTCTGCAGGTTCAAACCAGCCAACCAGGCTGATCACCTAAACTACAACAGCCACCAAGGCAGAAATGATGTGGCATTCTAAGCAAAATATTTTAAAAAGATTCTGTTACAATATATTGGTACACACCAATATTTATTTTTAAAAAACACGATTACCAGAAATAATACCTTTTTTTTAGATAATACTTTTATGAATTTTTTTTTATGAAGACAAATATTTTCTATTTTTCCAAAATATACATAGAAAAACTTACATTTATTTAATTAAAATACATTTATCTTTATAACATGGAAAAATACTTACATTTTTTTACTTATCTCTATTATTTATAATTCAGTTGATGTAAAGCCTTTAAAAAGAGTGGATACGAAATTTTTAAAATACATTGAAAAATATTACACAAATTACATTTGTTTATAATATTATAGTAGGTAGTATTAAATACAATACACTGGATATTAGTACAATATGAATTAAAAATTTAATTAATTTTTATTTAAAAAAAGTTACAATCTGTAAAAATGATAAAGATAATTTATATTTTAATATGTAATATTATATAATTATAATCTAATGATAAATAATGATGTTCATTTTGAATAAATTCTATAAATGGTGCTAAAAATAAATTGTGGTGAGAAATTTGTACTATCAGACTTAAATCTTGGAAGACATAATCATGAACACAATTCAAAAAAGACAACTACTAACATTTCACATTATCCAAATCTACCATGATATTAGCAGCAAATAAACATGACAGCAAAGCGTACATGAAGAGAGAAATTTTTTGGAACTTATTAAAAAAATTTGCCCATAACAGGCAGGTGGAGTGTTGAATTATTTGTAATTATTTGATCTATAAGTTCCAGGGCTACAACAAACAGTTCTCTCTCTTTTCACGTGTTCACCTGTTTATACGACACGCATTTAACAATAGAACAGGTATAGATACAGAAGTCACGAGATTGCCTTTTGCATATGTATGGGCTGTGAGGGAAGGGAAGTGAAAAATTTGCAGTGCTGCCAACCTCAACAGTGAGACACTACTTGTACATTTCACTACCGTCCAGTTTCTACATACATATTTTGTAAGCTGTGGTTTATTCTGAGAAAATGTTTTCTTTATAAACCTTATAAGAAATAAATATGACCTGTAATATTGCCTATACCTTAATTACATGACTAGAAATGTTTGATTTAATGTAACTACGAATAAATTGCCTTCTTTACTATTGCTGTCGGCGTTTTCATTATCAGTCTCTCTAGTATCTACCCAACCATTTTCTTTTTTTACCAGGTGTCAACAAAACTGTTAAAGAATAGGTAGCTTCTTTATGTCCTTAATTTCCTTCTTAATTTTTGAAATTTTAGAAAGAGAAACATCACAGTAGTTAGCCGTTCGCTCACGGCTTTTGTTAAGAGGCACGGATTGGCATTTTTGTTGAGCTTCAACTTCACAACATTTTATTACACTGCATTCAGCTCTGTGAATAGTCTGCTAATGTTTTTGAGAAACCGACATTTGTGTTTACGGCAACAAACAGTTATATTTGTACAGTTAACCTACAAAAGGTTCTGCAATATACTGTATATGCTCTGGGTATAGTATAAGTTGTTATGTTTGTCGTACTGAAATTAAAGCAGTAGTCGCGCATGCGCACTGATGCTGTTCCCCCTTTACCCCTCGTTCCAAATAAGGGCAAACTCATGACTCAAGTGACTATATACATGACTATAACACACTAGCCACAGCTGTCTCCTATTTCATTATAAAGCCAGAATTTGTGGTGAATGAATTGAAGGTATCATTTGCAGAGTAGAAAGTAGATGCTTTTCAGAGGGCCTGGCATATTGATAAGCATATTTTTCCACTCAGTGAGGAAGGCAATGGTAAACCCTCTCACTCTTAATTTTACTTTGTAAAGCCTCTAGAGGTTCAAATCAGCCTCTATCAGCCTTTTGGCTAATCACCTAAACAACATAACAAAAAACAAATTTAGCAAATTTCAGAAAATTGAATATTTTCTTTAAAGAAAAACAATGTCTCTCACTTACTTGCCAAAGTAAAGGCTGCAAGTACAGAAGGAGCATAGAGGTAGTGTGCTAGCCTACAACATGGAGGTCTACGGTTTGATTCCTGGCTAGGGTCTGGAAATTTTTACAACTTAAAACCCACCAAAATCACTAATAATCGAGCTGTTCATGCAACTTTAAATAAAATAAGAAATGTACAGAACGGTGATTGTACAGGTGGGTCAAAACACGTCAGTGGCAGAGCTTGTGCCTTCAAAATACTGATGGTTAGTTACGAAATGAACTTTGTTTGAGTTGAAGTGTGAGAGGGGAACAATCTACTGCCAAGCATGCCCAGTTTCAATATTACAATCCTAACAAACATACTGACACTCGTAGTTCATTGGAATTTAACACAATTCTTATTTTATTACGTGACGAGTGGTACTACAGGAAATTTTGTTTTGATTTGGCTATTCTGTTTTTACGTTTTAGGCTATATTTTTTATACAAATAAAAGTATTTTAATTCGTTAACTCATCCCGTTTCTTTTCATTTCAATTCTTCACATTTTATTCATTATTCTGTAATGTTGTTATAAATTAGTTATCTATCCGCGTATTATAAGTTTATCATGTCGACCGTTCGAAAGCAGGCTAAAACAATTCCAAGTGCGGAACGGAATGTTATTTTAAATGTTATTAAGTGTTGTAAAGAAGAAGCAAAAAATAAACTATATAAAATTACACATTTGCATGTTTTTAGAAATGTACATACTACGATAGCAGCAGCGCATTGCCCACACTGAGTCCCGGGTTCATTTCGTCATTACATATCAGCAGGTGGAGTTCCAAAAAAAAAAAAAACCAAGAAAAACACTAGTAAACTAGTAAGTATCCACGATACTCCCAAGGGTAAAAAAATGTAAAATACACACGTACAAAACAACTGTGTGACACCGCAAATATAAAACAACTAACATACATGTAAATAGAACATGCAGGTGCAATAGGCGGGTCGACACAAAGCAATCTCTTCACTGTTCGCGGATGGGTGATGAGAGTTAGGTGTGCATATTTGCCACTGTCATCTCTGATGTCATGGCATTCCACTCACGCTGGAAGCGAAGCAATGGCCACCTGTCTAACTCTTCACTTGGGCATTTAATTACGTATTGTCGCCAACTCCCCTACCAACATTAGTGCCTGCAGATGGTCCCAATACCTGCCTGCTGCGGAGTGCTACAGACGTGCAGTGCCTACAGTGCCTCCCATCCACCTTGAAGTAGACTCACCGGAGGGGGATTTAAGCGACATCCCTGGCCAGCGAGAGTTACTCTTCGCTCAACTCTCAACAGGAGAAGAACAAGAAAGAAGAGCTCCAGACAGAAGATGAGCCCAGCTGAGACCGGACGCACCATCCGTGGTCTATGCTACCGATGGCGGATGCTACATTACCGCAACGGTCAACCTTCGCCAGCCCGGAGAGAGCTGCCTCGGCTGCGCTATCAGCAGATGGCCTACGCCGACCTGACACTGCGGGGCTCTGGAGGCCACTACTGTCACGCTGCAGTGGGGACCCAACTGCCGCTGAGGGAAGGCTAAGCCTGAACCCAGTAGCCAAACCGTCACTCTTCGGGCTCCGCTTCCAACCGCCAACAACAGCCCTTTTCAGGGCCACCAACACAATTAAACGGCCCTTTTCAGGGCCACCAACAAAATTAAACGGCCCTTTTCAGGGCCACCAACACAATTAAACGACCCTTTTCAGGGCCACAGATTTTACAGACAAGGTTTTGCCACGTGTCGTCGGCCCCGGTCGGCGACAGTATATTAAGACCACTTAAAAAATTAGAAAGCGCTCAAAGCAGATAAACAATAATTATGTGTACTTTTTTTACACATCATTTCTAAATTTATTGTAAAACAAAAAATAATTATAACAGAAATTATAGTTATTTAGTGAGAGAAATAAATATGGATACTATCCACAAAATGAAGCCTACTTCACCTGAATAACTGCTGCTGAGACATGTTGGCCAACACATGTTTGATGACTAGGTGAAGCACGTGAAATACCCTTACAAACTAGTTGCTAGTTTTTTCATTGTAATTTCACAACTCATTGACATTTAAGGTACTACGAATTGAATACCACTGAATCAAATTCTCTCCAAACAATTTCTCTCTCTGCTAATGCCGTCATGTCAAATACATTTTACTATACATAATATTGTAGTTTGGATTACCAAAGCTCTACTGTAATACATTAATGAAATAAATGGTAATTATTAATTAATGGTTAATTAATTCATTAATGGTAATTCTTTAATGAAAAATAGAAGTTTTAAAAACTATTAGTTAAGAAAATTATCAAATCAACTGCGAGGTTATTTACTACAGACTGAGTTAAATCATTTAACATATTTATAAAAGATTCAATTTAATTAATGAAAA
Source organism: Catonia carolina (assembly GCA_035578175.1). Classification (NCBI taxonomy): domain Eukaryota; kingdom Metazoa; phylum Arthropoda; class Insecta; order Hemiptera; family Achilidae; genus Catonia; species Catonia carolina. Next base: position 80,381,489 of record JAQMRL010000002.1, read on the forward strand.
AACCATTAAAATTAATAAAGAACTTAAAAAAAAATTGACAAACATTTCTTTTAATTTATTTAATTTTGTTTCACCAGCTTGGTCATTTAGAGTAATCCAAATCATCTACAGTTCGGCCGTTGTTAGTTTGCTCCTACAGTCAACAAACAAAAGCCACCTACTACAGGGTGCACGCTACACTCCACCACTTTACGGATGTCGTATTCCTATTAAGTTAACTATTTTTTAAATTATAAGTACTTAAAGTACTAAAAACATCAGTCATGATATGATGTAGGCTTAACAATTTCATTTATAAAAATACTTTTAAAAGTATTTTGTATTTAAATACTTTTGAAAGTATTTTGTTTTTAAATACTTTTGAAAGTATTTTGTTGTTACTTTTTACTCAGCGTGTACACATTTAGATATAATGCGCATGCTCAGTGACGTCATTATTTGTTTACATTAGGAGCAAACTAAGAGAGCAGCTGGACTATAACAATCTATACTAAATTATTATTATTATTTTATTTTTTTTAAAGATAATGTTTTGATAGTTATCATACAACTTTTTATGATGTTGACAAAAGATTTTATTACAAAAATTATACCATGTTGCCAAATTAGTCTTAAGTCTAACGACCTGAAAAATATGTCAAATACTTAAACTAGGTACTGCAATAATTTTTTAAAAAATCATTATGCAATCAAATCACATTATAAAGATTTTTTATGTTCCCAAAAGTAACTTTTTTAAATGAACACCTTAATGTAAATAAAATGTTAAGAATAAATTATTTTTAATAATTTTATAAACACACGTAAAATGAATATTAAATTATTACACAAAATATTTATAAATGTTTTTATTTTGTATGATTTATTGTATAGTTCAGCCGCTCTAAGTTTGCTCCTACTGTCAACAAACCAAAACCAGCTACTACAGGGTGCACGCTAGAGTCCGTGACTTTATGCATGTCGTATTCCTATTAAGTTATCTATTTTTTAAATTATAAGTACTTAAAGTACTAAAAACATCAGTCGTGATATGATGTACGCCTAACAATTTAATTTATAAAAATACTTTTAAAAGTATTTTGTATTTAAATACTTTTGAAAGTATTTAGTTGTTACTTTTTAATCAGCGTGTACACATTTAAATATAATGCGCATGCTCAGTGACGTCATTATTTGTTTATATTAGGAGCAAACTTAGAACGGCTGAACTATAATAAATCTTTTTATAAATTTAAAAATTTTAATTTCAAATAATACATAAGATTTTAATAATTATGTTAAATTCTGTTACAGTTACACCTAAATTTTTAATTTTTTACTTTTATAAGTCCATACTCATATCACACCAAAGCTTAGTTAAAATTTTATGATTTACATTTAATGTTTTTGTATATTAATATTAATGGTATTAAACACACTAGCTACAGAATATCCAATAATAAAATGGTAAAATTCTTCATTTCTACAGTGCACTGGACGGATTGGTTGAGATCAAATCAGAAAGATTTTTTTCTTCATGAATATTTGTTGACAAAACATATTTGATTATGCTACTTCAAAATTTTTTTTTTTTTATTCCTAATTTGTGTACGTTGCAATCTGTTCAATTGAGAACAATAAGCAACCCCATGACCCAATGAGATGAGGATGATGTGTATGACGTGTAAATGAGATGTAGTCTTGTACAGACCCAGGCCAACCATTCCTGAGAGAGTATGGTTAAGTGAACCCCAACCATCAAAGTACACCGGTAACCACTGTCTCGTATTCAAATCCGTATAAAAGTAACTAACTTTACTAGGATTTGAACCAGGAACCTTCGTCTCTGAAAATCAGCTGATTTTGGCGACGACTTTACCTCTAGACCAACCCGGTGGGTTGGTCTAGAAAGCCACCAATGCTGTTTATGCTCATAAAAAGCACGCAGGTAAAGCCGCCAATGCGCCAGCCGCATTGGCGCAGTTGGTAACGTGCTCGCCTCTCATCATGCGGTCTTGGGTTTGAGTCCCATTCAGGCACGGCATATTTTCATACGTTACAAAAATCATTTCATCCTTCACCGTCTGCATTAGCAGAAATTGCAGAACAGTCGGACGTTAAACAAAAAAAAAAAAAAAAAAAAAAAAACCCGGTGGGATACTTTAAAATAAATGAAAAAATTATTAAATTTTGATAATTTTTTTTAACCCACCGGGTTGGTCTAGAGGTAAAGTCATTGCCGCAAGTCAGCTGTTTAACAGCTGATTTTTGGAGACAAAGGTTCCTGGTTCAAATCCTAGTAAAGTGTTAGTTACTTTTATACGGATTTGAAAACTAGACAGTGGTTACCGGTGTACTTTGATGGTTGGGGCTCAATTAATTGTACTCTCTCAGTCTGTAGAAGACTACACAGTCTCATTTGCACATCCCACACATCATCCTCATCTGATTGGGTCATCAAGTTGCTTATTGTTCTCAATTGAACAGAACTGAATTGCAGATTGCAGCCGCTCGCTCACAGCTTTTGTTAAAAGGAACAGATAGGCATTTTTGTTTAGCTTCATCTTCACAACATTTTATTACATTGTGTTCAGGATTGTGAATAGTTCGACCACGTTTTCAAGAAACTGACATTTCTGTTTACGGTAACAAACTCGTATCGTATTCGATTGTCGTCTATGCTGTCACTTAATTTAGTTCATTGTGAATCTAATAGAGTACACTCATAGTCGTAATGTTGTCACATTATCGAATATATCGACTTTTACACTATCGATGTTATCCACCGTGAGCAAGCGATCTGCCAATACTTCTGCGCGTTGTTGTTAGGTATTATAATACTTAATTTTTTAAAAATTTTACTTAAGAAATAAAAAAGTAAATTGGTTATTAGAAATAGGTAATTAGTTTGTAAGAATTTAACTCATATAATAAATTTTATTATTCTTCGGTGAAAAATTTTTTAAATTCAAGAAAACATACCTCTCTTCACAGTCAAACATCTTTATCATTATAATGCAAGTAATCATAATCTTAATAAATGAAAAGTAATCTATTAATTATGATCTTTAATTTAATCTTTACTTTTTGAATTTATGACTAATGATTGATTTGTTACAATTTTTTTTAAATCCTCGAAAAATAGCAGTCTATGGTCAAAACTACAAAAAAAAAAATGTCAGTCTTCAAAGTTTTAAAGAGAAATTTCTGATTTGATCTCATCCTAGCCATGGTGCAACAATCTCTATTCTTACAATCTAAATCATTAAATTACTTGTAAATATAATTCTGATATCTGATACATTCTGTTCCACGATAAATAATTTAATAATAATATATTTTGGCAATGCTTGACTAGCAATAAAATAGTAAAATATAGGTCGTCAATTGTAAAAAATATGTTACGTTTATTAAACATTTATCAAGTTTCTATATACGTATATAATATGTATACGGTTACTATTACATAATATGAAATACAATATAAATATAGTTTAAACAGAAATATTATAGACAAAAATATTCACGTAAAAATCATTTCTACTACTAATATTTCATTACAGTCTGATACTACAATCACAAATATACTAAGAGATTGGTCCACAAAAATTTTAAACTAAATTTTACTTCCAAATATAAATATTTTATTTAACCCTCTATCTTATGCAACACAAAATTAAGTCCAGAAAGGGGACTTGCTTAACGTAACATATTAGTACTACAGAATCTTTTTGAAAACTATGTTGCTTTTTGCTGCCCATAACAGACAGGTGGAATGTCAAATTATTTACACTCAATCTGTTAGTTGTAGGGCTAAAATAAATAGTTCTGTTTCTTATTACATGGTCAGCCAATTAAATGGCTGAATCATTTAAGAACAGAAGAGGTAGAGGTGTACTGTGACACTAATCAGAGTTATCTCCTCTGAAAGTATTGAATTTTATTATACAGGTAGACCCTGTGTGGTGAATGAAGTGAAGGTGTCATTTGCAGAGTGGAAAATATGTGCTTTTCAGAGGGCCCGACATGCTGATAAGCATACTTTTCATATTAGAATATGTAAAGCAAATTATAAAAGATGTAGGGTGTTACAGGTATGTAGATATGAAACGACTTGTGCAAGAGGGAACAGCTTGGAGAACTGCATTAAACCAGTTGAGAGACTGATGACAAAAACATAGTGATTATATGAATTAATTAATGTGTGTAATAATATTGAAAGTGTGGATCACATGCGAATACACGCGGCCTGTTCCTAGAATATATTTTCTGGTAGGCCGTAAGGATCACAGATTTCCTGACCATTTTTTTTTATTTATCTGACATTTCATTAACTTCTTTCTTTTAAGTTATATACTCAATATAACGGGTGTTTCAAAAAGGACGTACTTTGAAGTTTAAGGGTTAATATTTTCTGCATAGGGAATATTTTTTCCCCCCAAATAACAGTTGGCACTACCGTACTCATTGTTGACCTATTGTGTATTACTGACATGTCTAGTGCTATCCCGGTATTCATTTGTGTCTATATAAGTTCAAACATGGTTTTTTCAAAGGATGAACGTGTTTTTATTATTGAAAGTTATTGCACATATAAATCTTACGAACGAGTGAAAGACGAGTTCCAGTTAAAATATTCCAATTCTTAAGTACCTAATAACACCACAATATCATATACAGTATTGTCGTTGGATACGTCCCTTGTTAATGACAACGGTATTGAAATATTGGATCGTGTTTATTTCAGTGACGAAGCATGGTTCCACTTGGATGGTTACATCAACAGCCAAAACTGCCAGATATGGAGCGCTCATAATCCTCACACATTTCATGAACGTCCACTACACGCACGTAAAATTGGTGTTTGGTGTGCGATCTCCCGGCGTCGTATTGTTGGGCCTTTATTTTTTGACACATCTGTAGATGGTGTGGTGTACCGCAACTTAACTGAACAATTTATAGCGTTGATAGAATTAAATAATCGAGATTGTTGGTTTCAGCAGGATAACGCAACGTGCGATACTTCTACTGAAACGCTGAATATGTTACGAGAATTTTTTGGCCATCATGATATATCAAAAGGATTGTGGCCACCAAGATCCCCAGATCTTACTCCTGCAGATTTTTTTCTTTGGGGAAATTTAAAGAGTAAGGTTTTTAAAAACAATTCTCATACAATTAAAGAATTGAAGGCTAATATTGAAAGTGAGATTACAAACATTAATGAGCAAACACTACGAAAAGTGGCTGCAAATGTTATGAAACAAGTCCGAACTTGCATTACAAGTGGAGGAAGTCATTTTGAACATTTATTGTGAAATTTTAAAGGTAATCTGAATGTTATAAAGGTAATAATTTCATACCGTATAATTTATAATTACTTAATGAAATACATTAGCGTTCTCAAACTTCGAAGTGCGTCCTTTTTGAAACACCATTATTATGATATGTTATTGATAATATTTAGTGCGGCCCCTGGTGTAAATTTACTAATTATGATGTGGCTTACCCTTATAAATTGCGGCAGCCAACTTGTTAAAATTAAAACTAATTACATCTTCAAAAAATTCTATACAAAAGAAAAACAAGCATTAAACACTAATGAACTTATAATTAATTTGTGTACGATACCATAACAGGTTTATTGTGTAGGCTAGAGGGTTAAACAATAAAAATAAAAGATTTTTATATTCTACAAATATCAGTGGTGATAAAATTTCATGTTATTTATTTCTCCTGGAAGAACAATATATGTATACGTATTTATTTCACTACATGTAATTTCAATAGAAGCTTGTACATGTTCCCTCTAGTTGCCACCTCCTTCTTATGCTGAGTAGTCAACATTGGTAGTATTGGTTGTTAGAAAAGTATTCCTCTAAAATGTGATCAGTGTTATTGTATAATCCTATTTAAGTTTATATACACCACGTTCATCGTTGACAGGTACTGCAGTACGCTTTAATCTCTTGTGCACTGAACTGGTGAATTTCTTTGTACTAAAATATAAACAGCCTTACATTTTATGCCCATAACCGACAGGTGAATTGTCAAATTATTTACACTCAATCTATTAGTTGCAGGGCTAAAATAAATAGTTGTGTTTTTTATCACATGGTTAGCCAATTAAATGACTGAATCATTTAAGAAGAGAAGAGGTAGAGGTGTACTGTGACACTAATCAGAGTTATCTCCTCTAAAAGTAATGGGTTTCATTATACAGCCAGATCCTGTGGTGAATGAAGTAAAGGTGTTATTTGCAGTGTGGAAAATATGTGCTTTTCAGAGGGCCTGGCATGCTGATAAGCGAACTTTTCCACTCGGTGAGTTGTGGCAATGGTAAACCACCTCACTCCTCGTTTTACTTAGTAAAACCTCTACACGTTTAAACCAGCCAACCAGGCTGATGACCTAAACAACACTGCAGAATATAATACAATCTAATTAATCGACTAAAACTGTATAACTCAGCATGACATTGGACTATGAAAAGTGTTTATTTTGACATTAAAGTAATACTTAAATATGAATAAGGCCTTCGGGCCAGCCCAGTCAATCAGCTGGTAGAAAGTCGCTATTATTTGTTAAGTAACACTGGTTTGGCAAGCAACTTTGTATGGTGACCAGTTGACAGCCATCCATGAAGAAACTCTACTGGGGGTCCCTGTTCAAACTCATCTCTAATCTACGGCAAAAACGATCAAATTGGGTGGTTGTCAACAATGCACAGTTCCCGATAACAAAATAAAAGCTAAAAAAAAAAAAAAAAATTTATGAATAAAAGTAAAAATAGATGGTGGTTCATATTACGCGTATAACTCATTTGATTATAATCAAGAGTAAGTATGGGTGTACAAATACACTAAACAAACTGATGCAACCACTTCCCAAGATGTGCAAGACGTGCAAAGACATGTTACGGAAGCTTCTATTGATATTACGTATAGTACAGAGTGATTCAATAAGATGGAAACAATTTCAATAAGCTGTATTTCCTGAACTACATGTTATATTTTAATTCTGTAAATTACATTTGAAAGAGAAAGTTTTAAATTTTAATTTACATACATGAAAGTTTATAGATGTTCAATGTGTCCTCCTCCGGCTGCACGTACAACATCTAGATGGTAACTGAACTCATCCCAAACTCTCTGACGCATGTCTTGGGTCACTGAGTTGACTGCAGCTGTGATAGGATTCCTTAGTTAATTCAAATTGGTGGGAAGAGGTGGTATGTAAACTGCACTTTTCACGAATCACCACAAGAAAAAGTCACAGGGTGTGAGATCTGGAGACCTCGGTGCCCAAAACTGAAGTGCAGAGTCGTCATTCGCCATGTGACCTATCCATCGTTGACGTATGGATTCATTTAGGAAACGCCGAACATTGCGATGCCTATGGGGTGGAGCTCCGTCCTGCTGGAAAATGTAATCTCCTGAATCTTCATTCATTTGAGGAAATCCACCCCATTGGCATCGCAATGTTCGGCGTTTCCTAAATGAATCCATACGTCAACGATGGATAGGTCGCATGGCGAATGACGACTCTGCACTTCAGTTTTGGCCACCGAGGTCTCCAGATCTCACACCCTGTGACTTTTTCTTGTGGGGGTTCGTGAAAAGTGCAGTTTACATACCACCTCTTCCCACCAATTTGAATGAACTAAGGAATCGTATTACAGCTGCAGTCAACTCAGTGACCCAAGACATGCGTCAGAGAGTTTGGGATGAGTTCAGTTACCGTCTAGATGTTGTATGTGCAGCCGGAGGAGGACACATTGAACATCTATAAACTTTCATGTAGGCCTATGTAAATTAAAATTTAAAACTTTCTCTTTCAAATGTAATTTACAGAATTAAAATATAACATGTAGGTAGTTCAGGAAATACAGCTTATTGAAATTGTTTCCATGTTATTGAATCACTCTGTATAGTAAGAGTTAATTTTCCATGACTATTTATGACTTTTCACAACCAGGATATCCCTATATACACAAATAGACACACTGTATGGTGTATAAATGAACAAACCATTTTGTAAAGTTATTCAAGAGACTATGATATACTGATGAAACCACTTTAGGTTCTTAGTTGTCTTATAAGTAAAAAGTCTTAATGGCTCAAACCAATCTTTTCAATGTTCAACTTTAACTGTAAGTATTATAATATTTCTTTACATATTTAAAAAGACACATGTTTATAAAGAAATCTTTACAGCAGAATGTTACGTACATAAATTTTTTTATTGAAATATATTTCAGTTTGTCAGTTATTCATTTCTAATATTTCTAGATTATTTTTTTATACTCGACATAGTATGTTTACTTCTGATCATGTGTTCAGTTACATTGGAGAATTTTCAGTTTCCTTTTTTATAGTTTGAATAGTGTTCTGTAAACCGTTTTTTAAAAATATCTGGTGGTTTTACCTATATATATATATATTTCATTACATTTAATTTTATAAATTCCACATAATCCTACATAGGATGTTTGATATAATAATGTTTTTGTTATATTGCTCAAAATGATGGCAGTGACAAAAAATTCATTTAGTTTCAATATTATTATAAAAAGAGATGAAATTCTTTTTGGTTTTATTTAAAATTACATTCTAACAATCAGTAGAGTAGTAACATTTTATAATATTATAATATTTACAAAAATAAAAACCATTATAATTATTATAATATAGTTATTATTATAATATATTTAATATATACAGTAAAATCTCTCTATTGCGGAACTCTCTATAGCGGAAATCTCTCTTTAGCGGCATTATTTGCCGACCCCGACCCTTTCGTATACTACGATAATGTATTTAACTCTCGTTATAGCGGCACAAAAATCTCTCTATAGCGGCAAAACAATATCTTCAGGATATGGATTTAGACGTCTATGTAGGGGCAGACAATGACTTAGCCACTTCAGCAGATGTTGGCAATGATGCAATAATCGAAAATGTCTAATCGAAAAGCCCAAAACAACGAGCAAGAAAGTGAATGACGATGAAATGGAAACAGAAATGTTGTCCCTTCAAGTAAACAAGTACTACACGCTATTCTTGTTGTTTCCACGTACTGTCATTGCCAATATATAAATGAAAATTTACAAGTTTTAAACATTGAAAATGAGATTAAAGACATGTTTTATGAATTGAAAACGAAACAAAATTTACAACTTATTTTAAAAAATGAAATGTACTTCACAGTCATTGTTTCCTTAATAACAAAAAAATATATACTGTACTGTGTATTTTTTTATGTTTGTGTAGCCTATGTTTTAGGAGATTTTAATTGTATGTATCCTATGTTTATTACTGTTCAGTAAAAACCGAGTTTCAGTGCTAATTAATTTTAGGCTATCTATTACGGTATGTACTGTATGAATGATTATTGAAAAAAGTTCAATACGAAAAGTGAAATTCTATTGTTAAACATCAGTAACACAACATCTAATAAAACCAGTTTGTATCCAAATTTGTTGTTAAGTTAATAACCTACACTTTATGTAGGTAATTAATTTAAATATCTCACTGTATTGAAGAAATCTACTGTATTAAACATTCGTCATAAAGTTATCTATTCAGTAGTTTTTCAAAAACTTATTCCATGCACCATTTACATGTACGTATATAAGTTATTTTGTACAGAAAAATTAGTACTCCAACTTCCCTCCCACCGTTAATTATTCGCTCTCTCTATAACGGAACTCTCTTTATAGCGGCGGTATCTCATAGTCCCTTCAATTCCGCTATAGAGAGATTTTACTGTATTATCAAATATATTATTATAATATAGTAAAAACCATTATAATTATTATAATATAGTTTTATTTATTTAATTTATGTAAAAACTTTGGCAGTTAATGTAGAATATAATTATGTTGATATTTATGGGTAAAATACCCAATTTTTTGGGTGACCTATTATTATTAAAACTAGGCTTAATAATAATTATAATAATTTAAACTAACAAATATTTGACACCAAAGCAAGTTAACATTTATTATTAATATTGTAATATAATGTAGTATATTTAAGTAGCCACAGATCAAATTAAAAAAAGCATGGCAGCGCATTGTAACTTGATAAATTGGTGCCTACCATGCAAAACCTTATCAAGCTTACAACTCTAAATGAAAATAACATAAAATTCAATCAATGATTTCCTCACAATAAATATATATTGGGTAATTTCGTTATTGGAAGAAAATAAAAACTTTGATATATACGAGGGTTATCCAGAAATAACCTCCGTTTTAAAATAAAAAGTAAACGAGTGAAGATACAAAAACTTCATTATATACGTATTAAAACTACAGTTTTTCTCTATTTTTCGACATATTCGCCAAACAGATTAAAGCACTTGTCGTACCTTGGAACATTCTTTGAAATACCCTCTGCATAAAAATCTGCCGCCTGTGAATGAAGCCAACCATTCACGGCGTTTTGAAGCTCTTCGACATTGGCGAACCGCTGAGATGCAAGCCACCGCTTCATGTTCGGGAACAGGTGAAAGTCACTAGGAGCCAAGTCCGGGCTGTATGGGGGATGATCGAAAACGTTCCATTTAAACTTGGGCAAAAGTTTATTTGTTCTTCGAGCTGTATGAGGGCGAGAAAACAAATTAACTTTTGGCCAAGTTTAAATGGGACGTTTTCGATCATCCCCCATACAGCCCGGTTTTGGCTCCTAGTGACTTTCACCTGTTCCCGAACATGAAGCGGTGGCTTGCATCTCAGCGGTTCGCCAATGTCGAAGAGCTTCAAAACGCCGTGAATGGTTGGCTACATTCACAGACGGCAGATTTTTATGCAGAGGGTATTTCAAAGACTATTCCAAGGTACGACAAGTGCTTGAATCTGTTTGGTGACTATATCGAAAAATAGAGAAAAACTGTAGTTTTAATATGTATAAAATAAAGTTTTTGTATCTTCACTCGTTTACTTTTTATTTCAAAACGGAGGTTATTTTCTGGATAACCCTCGTATTTAGCTTGAATGAAAAAGTGGAGGAGTATTGAAATCAATGGAGGCAACATTTGGAATGGATGCCAGAGGAGAAAATACCTTTAAAAGTGATGGAATATGTTCCAGTTGGAAGAAGGGAGGTGAGAAGACCTCGAAGAAGATGGCAATAGTCGAGATGTATGGTGTTTGTGTAGATGTACAGAATGGTTTGTGAGTTCGGAACAGGCTTATGCCTAATCCTTGATAATAATAAGAAGAAGAAGAGACAATTAGTACGTTAAAATTGATGAAATCTGTGGTAACGTTTCACACAGAATTATTTATGAAATTGTGAAAGACGATTTGTATTATGCGAAAATTTGTGCAACGTGGGTCCCTTGCATTCTTACTGATAAACAAAAAACCAAGCGTATGGCTACAGCATTGATATTTTTGACACGTTATTCTATTGAAGACTATTGAAAAAAATATATGACACGTTCCAATATACCATTTATAAATTTCACAACATTAGCGCAGAGTTTCAAATAAGAATATCTGAAATTTAATATTACATTAAATATATTTCAAAATAATTCCAAGCACAAATTTTTCACATCAAACATGTTACAACATTTTAGAAATTTAAAAAAAATTCATTTTTTTGTTAATTTTTCATAAAAAATTTCTTAAGGAAGAAAATAACATTATAAAAAATATTGAATAAATAATGAACCTTGCCTTATACAAAGAATTACAAAAGCTACATACATATTATTTTATTAAAATAATGTATTAAAAACAGCATTTAAAATACAATCATGATACAATATATTTATAATAATATATATTAAAATATAAATCACTAAATACGTATTGTATAATACGTAGTATTTTAAAGATATTTTACATAAATGCAATGGATTACGAATACATTAAACGATTTAAAAATCGTTTAAAAATTGGACATACACATTTCAGATTATTTTTATTATTATCATTATATACATACATAAGACTATTATACAAATATAAATAAATGAATGATAAAAATACAAAAATTATTTTAAATTGAAATAAATTTTAAGTTAAAACAATTTTATCACAATAATAAATAGATATGCTGATATTACGATAAGAAACTGTCATTAAAATACAATCGTATTAAAAACTGCATATAATTTATTATTTTAAATGCATGCAAGAGAAAACGTAATAGGAATTTTTAACTAAAATTTAAATAATTTTAAGTGTTTTTAAAGTTGATTATCAACATTTTGGTTGTAAATGATTTTTGGTACAATGTTGTTCGATTTTGAAGATACAAGTTTTTCAATTATTTGCACTCTATCTGCTATTTCTAGGGCTAAAAAATCTGGTGTGAAACACTCACACAACTTTCTTTTGTCAATGCAATTAATTAACAATAAACCTAACATTAGTAATAAAACATTAGACATAAACAAAAAAACTAACCTCAATAATAATAACCTAATTTTAATGATGAGTGAAAGACCCAACATGAAAATCTATCTCAGTTTAGCTTAAAAATACGGAAAATCACTCTTTCACACTAAACTAGGCTCTGTAGAGAAAAATGCTCTAAATAAAAGTTGTAGATCTTTTTATTTCCTATAAAATTGATTACATACATTTTGTCGTAAAATGCATAATAAGGCTGAAATCTTCAAAATCTTTAGTAAATGATTTTTGTAAAAGTGATTGGGGGAACGAGAGGTCTGTTATTCTTCTATCTGTAGAAAAAATAAAGCAAAATAATATTCATTTCTGAAAAAAATAATAAACCGGTAACGGGTTAAGAATATATAAGAGAAACTGGTCCAACCAATAACTTCACATGCTAGTGAATAGACTTCCTCCACGAGGATGGAAATATAAATCTAGAAGGAAAAAAGGCTTGGGAAGACCTAAAAAGAGATGGATGCTGGAACAGACCATTGAGCTTAATCCTTGACAGATGATGATGATGATGATGAACAACAATATAAACAATACAGATCATCTTGGTGGTACAGTAGGTAGTATGATAAACTACAAAGTGAAAAGTTCAGGTTTGGATCCCCAGATAATAATCACAACAGTTCAAAAACACCAACAACACAGACTTATGGCTTGAGATATTGTAGCAATTTTATTCCAAGATAAATAATAATTAAAAAGGCCGCTTCCATGGCCCAATGGTTAGCATGCTACACTGCAAAGTGAAGGTCCCACATTCGATTTCTGATCAGGGTATGGAACATTATTATAGTCATAAGAAAGTGAGAAAGGAATTCCCCTTCCACTCCAGATCCCGTGTAATTCTAGCCGAACCGCATAACAACGGCACCTTAAACGCCTCTACTACTCTGCCTGCCTCATATTATTAGCTACTACTATTATATTACATCACCTAGGCGTCGTCATTTCTGAACAAAATACAGAAGTGACAGAAATACAAAATAGGCTAAATCTTGCAAACAGATGTTTCCACGCATGCAACAAACTTATGTCTTCAAAATTGTTATCACGTACAACAAAAATAAAAATTTATAGAACAACTATCAGTCCAATATTGCTCTACGGAGCGGAGACATGGAAATTAGATAAAAGAGAGGAAAGGAAATTGATTGTATTTGAAAACAAGATCCTTAGAAAAATTTACGGACCTGTAAACGAGGGAGGAGAGTGGAGGAAAAGACACAACAGAGAACTTAGAGACCTTTATAGGGAGCCAGATGTGGTGTGTGAGTTCAAGTGTAAAAGAATTAGATGGGCTGGGCATGTTTTAAGAAGGAATGAGGACAGTAATCTTAACCAAGTGTTAAGAAGAAATGCTGAAGGACGACGACCGAGAGGAAGACCACGACGTAAATGGTGGAGTCAAGTGAGGGCCGATATAGAGAGAATTGGAGCGACCGAGGAAGACGCGGGGCATCGAGAGAGGTGGAGAGGCTGTGTTGGTGCGGCTAAATATCTACTTAGATATGTGTGGCCATGGCAGTAAGTAAGTAAGTAAGTAAGTAAGTAAGTAAGTACTATTATAAGAAATGAAAACCAATGATAGACCAGGAGGTCCCTCTTTCACTTCCCGCTCAAAAAACGTTATCACACTATTAATAATTTCACGACTTCGACTACGCAAAACTTGACCTTTTTTACCGACTTTATTTTTTCCCCTATTTTCTCTAATTTTATATGAACTCAGAACTGAACTGAATCAACTAAAAAGTGAACAGGTTTTAATAATATAAGACACTACATTAGAAATTAAAATCCAATAAATAGCAATATAGTAAACGATAAAAATAAATACATTAGATAGAACAACAAAGATAGATTATAACATTCGTGTATAGTTCAGCCTCTCTTAGTTTGCTCCTAATGTAAACAAATAATGACGTCACTGAGCATGCGCGTTATATCAAAATGTGTACACGCTGATTAAAAAGTAACAACAAAATACTTTCAAAAGTATTTTGTATTTAAATACTTTTGAAAGTATTTTGTTGTTACTTTTTAATCAGCGTGTACACATTTTAATATAATGCGCATGCTCAGTGATGTCATTATTTGTTTACATTAGGAGCAAACTAAGAGAGGCTGGACTATAGACTGGCCCAAGACACTGTCACGTCACTTTTTCCTTTTATACAATATTTTCACTGTACAACTTCAAACCCATCGTAGACACTAATAACCAAAATGTTGACCCAACTTAAAATTACTTAAAAAATAAAAAAAATAAAATAGTTAAATTAAAAAACTAAAAGATATTTTTTGTACTATTACATTGATTATTAATTTAAAATAGTACAATGTATAATTGCAACAAGACAGTATTTACTCCACAAAATTATTAATTTTTTTTTTAATTAAACCAACTTTTAATATGCAGTTTTTTAAGAAATTTTTTTATAAAAATTTTTAAATTAATAACTAAAAAAAATTACTTTATTTTTTTAAGAATATTATATAATAAAAAAAATCAATTTACTGCAGGAATCTTTACAAAAATAAAAACAATTTAAATAATTAGAAATAAAATAATAATAAAAATAATAAAAAATATTATGAATCACAGGTTCAGCCTCAATACATTGTTTTTTTTTCATCTACAACCATGGTCAACTAGGCAACTAACTATTGTTTATCAAATCTACACAATCATTTAATTTAATTATATCATATAATACAAAAAACAACTACATTATAAATAATATAATTATAATAATAATAATAATAATAATAATAATTTACAATATTTATACCACACCAGGTACAACCACACTGTTATAATATTAAATTATAATAATATAATTATAAAAATTAACAAATATTACAAAAATTTAAAATTATAAGACTAATAAGTGTTTTAATGTTCTTTTCACTGATTTAAACAACCTTGATTTGTTCTGATATTCAAAAATAAGTATTTATAATGCATCCTGCACTCTTCCCAAAACGGGCAGGTGGAGTGTTATTTTAATTGCACTCTATCTGTTTGGTCCAGGGCTAAAAAAAATATTTCTGTTTCTTATCACATAGTCAGCCACTTATATGACTGAACTATTTAAGAACAGAAGAGGTAGAGGTGTACTGTGACACTAATCAGAGTTACCTCCTCTGAAAGTAATGAATTTCACTATGCAGCCAGACCCTGTGGTGAATGAAGTGAAGGTGTCATTTGCAGGGTGGAAAGTGAGTGCTTTTCGGAGGGCCTGACATGCTGATAAGCATACTCTTTCAACTCAGTGAGGAAGGCACTGGTAAACCACCTTACTCTTCGTTTTTACTTAGTAAAATCTCTAGAGGTTCAAACCAGTCTTTCGGCTGTTGACCTAAATAACAACAATGCATCCTGCAGGTGGAAATCAATTCTATTTTATACACGTAATAAATTTATGATTATTTAACCCTTTATAGGGGAGTAATCTCCCCATAATTGAAAGGTGGAGTGTCAAATTATTTACACTCAATCTGTTCGTTGCAGGGCTAAAATAAATAGTTATGTTTCTTATCACATAGCCAGCCAATTAAACAACTGAATCATTTAAGAACTAGAAGTACTATGTGTATCAAAAAGAATGACCCGATTTTATATAGATTATTTATTAAGAAGAATGGCTTAACACCAACAAATTACATACTAAATTACTCACAAAAGACATAAGTTTATGAAAATCTATCATAAATGTTCAATATGTCCTCCATTGGCTGCACGGACGACATCTAGCCGATAGCTGAATTCATCCCAAACTGAGCGTAGGGTGTCTTCTGTCACTGAAGCTACAGCAGCTGATATTCTGTTTTTTAGTTTATCAATGTCACGAGGTAAGGGAGGAACGTAAACAAGTTGTTTAACATATCCCCACAGGAAAAAATCACATGGTGTTATGTCAGGGGACCTAGGAGGCCAAGAGTGTAAAGCCTGGTCTCGCGGTCCTGTACCCCCTATCCAACGTTGAAGCAAGTTGTCATTGAAGAAACTGCGCACGTTGTTGTGCCAGTGCGGTGGTGCTCCATCTTGCTGATAGATGAAATTGTCAGAGTCAATAAGTTGTGGGAATAACCAGTTCCATAGCATTGCAAGATATGATTGTCCTGTTACGGTTTGTTCCTCAAAAAAGTAGGGTCCATAAACCTTGCTTTGGACCGCGAGACCAGGCTTTACACTCTTGGCCTCCTAGGTCCCCTGACATAACACCATGCGATTTTTTCCTGTGGGGATATGTTACACAACTTGTTTACGTTCCTCCCTTACCTCGTGACATTGATGAACTAAAAAACAGAATATCAGCTGCTGTAGCTTCAGTGACAGAAGACACCTTACGCTCAGTTTGGGATGAATTCAGCTATTGGCTAGATGTCGTCCGTGCAGCCAATGGAGGACATATTGAACATTTATGATAGATTTTCATAAACTTATGTCTTTTGTGAGTAATTTAGTATGTAATTTGTTGGTGTTAAGACATTCTTCTTAATAAATAATCTATATAAAATCGGGTCATTCTTTTTGGTACACAGTACTAGAAATGCAATCGGTAAAAACATGTTTGTGTGGGTTGAGGGGGTCTGTTTACGTGTATATTCGGGTGAAGAGTGTATTGTTAAAATCGACATGAAAACAATACTTTCCTTCATTTATATTCATATAGGCAAGAGAAAATAAAAAGAAATCCATTATTTTAATAACAATTAATCTTTTTGGTAACAATGTTGTGTGAGGTGTACAATTCACACTTGATATTTATCAAACAAATATCAAGCTGCTGAATCAAATTGACAGTCATGTATCGGTGGAAATAATAGTGGAAGAATAGAACATGACTACACTTAAAAGTCTAACATTATAATATAATCTTAAAATGGGGTAACTGTCAAAGTGGCCTAAAAATGTGTTTACCTAATAAGATTTACCTTAAAATTATATACATTTATGAAACTGTCAACAATATGTAGCAAAATTTTTAAGGCTGTCCTTAAATTCCACATAACTTTTACGCAACTGCCCTACAGAAAAATTAAAAAATCTGGTGTGATAAACTCACACAACTTTTTCTAGCCAATGTAAATAATGAAAATTATAACCTAATTTTAATCATGAGTAAGTGACGTTAAATGATGTTGTTGTTTAGGTCAACAGCCGAAAAGCTGGTTTGAACCTCTAGAGGTTTTTACTAAGTAAAACGAGGAGTGAGGTGGTTTACACATTGCCACAACTCACTGAGTGGAAAAGTACGCTTATCAGCATGCCGGGCCCTCTGAAAAGCATATATTTTCCACTCTGTAAATGACACCTTCACTTCATTCACCACAGGGTCTGGCTGTACAATGAAATTCATTACTTTCAGAGAAGATAGCTCTGATTAGTGTCTTTTACACCTCTACCTCTTCTGTTCTTAAATGATTCAGTCATTTAATTGGCTGACCATGTGATAAGAAACAGAACTATTTATTTTAGCCCTGCAACAAACAGATTGAGTGTAAATAATTTGACACTCCACCTGTCTGTTATGGGCAGGTTAAGTGATAATCAACAAATGTTCCACTTAAAAATACGCACAATCACTACCTAATTCACTTTAAAGTAAGCTCTGTATTAAAAAAATGCTGGAAATAAAGGTGCCATTTTGTTTGTGCGATTGTCGCATGCGATTTCTGCATGCGTCACTGCCATTACTCATCAAATGGATTTCTGAAGGTGCGGTTTCGTTTGTGCAATCATGCAGTAATCACATGCGATGATTGCACAAACAAAACTGCACCATAAGAGTTGAAAATTTTAACATTTTCTATAACATTGATTATAAACAAGTGAAATGAAAGAGTGATTATCCGTATTTTTACAGCAAACTGAGGTCGATTTTCATTTTGCATCTTACACTCATGATTAAAATATGGTTATGTATATTGAGGTTAGTTTTTTGTTTATTTCTAATGTTTTATTACTAAAGTTAAGTTACATTGGTCATTATTTCCATTGGCAAGAGAAAGTCGTGTGAGTGTTTCACACCAGATTTTTTATTTTGTTGCATATTGTCAACTGAAGTGATATAACAGAACAATATAGTAAAAAATTTCCTATGCGCATTTGGTAATTGAAGATGGGGGAAGAGTTCCCCCTCTAACTGCCTGTTTGTGATATAATTGGAGAATCATCAGCAATGATTGGGAATGGGAAACTTGAAAACAGTACAACCAGAGCAAGACACATTTTACCAATTTTTCTGTAAACAGTAAAATAATAATTGGCCGGCCCGTGGTGTAGTGATCAGCGCAACTGGCTACTATGCCAAGGTCCCGGGTTCGATTCCCGGTCAGGTCTGGCATTTTTTTCATCTGTAAATCACCACATATCATTACCTACGCACAAGCCCGAGGCTTATGTAGGCATCATCACTCAATAAAAATAAAATAATAATATGCAAGAGAAATTAAAAAAATAAATTTAGTAACACATGTAATTAATAAAGTGTTAAACATCTGTAAATATATAAAAAAAATATGAAATTTAAAAAGGAAAAAATATTTATGATAATATTTGTAAGAAGAGTGGATGTTTAGATCCGGTGAAAACTCGATTTTGTAAAATTGACATGAAAACAATATTTTCCTTCCTATATATTACTTATTTACTATATGGTGTAATGGTCAGCGCAACTGGCTACTATGCCGGGGTCCCTGGTTCGATTCCCGGTCAGGTCTGGCATTTTTTTCATCTGTAAATCACCACATATCATTACCTACGCATAAGCCCAAGGCTTATGTAGGCATCATCACTTAATTTAAAAAATAAAAAAAAAAAATTGTCGTGTACGATTATTTAAAAGGTCAGCCTTAATAGTGAATGTCACATATATTAACAAAATGCAAGTAGGTCAAATGCAATGTTATACAGATGAAATAAAAATGCAGTCTAGTTGTGATAGTTCCTGTAATAGTAAAACTGTGATCACGACTAGTGACTAGAGAGAGACATTACCACAGAGTAATACAACTTCAGTTTTCATTTTTTGTCATTGTAATTTCACAAATATAAACATTTACTTAATAAAGAATAAAATTATTGTAAAAATCATATCAATGTAAGTTTGAACCCACCGCGTTGGTCTAGAGGTAAAGTCGTCGCCAGAATCAGCTGTTTAACAGCTGATTTTCAGAGACAAAGGTTCCTGGTTCAAATCCTAGTAAAGGTAGTTACTTTTATACGGATTTGAATACTAGACAGTGGTTACTGGTGTACTTTGATGGTTGGGGTTCAATTAACCATACTCTGTGAGTGTGTCTGTAGAAGACTACACAGTCTCATTTACACGTCATACATATCATCCTCATCTGATTGGGTCATGGGGTTGCTTATTGTTCTCAATTGAACAGAAATGGTGACGACTTTACCTCTAGACCAACTTGGTGGGTCAATATGATTTTTAGAATAATAATAATAATAAAATTATTTTTCATTTAATTTTAGATAATGTTTGTTTGGATTATTAAGAGAATTACGGATAATCACAACCAGACTGTACAAACAACAATTTGTATAATAATAATTAATTGGAATTCACAACCGTTTGTACTGTATCAGTTTAACAAATAAAACAATCTAACATAACAATTAATTAATTAATAATTGACAATAATTACTTAAAATGTTCAACTAATATCAACAAATCCGTAACATTATTCACACAGAAATAACAATTGAAGAAGAACACCGTTAATTTTTAGGCCACAATATTTACTAAAATAACAAAATATAATTAATGCCGGGTGATTAAAAACTATACAACAATCTCTTGGGATCTAATTCTATAGCTAAAAATAAGAAAAAAATTCATATAAACATATGCCTGAAAACGCTTAGTTAGCGACTTACGGCTAGCGAAAAATTTCACCTACAACTCTGTACCCTCGGTGAAGTAAGGCCGTATAAAAATGTTAAAGGTAGTTACAAAGATACAAATACCATTGTTTCTTATGTTTTTTAATCTGAAAAATTGAATAAAATTGGTTCCAGAGCTGTAAATGCAATAATTTTAGAGATATCTTACATAAAACACAAGAATTGGTGCAAAGAAATAACACATTTTTGTGTTTAACGTAAGATTACTTCCATAAATGGTAAATAAAGATGTATTTTTTCTTAAATAAATTTGTAGAAAATTTAATTCTGAAAAGATTCATGTGAATTACTCAGGGAAAAAATGAATAATAGATATTGAAATTTCGCTTTATTTAAAATCAAAACAGACGCACATAAAATGCACATTCTTAACTGCACAAAATTATTCATTTATTTAACGTCGCATCAACTACTGAGGTCATTAGTGACGACGTTGGGGTGTAAATTTTTTGTAAGATAGAGGATGAAATGATTTTTTTGTAACGTATGAAAATATGCCGTGCCTGAGTGAAATTCGAACCCAGGATCGCACGATGAGAGGCAAGCACGTTACCAACTACGCCAATGCGACCGGCAAAATAATATATAAAATATTAACTAATATTTAGGTTGGGAGTAACAGCTGATAAATGATCAGCTGTATCTTTGTAACTACCTTTAACATTTTTATACGGGCTTACTTCACCGAGGGTACAGAGTTCTAGGTGAAATTTTTCGCTAGCCGTAACTCGCTAACTAAGCGTTTTCAGGCATATGTTTATATGAACTTTTTTTCTTATTTTTAGCTATAGAATGAGATCCCAAGAGATTTCAGTATAGTTTTGAATCACCCTGTATACAAATGTTTGTTGTAGTAAGATGATAACTGTATCTAACCGACTAATTTAAACTAGTATAATAATTAATTAATACCGGTATACACGAATAAAAATGTGAAAATTAAATTTCCTATCGGCAAGAATAAAAACATTTATCTAATAGTAAAATAATTATAATAAATAAGTCTTTCATCACCGGCGGTCGAACGATTTAGCTGAACTGTGAGGATATGAGGACTCCCTTCAACTGTTTCAACACGTTTACGTTTACCCTGGTTCACTACAAAACAAAATACAAAATACGGTAACAAATAATACACCACAATGCATTAGATTAGATTAATTTGATATTGCGTAGTTATGCCACATATCTCCCTCTTACGCACTCGGCTATGGGGGACATTAGTTCGTCTTTTTTTTTTTATTTTTTTATTTTTTTTTTGCGCCCTGGAGACTCCAGGAATCACACAATGTATCACTACTATCAAGAAAGAAATTCTTGTATGCTATAAAAAGTTTCACCGATCAAGTAATTTTTTAAATTTTTTTTAAAGGAATTCAAATCCTCACAACACTTTAAAGATTGGGGTAATTTATTTAAGAATTTTCTCCCTGCATAAGTAGGTTTTTGTTCAAACAATTTTATGGAGTGATTAGCCACATAATAATCATTCCTGTTTCTCGTGTTATGATTGTGAACATTGAAATTCTGCATAAAATTATTTTGCCTAACATACATAATCACCTCAAAAATGTAGAGACAGGGAACTGTAAGCAATTTAAGCTCCTTAAATAGTGGCCTGCATGAGGTTAGCTGGTTAGCTCCCACCATACACCTAATAGCTTTCTTTTGAATTTTAAAAACCCTATTCATATTACCCATGCTAAAATTACCCTATACTAAAATACCATAACGGATATGAGACAGAATGAGGCCATGATAAGCTGCCATTAGTAATTTTTTATCATTTAATCTGGCAACTTGTTTTAGTGCAAATACCCCAGATGATATTTTACTACAAACTTGATTGGTATAGAAGTCCCAAGACAAAGATCTATCTAGAGATACGCCCAGGAACTTCACTGTTTCTACATGCTCTAAACTATTATTATGAATAAATACATCCACTTCTCTACTTTCTTTAACGTTATGTTTATTTTTGAACTGCAAGTACTGACACTTTTTCCCATTAACTGTTAATAACATTTGATTCAAGAACTGCACTGTCTGATAAGTTACCTATACTACGGTGAATGAAGTTGAGGTGTCATTTGCAGGGTGAAAAGTAGATGCTTTTCGGAAGGACTGACATGCTGATAAGCACACTTTTCCACTCAGTAAACCACCTGATTCCTCATTTTACTTAACCCTCAACTGGTATCATGCGGTCTGTGAGACCGCTGTCATTTTTTACCCCTCCAACACTTCCCTCCCAATTGCCCAACATCACGTATATTTTGTATACCTTTCAATTATTGTTTGAACTATGCGTGATCAAGATCGTTTTCGGTATGAGCTAACAAGTTGTGAGTTATTTGTATTTTGTTTTCTACTTGCGGTCTCCTGGACCTATGATACCAGTTGTGTAACTTTTTGACGACTATAAAACCAAGTAGTACATGGATTGTTTAAAGTTTTAATGAATATATAATAATTTTTCATACATCATTTCTTTGTTTAATACTATTATAAAATATTTTCATATGTAATTTTATAAAATTTTCATTATGGATGATACATTTAAAATTTCTGAAGCGGCTTCAACACAATTGGGTTCATCACGTAAACAAGTTGTACGTGTTAATGATGTGAATTTTTATTAACATAAAAATCTTTAAATTTTATTGTAAATAATCAAAAAGTAAAAAAAACGAATAAACTTTAATAAATATTTGTCAGAGTGTACTGCCCAACAATAGACATAAATAGCAAAACTCGGAACCAAAATGTAAGTTGTACTTCATAATTTTGTAAATAAATTTGTCTTTATCATATTAATTACTTATTTCTTTATAATTATTAGACTACAGAATGTTTCTAGGGCTCAAAAATTTTATTGTTCTGTTCAAAATGAAAGTAAAAGTCAAAAAAATGCACAGTGTTCGTTTTTTACTTTTTTAAATAGTAATTTTGCATTTATGCTAAGTATTTTACATTTACATCTTCGATTATACATGGTTTTATAAGTTTACAATTAAAACAAATTAATTAAATAAGTATGAAGAACTTAAATATAAAAAACAAATTTGGAGGTCTGTCAGACCTCTGATACCAGTTGTCACAAAAAATGATGATACCAGTTGAGAGTTAAAAAAGTCTCTAGAAATTCAAACCAGCCTTTTGGCTGATTACCTTAACAACAACATACAAATATATAGATGACTGAAGATGCAGTAATTTTGGTAAGTTTTTGAAAGAAAATTTTTAACGTTTTACATAATATTTCGTGTACTCTGATGGTGATGGATCCACCGTAACACGTGCAAGTATACAGAGTAAGAAGGATCAAGACAGCTGAAAAGGTTAATGAATAATGAAATTTATATCATATAAAGTACACTCTTGTGGTTTAGGTCATCAGCCCCTTTAGGCTGGTTTGAACCTCTAGAGGAGGTTTTACTAAGTAAAACGAGGAGTGAGGTCATTTACCATTGCCACAACTCACTGAATGGAAAAGTATACTTATCAGCATGGCGGGCCCTCTGAAAAGCACATATAGGATGATTCAAAAAGAGCGCCGGTTTTGATATATCAAATTAAGAGATTTATTTTATTGAAAAACTGAAAATAAATACATCAACAAGTTCATCTTTCCTTCCGATTTTATGTATGAAAAATGATGTCATGCATGTGTCCTCCTCTACTGCGCTGGCACGCATCAACTCTGTCCATGAAACTGGATATTACTGCACGACAAGTTTCGACTTCCATTTGCCCGACAACCCGTCGAATTTCCTCCTTCAAGTCATTGATGTTTCGGGGTTTATTGGCATACACCAATGACTTCAGATGACCCCAAAGAGGAAAGTCACAAGGCGTCAAGTCACACGACCTTGGTAACCATTGATGGTCGGAATTACGAGAAATGATGCGATCCTGGAACCGTTCACGGAGCAACAACATTGTTTCTCGTGCAGCGTGACAGGTGGCACCATCCTGCTGAAACCACAACTCGTCAATGTCCATTCCATCCAAATGACGCCACAAAAACTCCCTAATCATCGTACGGTATCGGTCTCCATTTACTGTCACGGCTTGTCCTTCTTGATTTTCAAAAAAGTAAGGGCTGATGACACCGCCCGACCAAAAGCCGCACCAAACTGTCACTCGCTGTGCATACATTTCCCTTTCATTAACCACGCGAGGGTTTTCTAAACCCCACATACGGCAGTTCTGTTTATTAACAAAACCGTTTAAGTGAAAGTGCGCCTCATCACTGAAAATGATTTTGTTTGCGAAGGTGTCATCATCCTGTTGTTTTCTCAATACCCAGTCAACAAACTGCCGTCTCTTCTGGTGGTCTGCCACTTTCAAATGTTGCGTCAACTGAATTTTATACGGGTGATATTGGAGATCGTACCGAAGAATTCTCCGTACAGAAGAACATCTTAAACCCAATTGTTGAGAACGGCGACGTATTGATTTTGCTGGGCTAACAGCCACACTGTCACGAACCAACGCAATGTTCTGCTCAGTTTGGCCAGAACGACGACGTCCAGAACTTTTAAGGTCGACTGTTGACCCCGTCTCAAAAAACTTTTTCATGAGCCTGCGAACTGTTGATTCATTCGGTGCTTCATTACGTCCTAGAGTACCGCGAAGTCGCCTGACAGTAGCTGCATAACTCTCTCCACTCTGGTAAAATGTTTTAACGATTAACACTCGTTGCGCAATAGTAAACTTCTCCACGGTTAGACACAGACTGCGAGAGTACTACACTGCGAACAAGAGAAACTACAACTGAATCGTCAATCGGAATGTTCTCCAAAATAGAAATGTGGTCAAACAATGTTGCCAACTGATAAACAAAAATTTACCAGCCGTTTAAAAATCGGCGCTCTTTTTGAATCACCCTTAATTTTCCACTCTGCAAATGACACTTCACTTCATTCACCACAGGGTCCAACTGTATAATGAAATTCATTACTTTCAGAGGAGATAACTGTGATTAGTGTCACAGTACACCTCTACCTCTTTTGTTCTTAAATGAGTCTGTCATTTAATTGGGTGACCATATAATAAGAAACACAACTATTTATTTTAGCCCTGCAACTAACAGATTCAGCGTAAATAATTTCACACTCCACCTGTCTGTTATGGGGAGAAAAAACAAATTTTATATTTCAGTAATGCTTTATTGTTATAGTCACGTGAGTCTTGAGTTTGCCCTTGTTTGCAGCGAGGGGTAAAGGGGGAAGGGGGAACAGCATCAGTGCGCATGCGCGACTGCTTTAATTTAACTACAGCAAACTTACTTTTACTTTACTTTACTTTACAACCAGGGCGTTCAGGCTTCCGCAGCCCCTCCTCACCGCGACCTAAAAGATCTTTTGTGATTGCCCCTATTCCTAATTTATGCAAGACCCACACTTTCGATAAAGCGCAGGATCTGCCTAGGATCTAGTGCACTTACCTGAGAAGGTGTTAACACGTCCTTACCCATCAGCGCTCTTCTTTTGCAGCCAACCACTTTGCAACTGCATAAAATATGCTCAGCCTTCTCTTCTGCCTCATGACAGAATCTACACAGGCTCTCTTCAGCAACTCCTATCTTGGATAAATGATACCCAAGATTACAATGACCAGTCATCAGGCCCACTACCCTCCTCAAGTCCTGTCTTCCTAGTCTATTATATATCCCAGCCTTTCTGCTGGAATAGGCAATGAATTTCCTAGCCTGTTCACAGCCTGGCACCTTCTCCCAATAGGAGGTTTTAGCCTCCTCTTCCCAGGCCCTAACTATACCTCTATAATAGCCTTCACCACACAGAATGGCTCTGGGCCTATGAAGTGAGACGCTGCACCTACAGCAAACTTAACAACTTACACTACACCCAAAGCATAGCCTATACAGTATACAGCAGAAAGTTTCTTAGGTTAATGGTACAAATATAACTGTTTGTAACCTTAAACACAAATGTTAGTTTCTCAAAAATGTGGGCAGACTATTCACAGTGCTGAACGAAATCTAATATGCAGTGAAATAAAATGCTGTTCAGTTGAAACTAAACAAAAATGCCTTTCAATGCCTCTTAACAAAAGCCATCAGTGAGTGGCCAACTACTGTGATGTTTCTCTTTCCACAATTCGAAAAATAAAGAAGGAAGTTAAAAACATGAAGAAGCTATTCTTGAACAATTTTGTTGATACGTGGTAAAAAAAGGAAGCGGTTAGGTAGACTATTATTATTATTATTTTATTATTTTTTTTTTTTTTTGGTTTAACGTCCGACTGTTTTGCAAATTGCTGCTAATGCAGACGGTGAAGGATGAAATGAATTTTTTTTTGTAACGTATGAAAAAATGCCATGCCCGAGTGGGATTCGAACCCAAGACCGCGTGATGAGAGGCGAGCACGTTACCAACATCGCCAATAGGTAGACTAGTGAGACTGATAGTGAAGATGCCGGTGACAGCGATCATAAAGAAGGCAATTCATTCGTAAAAAATTTGTTCCAATGGAATAAAGTAGCTGGTAATTACAGTAAATCAAACATTTCTAGCCATGTAATTAAGCTATAGGCATTATTACAAGTCAGATTTATTTCTTATAAGGTTAATGAAGAAAATTTTGCTCGGATTAAACCACAGCTTACGAAATGTATGCAGAAACTGCACGGTAGAGAAATGTACGAGTAGTGTCTAACTGTTGAGGTTGGCAGCAATGTCATATTTTCACTTCCCTTCCTCACAGCCCATACATACGCAAAAGGCAATCTCGTGACTTCAGTATCCTATACCTTGAATACATTTTTTTAGTTTGTCGTATTGCATGCAATCAGGTCATCTACAAAGTAAGTGTAGTGCTTGCACATTTTAAAATAGTTTCTGCCTATTTGTGATAACAGTAAAATGATAGAGTTAATGTAGTGTGACGTTTCTACTTAGTCCTTATTTTTTTCGCGGCATGCGTGTTTTTATTATCTTGTTCTTTAGTGTTTGCAGGCTTTTCGACAGTCCCGCAATATCTGTGGAGATGAGCGGGTGCAAGTGTGTAACAAAAATGTCATACTTTAAAAGTATGTTAATGTTAGTTTGAAATCGCCGGAGCCTATTTGGTAATATGATTTAAACATGTTTTCAGTGTTACATAAGATTGTCATTAAATTCATTTTTGTTTAATAATGTATTATTATTTTTGTGATGCATTATAATTTATTTAGTCTTCTCTCTTATAATTGTTTATTTTATTTATAACATTTTATGTTTTATTACTTTCTCTTGCCTATATGAATATATAGGAAGGAAAGTATTGTTTTCATGTCGATTTTAAAGAAATCGAGTTTTCACCGGATCTATACGTTTTCAGACCCCCTGAACCCAAAAAACATGTTTTTAGCGATTGGTCTGTGTGTGTGTGTGAACAGAATATCTCAAGAACGGAACATCGTACGAACTTGAAACTTAAGTTACGTACCACTACCGGACTTGACACGAACATTTTCATCAAAATCGGTCAACCGGAAGTGGTAGTTTATTCGTGTAATTTTTCACTTTTTTGCGATTTTCTCAAAAACTGGTCCTACGATTTTTTTAAAAATCGCCTGGTTTACTCAATTTTTTATTCTCTACAAGATAGGGTAGGCGTCATGTTTGCTGAAATTCTGGGTGAGGCTGTTTTCACGTAAAAACGTTGTTTTTTTAAGATTACAGCTTTAATATGCATTTTAGCGCAAAACTTTATATAATAAAAGTTGTAGAGAATTAAAAATTCTACAACTTTTATTTCAAACATTTTTTTGTATAACGCTTAGTTTAGCGGTAATTTGCGATTTTCTGTTTTTTTCTCACGAAAACGTGAGAAAAATCGATGTTTTTAACATTTCGGCCTTAGTATGCATTATACGACAAAAGTGTATATAATTTAATTTATAGAAAATTAAAAGATCTACAACTTTTATTTAAAGCATTTTTCTCTACAGAGCCTAGTTTAGAGAGAAAGAGTGATTTTCCGTATTTCTAAGCCAAACTGAGGTTGATTTTCATTTTGCATCATTCACTCATGATTAAAATAAGGTTATGTTTTTGAGGTTAGTTTTTTGTTTATTTCTAATATTTTATTAATAATGTTAGGTTTATTGTTAATTATTTGCATTGGCAAGAGAAAGTTGTGTGAGTGTTTCACACCAGATTTTTTTTTTGTTGTAAATCAATACATGTTTGTTTTCATCAACAAAGTGTACGTCTTTCTATTTCCCTGATTTTATCATTACGCTACTCACTTGAGTTGCTTCCAAGCAGTAAATTGTATTTTGTTAAAATTTGCTTACCTTGGTGGAGGAGTGTCCGGGGTACTGGTGGCCCTGTCCTACATGTAAACAGGCTTCATTTTGTAAGCACGCTTCCAAATTTCACACAAGCAGACTGTTGAATGAAACCGATAGAATATAGCGAGGGGCATAGACACATGCGTGATAATAGTCCACGCCCACAATCCATAGAAATGAAGCTGTATTGGATGACTCTCAGCTCGTGACTTTTCCAACGTATTTATAGCCCACATCGCTAAATTTGTCACCAGCAGAAACGTAACTATTTCACGACCAGGCTTACGGCGTATTTGTTCCGGCGTTACACAGGATCTGTTTAAAAAAAACATAAACAAAAATAATGTACATAAAACTTCTATTGCCATAATATGGCAATAATATAATTATATACAGGATGGCACAAAAGTCACTGCACATTTGGTTAAAAAAAAAATTAAAATTACAAGAAAATGTAGTACAATAGTTTTAGCCCGTGATGTTGGTATTACAAAATGCTGATAATTACGGATATGCTTCAGAATTACGTGGTACCAGGACTCAAGACGTGTGCTGAAAACTTTTAAGAATTGTACTTTCAACACGATGGTGCTCCACCACATTATGCCACTGAAGTCTGCGATTATTTAAACGAAGACAACTTTCCGAAGACAAATTATTGGACGGAGGGCAGATATTGACATGCCTCCACATTCACCAGATATCACGCCCATGGATTTTTTCATATGGGGTGTCGTCAAGGACTCTGTTTATTCTAGAAAGCCTCAGACCATCGACGAAATGAAAGACTACATACACGAGGCATTTGAAGATTTGGACAGTAATACCAGACTATGCCATAGAGTGTGTAACAGTGTTCAAGAGAGAGACTTGAAATATGTATTACTGAAGACGGAAAACAATTTGAACATAAAAAATAATTGTAAGTTTTTGTAATAAAAAATAAATTCAGTCTTTGTTTACTGTAGTGTGCAGTGACTTTTGCGCCACCCTGTATATAAATTTTTTTTTTCCAGGGCTCCCACACTCCCCTACACCCTGCCGTCTCCTCCCAGAGAGTGGTGTGCAGCCAGGTACGGAAGTCCGTCACCAAGTAGAACGGCAAACAGCCTTAATATACTACTTGCTATAATGATTAATTATCATATTTCACCACTCCTATTTATTATTATCATTTCCAAATTTACCAAATCATTTATCAACATATGTATTCACGAAGAACGTTTGCAGACACATTAAAGACATGAACATAGACACACATAACACGCACGTACAAAAGGGCTTCAACATAAAAACATAAATTATATCAACATACTATCACAGTCAGTTACGTCAAATCACATTCTTCAGTAATTCCACCTTAAAAATTTCAATTTTTCAGTTAAAAAAGTCTACTTCATTTCCAAAATCATTTGCAATACTAGCACAACGGGCCAGAGGTGAGGCATCTTTAAACTCGTTAGATGTAACAAACAATCTACAGTCCAGCCTCTCTTAGTTTGCTCCTAATGTAAACAAATAATGATATCACTGAGCATGCACATTATATCAAAATGTGTACACGCTGATTAAAAAGTAACAAAAAAAAAACTTTTAAAAGTATTTTTATAATGAAATTGTTAAGCCTACATCATATCATGACTGATGTTTTTAGTACTTTAAGTACTTATAATTTAAAAAATAGTTAACTTAATAGGAATATGACATCCGTAAAGTCGTAGACTCTAGCGTGCACACTGTAGGAGGTGGCTTTTGTTTGTTGACAGTAGGAGCAAACTAAGAACGGCTGAACTATATATCTCCTCACTCCTGCATGGAGAACCTTTAGACCCAGTCTAGAAATATCGCCATCAACATATCCATGCAGGACCTTGTAGAGGTATAACGCTATAATAGTATTATTTATAATATAAATAATAGAGTTATTTAAGTCATTAGTAAGCATCATAGCAGCAGAATCCATTTATGTAATATTTCTTTCAAATACCCCATTTTAGACAGCATGTTTTTAATCAACTTGTTAGCCAATGCTTCTTTCATCTTTCTTGAATGGTGCTCTTTATCCTCTTGAGTTCATTTTCTTTTTTTTTTTGCAAGTCGGTTTTTTCTTCTCGTCAAAATCTAATTCTTGTATTGTTTTCCTGAAAATGTACGTACTCTGCTACAAGCTTTTCCAGCTCACTAAACTACCTGGTTCCATCAGCATCTGTGTTGGCACCTTTGTAATGTAAAAACTCATGGCTGTGCTGTGTCTGACACGTGCCATCCTTGTCTAGATGTGATCAAAAAGTAAGGTAACTTTTTGAATTTCGCACGCTCTGTACACTCTAATTTCAAAATTTTTTTTTGTTGGGTTGGTACACTCATCACGATCATATGTTCAAAGTTTTGACTAAATAGCATGTGTTGTTATTATGAGAGAGGCATAAAGGTTAGACTCGTGTTTGTGTGCTCAGCGATTTTTTGCTGTTGAAAATAGTGGAGCAGTGTAAAAAATGGTATTAAGTGTTCAAAAACTCTTGAAATGTTGACAGTGGCGTACGGTGAGTCAACTATGAGCACAAAAAATGTTTATAAATGGTATAAGTTATTCCAAGAGGGCCGAGAAAATGTTAACGATGAACCTCGCTCTGGACGCCCCAGCACGTCAAAAACCGACAAAAATGTTCAGGAAGTGAAAGAAATTGTGTTGAAAAATCGTTGAATCATGATTAAAGAAATAGCTGATGATCTTAACATATCGTTTGGCTCATCCCAATCAATTTTAACGGATGTTTTGGGTATGACACGTGTGTCAGTGAAATTCGTTCCAAAACTGCTTAATTTTGATCAGAAGCAGCGTCGCATGAACATCACCGAAGACATGTTGAACGATGTCAATGATGATCCTGATCTGCTCAAAAGGGTTATAACTGGTGACGAAACATGGGTCTATGGTTATGACGTCGAAACCAAAGCCCAATCATCCTAGTGGAAGAGCCCAGACCCTTCTTTGGAGATTAAGGCTGCATTGCTGGAGGAACTCAAGGCAATACCCAAAAGTGCATTTCAGAAATGTTTTGACGACTGGAAAAAGCGCTGGCACAAGTGCATTGTATCAGAAGGGGATAATATAATTTTGAATGAATACATTTTTTTTTAAATTCCTAATAAGTGCACATTGCAATCTGTTCAATTCAGAACAATAAGCAACCCCATGACCCAATGAGATGAGGATGATCTGAATGACGTGTAAATGAGGTGTAGTGTTGTACAGACCCAGGCCGACCATTCCTGAGAGAATATGGTTAATTAAACGCCAACCATCAAAGTACACCGGTAACCACTGTCTAGCATTCAAATCCGTATAAAAATAACCACCTTTACTAGGATTTTTTTTGTTTTGTTTTTGGTTTAACGTCCGACAGTTCTGCAATTATTGCTAATGCAGACGGTGAAGGATGAAATGATTTTTTGTAACGTATGAAAATATGCTGTGCCTGAATGGGATTCGAACCCAAGACCACATGATGAGAGGCGAGCACGTTACCAACTACGCCCATGCGGCCGGCGTTACTAGGATTTGAACCAGGAACCTTCGTTGCCAAAATCAGCTGTTTAACAGCTGATTTTTGGAGACGACTTTACCTCTAGACCAACCCAGTGGGTTAAATGAATGAATGAATGAGTAAATGAATATTTTTTTATAAAAATAAATTTTATAAAAAAATTAATTAATTAATTTAAATAAAACTAAAAATATAATTTTGATACTACCTTCTAGAAGCGTCAAGAACGAACATTGTTTGACACAGTGTTTGTAGTAATGATGCTAAAGCAGTTATCAAGACGAGAAGTGTGTTTTCTTCGATCGTGAAATGACCACCGATTATTGTAAATGTACTGTAAATGAACATTCCAGTCTGAGCACCGATCAAAAGGATGTTGTCCAATTCCAAATTACGAGCACCATCGTATTTTAACTGTCGCACCTGTATCGACCAACAATAACAAGCATTTAATACAAGTTGCTATAAAATAATAATATTTAGAACGAAAGGGGAGCCAACCTGGGCTGGTGTTAGTTCATTAGCCTAGAAACCGAGGACTGAGCTTCTTTCCTCGTAGGTTGGCCACATTGTCACATTGCTGGCCGCATTGGCGTAGTTGGTAACGTGCCTCTCATCATGCGGTCTTGAGTTCAAATCCCATTCAGGCACGGCATATTTTCAAACGTTACAAAAATCATTTCATCGTTCACCGTCTGCATTAGCAGTAATTGCAGAATAGTCAGACATTAAACCAAAAAAAAAAGAAGCTCTATAATCGATGTGTTCAGTGCGAGATGCAAGACGAGAGTGAACTTTTGCGGCTCTTATACGCATACGCGCGTAATGTTTGTCAGGTACAGTCTAGCAATGCTGGCAAATGTTCTGGTTGGTCTAAATGTGTGGAACAGCAGAGGCACAGCAGGCACGGCATATTTTCATACGTTACAAAAAATCATTTCATCTTTCACCGTCTGCATTAGAAGTAATTGCATAACAGTCGGACGTTAAACAAAAAAAAAAAACATAGTCACATTTATATGCAGCATACGGCTTTAACACTTTGAAGACTGACATGTTTTTTTTTGTAGTTTTGCCCGTGGACTGCCATTTTTCGGAAATTTAAAAAAAATTGTAACAAATCAACCATTGGTCATAAATTCAAAAAACAACAATTAAATTAAAGATCATAATTAGTAGATTACTTTTCATTTATTAAGATTAGGATTACTAACATTATAATAATGATAAAGATGTTTGACTGAAGAGAGAGAGAGGTATGTTTTCTTAAATTTAAAAAATTTTCACCATAAGAATAATAAAATTAATTATATGAGTTAAATTCTTACAAACTAATTACCTATTTCTAATAACCAATTTACTTTTTTATTTCTTAAGTAAAATTTAAAAAAAAAACAAAGTATTATAATAACGAACTAATAACTAACAACAACGTGGAGAAGTACCGGCAGATCGCTTGCTCACGGTGGATAACATCGATGGTGTAAAAGTTGATGTATTGGATAATGTGATGACATTAGGACTATGAGTGTACTCTATTAGATTCAGAATGAACTAAATTAAGTGACAGCATTGACGACAATCGTATACGATATAAACTAATGGATGTAAAACCAAGTAAAATAGGCGCCCCCCCGTATTGTATACGGGTGCGATCCAGCCGATCAAAAAGGCGTGCCTGTATTGTATGTGGGTGGCGTCTTGCCCCAAGCCAGTGTTAAAGCCCCAAGCCACAAATCGAGCAGAATCAGTATAGTAGATGATGGAAAAACAGCCCAGTGGGACAAATGCAGGCAAGCCTATACACTACTACCCCGCACCTTTTACAGTTTCATCTTTATAGGAGTCACATAAGTGACAAGTACATGAGTTCAGTTCTGTTTCCCTCCATAAGCACCATGGGTCAGTGAGAGAACAGGGCAAAGTACTGATGGTCCCCTTACCATCGGGGCTACCCAGCACTCGTTAATCCATCTTTCACAAGCAGGCTTAGTGCACACACCTTGCAGGATACGAAACAACCCATTACTGTTTACTTAGGAGGGGAGTCCAGGTCCGGACCCGTTTCATTTGAGGTCACTTGAGACTGGAACCCTTATTGAGTTGGATTTTTCCAGCCATATGGGATCCTATGCTTTATTACTTTTCCTGTGTAGTACTTTAACTCCACATTTTAACCCAGTAAAAGTACTGGGTTTCATTTTCACCCAGCAGAACTCATGTGATGTTGCCTTAACGGAGGACACGTACATGGTGGAAAATACCAAATTATAATTATATAATGCACTAATAATCATTTATTATATATAAATAATAATAAATATTATTATTATATTACGGGGGGGGGGGGTTCCCCCCTCCGTAATGGCAGAGCTACGGAAGCAAATTACATCGCTAGAGGATTTGGCTGAAAAACTTGGTTTAAAGATCTCATATGAAAAAACCAAAATCATGGCTATCGACCCTCTGGTAGTCAGCAAAGTACAAGTGAATGACAACTGGGTAGAAATCGTAGAAAACTTTAAGTATCTCGGAGAAACCATAAACCATCACGGAAACGAAAGTTCTGCATGGAGGGAATGTATCAACAAGTTCCTTAAAGCTCAGAAATGCACCCAAGATCCCTACAACAAAAGGTCTTTGTCCACCGGCACTAAAATACGGCATTATAGAACTGTTGTGCAACCAGAGGTCACTTATTGCAGCGAAACCCTGACGGGGCTGACTAAGAGAAACAGGATTCAAAAAGTTTAGATGCTTGAAAGAAGGATGCTAAGAACCTGCATTGGAAAACTAGTGTTCAGAGATGGTATCTGGCTGGTTTTACCAACTAGAGAAGTTTACAGAGACATTGAACCTGTAACAGACAAAATGCGCAAATAACGGATCTTTTTCCTTGGACACATCATAAGAACTCCACAAACAAGAATCCTCAGACAACTAATAGAATATATGTGGGACCTTAGTTCGGGGCCAGCTTGGATTCGTGAAGTGAAGAAGGACTTAGTGGAGCTGAACCTAACATTGAAGAACCTTGAAAAAAAATCCGATAACCTGAAATCGATCAAACACACAAATAACAGGTTCAAAGAAACGGTTAGAAAAATACAGAACCCTAGAGTTTTTTCAGATGCTGAACGGGCTGCTAGATCCCAGAGAATGAAGAACTACTGGGAGAGGATTAGGAGGAAATCGAGGAACTGATATTATTTGAATTAAGTGGTCAAATGGGCCTTACAAGAAAAAAAATTATATTACAGAAAAAAAAACATTACAGAGAAATAATATTACAGAGAAAAAAAATATATTTACAGTATTGGTTTGTAACTGCTTTATTTTTTGATTTAAAAATGAGTGGAGAAATTAAAAAAGGAAATGTTTGAAATAGAAAACATTGGGCCATTTCTCTATTGAGAAATGTGAAAAGTTTTTTTTATACTTTTTTAATGTCTTTTAAACAATTCTATGTAATTTTGTCACAAAAAATAGTTTTTTATCATAATAAAAGGTAATACTGCTTATTTAAGGATTTTCAATTTTCCAGTTGCCTTTGGTTCCAGATATTCCAGATAAACAAGGTTGCACTGCACTAATATATTTTTCACGGTTAATGAGCTCTGCTGTTCGACACATTTAGACCAATCAGAACATTTGCCAGCGTTGCCAGATTGTACCTGACAAACATTACGCGCGCATGCGTATAAGAGCCACAATAGTTCACCCTCGTCTTGCATCTCGTTCTGAACACATCGATTGTAGAGCGTGTTAACATGCAATACTTTATAAAATAATCAGCTGATTGTATGTTTGTAGGTTATAACTTTTTGTTTTTTTTGTAATCTTTAATTTGTGTATGTTGCAATCTGTTCAATTCAGAACAATAAGCAACCCCATGACCCAATCAGATGAGGATGATATGTATGACGAGTAAATGAGGTGTACGAGGGGGTACCCAAAAGAAACCGGAATTATTTTTTAAAACTATTTATTTTTAATTTTTTTACAAAAGAACGTTATCCCCTTCAAAATACTCTCCATTACAACTAATACATTTGTCCCACCGGTGCTTCCACTGTTCAAAACATTTTTTGTACTCCTCTTCAGTGATGGCTGCCAGCTCATCCGTCGTTTTTTTCTTGACATCATCAACGTTGTTAAATCGGAGACCTTTCATGCCCCTTTTCATGCGTGGGAACAAGAAAAAATCACACGGAGCCAGATCGGGTGAGTACGGTGCGTGTGGTAGCAAAACCATTCCGTTTTTCGCCAAAAACTGGGTAACCGAGATTGCTGTGTGTGCAGGCGCGTTGTCGTGGTGGAAAAACCAGTCCCCTGTCTGCCACAAATTAGGTCTTTTACGACGAATGCTGTTTCGTAGTCTTCTTAACACTTCAAGAAAAAAAGCTTGATTTACCGTCTGGCCTGGTGGAACGAACTCTGAATGGAGGATTCCCCTCACATCAAAAAAACAAATCAGCATTGTTTTGATGTTCGATCTGACTTGACGACTTTTTTTTGGTCGGGGTGATAATGAAGTCTTCCATTGACTGGATTGTTGTTTGGTTTCTGGGTCGTACCCATAGCACCAAGACTCGTCACCCGTAATGATCTTTGACATGAAATCTGGATCAGTTTCAAGCTGTTGTTTCAAATCACTACACGTTTCAATTCGACGTTCCTTTTGAGTGTCTGTCAGAACCCGAGGCACAAACTTGGCAGCGACTCTTTTCATTGTCAAGTCTTCTGTTAAAATGCGTTGGACTGAGCTCCAAGATAACCCACTAACCTGTGATATTTGGTCAATGGTCTGTCGTCGGTCTGTTCGTACAATTTCTTTCACTTTCACAACATTTTCGTCTGTTCGGGAAGTCGACGGTCGTCCAGAACGAGGTTTGTTCTCAATCGACATGTCGCCATTTTTAAAGCGCAAAAACCACTCGTACACTTGGGTTTTTCCAATAGCGTCGTCTTTGTAAGCTGTGTTCAACATTACAACTGTTTCCGCGGCGTTTTTACCGAGCAAGAAGCAAAATTTCACAGCCGCACGTTGTTCATTAAAACTTGCCATCATGAAAAACGACACGAGCACAAAACAGCACT
Organism: Catonia carolina; assembly: GCA_035578175.1. Classification (NCBI taxonomy): domain Eukaryota; kingdom Metazoa; phylum Arthropoda; class Insecta; order Hemiptera; family Achilidae; genus Catonia; species Catonia carolina. The sequence continues at coordinate 80,418,775 of JAQMRL010000002.1, forward strand.
AGCGAGAACAATCACTGCACGAGAACAGAACAAGCTAGATCAACGAACAAAATGGCATTGAACTGGCAATGAGTAGCGCTACAAGCAGCCTAGTGGCGGGAATTTGTACTGCACAAGCTCCGCCCACAGCAGAGCTATTCCGGATACTTTTGGGTACCCCCTCGTATTCTTGTACAGACTCAGGCCGACCATTCCTGAGAGAGTATGGTTAATTAAACCCCAATCATCAAAGTACACCGGTAACCATTGTCTAGTATTCAAATCCGTATAAAAGTAACTACCTTTACTAGGATTTGAACCAGGAACCTTCGTCTCCGAAAAATCAGCTGTTAAACAGCTGACTCACGGCGACGACTTTACCTCTAGACCAACCCGGTGGGTTATGTAGGTTATAACTGATATTAAAAGACCAAAACAATGGCTGAAAAAATATTTAACAGATCTATGAAAGCAAGTATTGGTGTAGTTAGTGGCAAGTGATTGGCTAGCTATAAAGTGGGTAGGGGGCAATGCATACGTAAAGAAAGCTCATCACCCTTGAAAAATAGTATAATTTCTAACATAATATGATTAGACTAGTAAAGGTAGTTACTTTTATACGGATTTGAATACTAGACAGTCGTTACGGGTGTACTTTGATGGTTGGGGTTCAATTAACCATACTCTCTCAGGAATGATCGGCCTGGGTTTGTACAAGACTACAGTCTCATTTACACGTCATACACATCATCCTCATCTGATTGGGTGATGGGGTTGCTTATTGTTCTCAATTGAACTGATTGCAACGTACACATATTAGGGATTACAAAAAAAAAAAAAATGATTAGAGAGTAATATTTTTTTTTTTTTAAATCCCTAATGTGTGTACGTTGCAATCTGTTCAATTCAGAACAATAAGCAACCCCATCACCCAATCAGATGAGGATGATGTGTATGACGTGTAAATGAGACTGTAGTCTTGTACAGACTCAGGTCGACCATTCCTGAGAGAGTATGGTTAATTGAACCCCAACCATCAAAGTACACCGGTAGCCACTGCCTAGCATTCAAATCCGTACAAAAGTAATAAAGTAAAAGTAATAAAGTAATAAAGAGAGTAATATAATGAGATTTTAGAGAAAATGAAGAATACTGACCTGTATCATGCCAACAAGTGTAGCGATAGTTGTCATTCCATACAATGACAATTCACAAATGGTGAGTTCCATTACAGCGAAGCTAACCAGCTCAGGTCGTGAGATCAAAACGAAGAAAAGTATTAAAGAAATTATAGTGAGTACCAGAATTAGAATTCCAACGAAAAGGCCTTTGTGCGCTTGAGCACAATCCACTGAATAATGGTGCGGTGATCGTTTGTAATGTGCGATTGGTGCCACCTGCTAACAAACATGAATCAATTTAATTAAATTTTCTTATATATAAAATTACATTCAGTGAAGATTAGACGTTATAATACGAGGTGTATTCAGAAAGTAAGTGTACTAACGCTCTCACAGCTGGAGGGATTTTATTTTCGACATGCTGGCTACATTAACGTGTAGCCTGACTTCTCCTCTTCGCAACGAGACGGGTTCAAGGTATAAAACTTTTATACAAATGACTGAAGATGTATCATCTTCTACGAGGGGGTACCCAAAAGTATCCGGAATAGCTCTGCTGTGGGCGGAGCTTGCGCAGTACAAATTCCCGCCACTAGGCTGCTTGTAGCGCTACTCATTGCCAGTTCAATGCCATTTTGTTCGTTGATCTAGCTTGTTCTGTTCTCGTGCAGTGATTGTTCTCGCTAGTGCTGTTTTGTGCTCGTGTCATTTTTCATGATGGCAAGTTTTAATGAACAACGTGCGGCTGTGAAATTTTGCTTCTTGCTCGGTAAAAACACCGCGGAAACAGTTGTAATGTTGAACACAGCTTACAAAGACGACGCTATTGGAAAAACCCAAGTGTACGAGTGGTTTTTGCGCATTAAAAATGGCGACATGTCGATTGAGAACAAACCTCGTTCTGTACGACCGTCGACTTCCCGAACAGACGAAAATGTTGTGAAAATGAAAGAAATTGTACGAACAGACCGACGACAGACCATTGACTTTTTATCTTTAAGTGTTACGAAGACTACGAAACAGCATTCGTCGTAAAAGACCTAATTTGTGGCAGACAGGGGACTGGTTTTTCCACCACGACAACGCGCCTGCACACACGGCAATCTCGGTTACCCAGTTTTTGGCGAAAAACGGCATGGTTTTGCTACCACACGCACCGTACTCACCCGATCTGGCTCCGTGTGATTTTTTCTTGTTCCCACGCATGAAAAGGGGCATGAAAGGTCTCCGATTTAACAACGTTGATGATGTCAAGAAAAAAACGACGGATGAGCTGGCAGCCATCACTGAAGAGGAGTACAAAAAATGTTTTGAACAGTGGAAGCACCGGTGGGACAAATGTATTAGTTGTAATGGAGAGTATTTTGAAGGGGATAACGTTCTTTTGTAAAAAAATTAAAAATAAATAGTTTTAAAAAATAATTCCGGTTTCTTTTGGGTACCCCCTCGTATAGATTTTTAATAAACAAAGTTTCTAGTTTCAATTATATGTTATTTACTCTGATGATGGTGGATCCACCGAAACACGTGTAAGTGACAAATAAAAGTTGACGCAGTTAAAAAGGAAGGTTAGTGAAATTTATTATACAGGGTGATTCAAAACTATACGGCAATCTCTTGAGATCTCATTCTATAGCTAAAAATAAGGAAAAAAGTTCATGCAAACATATGCCTGAAAAAACTTAGTTAGCAAGTTACGGCTAGCAAAAAATTTCACCTAGAACTCTGTACCCTCGGCGAAGTAACGCCGTATAAAAATAATAAAGGTAGTTAAAAAGATACAAATATGATTGTTTCTTATGTTTTTTAATCTAAAAAATTGAATAAAATTGGTTCCAGAGCTGTAAATGCAAAATTTTCAGAGATATCATACATAAAACACAAGAATTTGTGCAAAGAAATAACACATTTTTGTATTTAACGTAAGATTACTTTCATAAATGGTAAATAAAGGTGTATTTTTTCTTAAATAAATTTGTAGAAAATTTAATTCTGAAAAGATTCATGTGAATTACTCAGGAAAAAAATGAATAATAGATATTGAAATTTCGCTTTATTTAAAATCAAAACAGACGCACATAAAACGCACATTCTTAACTGCATAAAATATTGATTAATATGTAGATTGGGAGTAACAGCTGATAAATGATCAGCTGAATCTTTGTAACTACCTTTAACATTTTTATACGGTCTTACTTCACCGAGGGTACAGAGTTCTAGGTGAAATTTTTTGCTAGCAGTAACTCACTAACTAAGCGTTTTCAGGGATATGTTTATAAGAACTTTTTTCTTATTTTTAGCAATAGAATGAGATCACAAGAGATTGCCGTATAGTTTTGAATAACCCTGTATAAATTCATTATATGAAATACAAAATAACATTATATAAAATCAATCTGTTTTGGGCAAAAATAAATAGTTGTGTTTCTTATCACATGGTCACCCAATTAAATGACTGAATCATTTAAGAACAGAAGAGGTAGAGGTGTACTGTGACACTAATCAGAGTTATCTCCTCTGTAAGTAATGAATTTCATTATACAGTTGGACCCTGTGGTGAATGAAGTTGATACTGTACTACTTGTACACTGGTCCGTAGTTCATATTTTGCCCACTGTTAGCGCTGTGATGGGGTTGCTGCCGCCGATAGATAGTACCAGCGGTCATACCTCTCACAGCGCATGTACCAAGTGGCAACATATAGTATCTGCGCACTGGCGATGCAAAAGGAGAAGGTGACAGTATCGAGTTCTCTGTGAGCGAGGATCGATACGGGGATTTGACATCTCAACATTGAGTATTCTTTCCGTCATCTGCACCTCTATTCCCAACCCCTCGCTTCACCGGTGACTGCTCCCCTTCGGAGGCAGCGGTAAAAGGTGCACGCTGTGTCGGCGACTCGCTCCTATTAGATTAGGCAGCGGTACAGACGACCCCGATTCACTTCACCGGTGCGCGCACACACACACACACACCGCGTTAGCGGTGAAAGGTGTTCACTGCGTCGGCGGCTGCTCCTAATCTTTTAGGCAGCGGTAAAGACGACCTCCCCCTTCGATGTTTTACTTTTGAACTACGCCGCCGATGCCTGACCGGTCCTATGAGCTCAAACGACTGCGCTACTACAACCCGGTGGCGACAAAGTGAAGGTGTCATTTGCAGAGTGGAAAATATTTGCTTTTCAGAGGACGTGGCTTGCTGATTAGCAAACTTTTCCACTGAATGAGTTGTGGCAATGGTAAACCACGTGACTCCTCGTTTTACTTAGTAAAACCTCTACACGTTCAAACCAGCCTTTTGGCTGATGACATAAACAACATATAAAATAGATTTAATTTCAAACTGCAGGCTGCATTATAAAGATAGATTTACTTATAATGTAATAGGTACTAACTTTATCAAACCGATCTGGTACAGGATGTATAGGGTATGAGAGTCTGCTAATATTTTTCCACATGACGTAAAGTATTGCCGCACATATCAAGCTGTATTCTATAGTACAAGGGAAAAGGAAAGGACTCGCGTCTTGTACTAACGATCCAATGATATTCGTTCTTCGACATTCGTAAATATGATGTGGTCCCTTCAAACCTCTTGCTACTCTATGCAGTACTGGAGCCATCGTAGTTGTTGTTCCCAATTTATTAAACGCTGAAATTAAAAAAAAAACAAAATATTACCTACAATTTTGTAAAATATTATAGAGCATATTGATATAAAAAAAAAAATCTGGTGTGAAACACTCACGTGACTTTCTCTTGCCAATGCAAATAATTAACAATAATTCTAGCATTAGAAATAAACAAAAAACTAACCTCGAAAAACAAAACCTTATTTTAATCGTGAGTGAAAGACGCAAAATGAAAATCAAACTGTTTGGCTTAAAAATACGGAAAATCACTTTTTCATGCTAGACTAGGCTCTGTAGAGAAAAATGCTCTAAATAAAAGTTGTACATCTTTTAATTTCCTATAAATTTGATTACATAAAAAAAAAATCTGGTGTGAAACACTCACACGACTTTCTCTTGCCAATGAAAATAATTAACAATAATCCTAACATTAGAAATAAACAAAAAACTAAACTCAAAAAACAAAACCTTATTTTAATCGTGAGTGAAAGACGCAAAATGAAAATCGACCTGTTTGGCTTAAAAATACGGAAAATCACTTTTTCATGCTAAACTAGGCTCTGTAGAGAAAAATGCTCTAAATAAAAGTTGTAGATCTTTTAATTTCCTATAAATTTGATTATATACATTTTTGTCGTAAAATGCATACTAAGGCCGAAATCTTATAAAAATAAATTTTTCACACTTTTCGTGAGAAAAAAACAGAAAATCGCTAATTACCGCTAAACTAAGCGTTATACAAACATATGTTTTAAATAAAAGTTGTAGGGTTTTAAATTCTTTACATTTCTTACATAAATTTTTGTGCTAAATGCATATTAAAGCCGTAATCTTAAAAAAAAACAATTTTTTTACATGAAAACAGCGTCACCAAGAATTTCTGCAAACATGACGCCTACCCTATCTTGTAGAGCATAAAAAATTTAGTAATTGAGGCGATTTTTAAAAAAAATCATAGGACCAGTTTTTGAAAAAATCGCAAAAAAGTGAAAAATTACATGAATAAACTACTACTACCGGTTGACCGATTTTTAAAAAAATGTTTGTGTTGGGTCCGGTAGTGGTATGTAGCTTAAATTTCAAGTTTGTACAATGTTCAGTTCTTGAGATATTCTGTTCCCACACACACACACACAGAGACCAATTGCTAAAAACATGTTTATTGGGTTCAGGAGGTCTAAAAACATGTTTATCTTGGGAAGAGTGTATTTGTTAAAATCGACATGAAAACATACTTTTAAACAATAAAAGAATTTCAGCAGACATAGCGTTTACCTTATGTTGTATAGAGAAAAAAATGTAGTAATTGAGGTATAATTTTAAAAAACTCACAGGAGCCGTTCTTGAGTAAATAACAAAAAAGGGAAAAATTGCACAAATAAACTACTACTGCTGGTTGCTTCATTTTGATAAGAACAAAACAGTGAAAAATTGCACAAATAAACTACTACTGCTGGTTGCTTCATTTTGATAAGAACAAAACAGTGAAAAATTGCACAAACTACTACTGCTGGTTGCTTCATTTTGATAAGAACAAAACAGTGAAAAATTGCACAAATAAACTACTACTGCTGGTTGCTTCATTTTGATAAGAACAAAACAGTGAAAAATTGCACAAACTACTACTGCTGGTTGCTTCATTTTGATAAGAACAAAACAGTGAAAAATTGCACAAATAAACTACTACTGCTGGTTGCTTCATTTTGATAAGAACAAAACAGTGAAAAATTGCACAAATAAACTACTACTGCTGGTTGCTTCATTTTGATAAGAACAAAACAGTGAAAAATTGCACAAACTACTACTGCTGGTTGCTTCATTTTGATAAGAACAAAACAGTGAAAAATTGCACAAATAAACTACTACTGCTGGTTGCTTCATTTTGATAAGAACAAAACAGTGAAAAATTGCACAAATAAACTACTACTGCTGGTTGCTTCATTTTGATAAGAACAAAACAGTGAAAAATTGCACAAATAAACTACTACTGCTGGTTGCTTCATTTTGATAAGAACAAAACAGTGAAAAATTGCACAAACTACTACTGCTGGTTGCTTCATTTTGATAAGAACAAAACAGTGAAAAATTGCACAAATAAACTACTACTGCTGGTTGCTTCATTTTGATAAGAACAAAACAGTGAAAAATTGCACAAATAAACTATTACTGCTGGTTGCTTCATTTTGATAAGAACAAAACAGTGAAAAATTGCACAAATAAACTACTACTGCTGGTTGCTTCATTTTGATAAGAACAAAACAGTGAAAAATTGCACAAATAAACTACTACTGCTGGTTGCTTCATTTTGATAAGAACAAAACAGTGAAAAATTGCACAAATAAACTACTACTGCTGGTTGCTTCATTTTGTTAAGAACAAAACAGTGAAAAATTGCACAAATAAACTACTACTGCTGGTTGTTTCATTTTGATAAGAACAAAACAGTGAAAAATTGCACAAATAAACTACTACTGCTGGTTGTTTCATTTTGATAAGAACAAAACAGTGAAAAATTGCACAAATAAACTACTACTGCCGGTTGTTTCATTTTGATAAGAACAAAACAGTTGAAAATTGCACAAATAAACTACTACTGCTGGTTGTTTCATTTTGATAAGAACAAAACAGTGAAAAATTGCACAAATAAACCACTACTGCTGGTTGTTTCATTTTGATGAGAATGTTCATGTCGGGTCTCCTAGTCCTAGAGGTACTTTACTTAAGTTCCAAGTTCCATCTTAGTACGATACTCCATTCTTGAGATATTTTGTTCGCACAACACACACACCAATTGCTAAAAACATGTTTTTTGAGTTCAGGGGGCCTAAAAACATGTATTTCCATTGAAAACTTGACATGAAAACAAGACTTTTCTTCTCAATATATTCATACAGGGCAAGAGAAAGTCAAAAATTGATTAAATGAATGTAAAAAATAGTGAACGAATAGTACTGACTTGTGTGAGTATTTCGATGAGCGACTTCGATGGTGTTGTTGGCTGGATTATAGAAGGTCAAAATTTCATGTTTAGTTTCTTGAACGAGTACGTTGAGCCAGACACTGAGATTAGTTCCAATCATATGCATCAATCCAAACCTGGCCAAAACACGATGTCTCGTTACTCGCATCTGTTGCTAAAACATTAAATCAGTTATACGACGTCTGTCCACAAAGAAATACAACATTTATTTAAACAATAAATTTCACTAACCTTCCTTTTTAACTGCGTCAACTTTTATTTTCACTTACACGTGTTTCGGTGGATCCACCATCATCAGAGTAAGTAACATATAATTGAAACTAAAAACTTTATTTATTAAAAATCTATAGAAGATGATACATCTTCAGTCATTTGTATAAAACAGTTTTATACAAATGACTAAAGATGTATCATCTTCTATAGATTTTTAATAAACAAAGTTTTTAGTTTTGTTAGAAATAATTGTTACCCTATTATGTAATAAATTATTATTTTGTAAATTTAATGTTTTATTTTGGTAGTATGAGGGGTTGTTTTTTTGAGTAACAGCGGTAAAGGAGGGGACTGCGCCTCGTGTTTGCGAAGGGTTATGATGTGTGTGTGTATGCATAAGGGTGTTAAGTATTTGAGATTAATAAATTTAGTTAATATATATACCAGTATTTCATTGCTTTGATCTCCATCATCCTTGACAAGTAATAAATTGTATGTGTTTGCGAATGTATTGTGGTGTATTTGAAAAAACACCCCTTACAGTTTCAATTATATGTTATTTACTCTGATGATGGTGGATCCACTGAAACACGTGTAAGTGAAAATAAAAGTTGACGCAGTTTAAAAAGAAGGTTAATGAAATTTATTATATAAATTCTTTATATAAAATAGAATTAATTTCAAACTGCAGGATGCATTATAAAGATTTATTTTATTTAAACTATAGATTTATTATAGATATCATTACAACGTTAAATATTCTTTGAAGTATTTCCCTTGGGCATCTACACACTTTTTACTTTCTCTTGCCTATAGGAAGGAAAGTATTGTTTTCATGTCGATTTTTCGAAATCGAGTTTTCACCGGATCTATACGTTTTCAGACCCCCTGAACCCAAAAAACATGTTTTTAGCGATTGGTCTGTGTGTGTGTCTGTGTGTGTGTGTGTGTGTGTGTGTGTGTGTGTGTCTGTGTGTGAACAGAATATCTCAAGAACGGAACATCGTACGAACTTGAAACTTGAAACTTAAGTTACATACCACTACCGGACGCGACACGAACATTTTCATCAAAATCGGTCAACCGGAAGTAGTAGTTTATTCGTATAATTTTTCAGTTTTTTGCGATTTTCTCAAAAACTGGTCCTACGATTTTTTTTAAAATCGCCTAATTTACTCAATTTTTTATTCTCTACAAGATAGGGAATAGGGCGCCATGTTTGCTGAAATTCTCGGTGAGGCTGTTTTCACGTAAAAACGTTGTTTTTTTAAGATTACGGCTTTAATATAAATTTTAGCGCAAAAACTTATATAATAAAAGTTGTAGAGAATTTAAAAACCTACAACTTCTGTTTCAAACATTTTTTTGTATAACGCTTAGTTTAGCGGTAATTTGCGATTTTCTGTTTTTTTTCTCACGAAAACGTGAGAAAAATCGATTTTTTTAACATTTCGGTCTTAGTATGCATTTTACGACAAAAGTGTATATAATAAAAGTTATAGAAAATTAAAAGATCTACAACTTTTGTTTAGAGCATTTTTCTCTACAGAGCCTAGTTTAGCGTGAAAGCGTGATTTTCCGTATTTTTAAGCCAAACTGAGGTTGATTTTCATTTTGCGTCATTCACTCATGATTAAAATAAGGTTATGTTTTTGAGGTTAGTTTTTGTTTATTTCTAATATTTTATTAATAATGTTAGGTTTATTATTAATCATTTGCATTGGCAAGAGAAAGTTGTGTGAGTGTTTCACACCAGATTTTTCTAGTGGCTTTGCCACAAACGGTATGCGCCCCGGAAAGCTTCAACAGGGCTGGCCCATTGGCTAAGTGGTTACCGCAACTGGTTTATTGCACTTCTCTGGCGTACTAGTGCGCCAGACAACATCACATAGCGTAGGTTACAGCAAATATTCTTTTCCAAGATTTTTGCCTTTAGTCACAGTTATCTCCTCTCAAAGTAATCAATTTCATTATCATTATACAGGTATACGTATCAGACGAACTTATGTCCCATAGTTGAGCGAGTGAGAGGGAGATATGTGGCATAACTACACATGCACTCAAAGGTCTTCACCGTTATAATCCAAATCTGAAAACATACTAAAGTCGTTATGTTCCTTGTTAGTTTACTGCGTGGATAAACGCTTGCTCACAACAAATTTTTTTTTTTTTTTTTGTAATCCCTAATTTGTGTACGTAGCAATCTGTTTAATTCAGAACAATAAGCAACCCCACGACCCAATGAGATGAGGATGATGTGTATGACGTGTAAATGACACTGTGTAGTCTTATACAGACCCAGGCCAACCATTGGCGAAGTTGGTAACGTGCTCGCCTCTCATCATGCGGTCTTGGGTTCGAATCCCAGTCAGGTACGGCATTTTTTCATACGTTACAAAAAATCATTTCATCATTCACCATCTGCATTAGCAGTAATTGCAGAACAGTCGGACGTTAACCATCAAAGTACATCGGTAACCACTGTCTACCATTCAAATCCGTATAAAAGTAACTACCTTTACTAGGATTTGAACCAGGAACCTTCGTCTCCAAAAATCAGCTGTTAAACAGATGATTTCGGCGACGACTTTATCTCTAGACCAACCCGGTGGGTGATCATAACAATGAGTGAAATTATACGACAATGTTATTGGGTAGGCGCGTATGGGTTGTGTGAGTGAGAGCGTTACGCATTCTCTCACTCGCACGGCTAGCGGACATTAGTTCATCTGAATACTGTAGACCCTGTGGTGGTGAATGAGGTGAAGGTTTCATTTGCAGGGTAGATAGTAGGTAATGCTGATAATTCTACTTTTCCACTCAGTGAGGAAGGCATGGTAAACCACCTGACTTGTAATTTTACTAACTGAAACCTTTAGAGGTTTAAATCGGTCTTTCAGATGAACACCTGAACACAAATAAAAACTAATTCCTTTAGTAAGGTGTTCGGATGAAAATCTCAAATGAAAACGTGTCAAGATTATACATACTGAAGTCACGAGATTGCCTTTTGCGTATGTATGGGCTGTGAGAAAGGGAAGTGAAAATATGACAGTGCTGCCAACTCAACAGTGCAACACTAATTATAAATTTCATTACCGTGCAGTTTCTACATACATTTTGTAAGCTGTGGTTACGAGAAAATTTTCTTCATAAACCTTATAAGAAATAAATCTGTCCTGTAATACTGCCTATAGCTTAATTACTATACTATACTAATACAGTAGAGTACCGATTTTCCGTGGATCGTTTAACCGGGGTTTGGATTAACCGTGCGATCACTAGAAATTTTTTTTGGTTTAACGTCCGACTGTTTTGCTAATTGCTGCTAATGCAGAAGGTGAAGGATGAAATGAATTTTTTGTAACGTATGAAAAAATGCCATGCCCGAGTGGGATTCGAACCCAAGACCGCATGATGAGAGGCGAGCACGTTACCAGCTCCTAAAATAAGTTGCAAAGAAGCTTTAACCGGTGCCGAAACATTACTAACTTTCATGGAAAATCAGGATGACACAGATTACGTGGACATTTTACATATTCGTGGTTATATAAGAAAAATAAAAGAAAAAATATTGCGGCATAAAATGAAACAAAGTAAAATAACAGATTTTTTGGTACGTAGTGTAAGGTAAGACTTATATAAATTTAAGTAGTAAATATTTTTATTTCAATACAATTTGTTTATTTATTTCCGATATCCGATAGTATTAACATGTATTAATCAGTAGAATAAAACATACGCGTAACTGGTGGTTTTGTTTATGACGTAAGTGGTCTCGACCGAATTGGGTTGTATTATCCGTGTTTTCCGGTTATCCGGTATAGTTATCCCCCCAATTACCACGGATAATCGGTATTATACTGTATAGCTCAAAAGCCTTTGAAATGAAAAACAGCTTACTGACTACAAACATTGATTTACAGATTAGGAAAAATTTCTTAAAACATTATATTTGAAGTATAGCATTCTACGGAAGTAAAACGTGGGTGATAGGGGCTGTAGAAAAGAAGAGGATAGAAGCTTTTGAAATGTGGAGTTATAGGAAAATTTTAAAGATTAGGTGGGTGGACAAAATAAGTAATTTAGAGGTTCTTAGGCGAGTGGATGAAAAAAGAAGTATATGGAAGCATCTTACCAAAAGAAGGGCATGCTAGTGGGGCATATCCTAAGACATCCGGGTATTTGGCTATTAATAATGGAGGGTAATATTGAGGAAGTAAATTGTAGAGGGAGGCAAAGATTAGAATATATAAAGCAAATTACAAAAGATGTAGGGTGTTAACAGGTATGTCGATATGAAACGACTTGCGCAAGATAGAACAGGTTGGAGAACTGCATCAAACCAGTCGAGAGACTGATGACAAAAAAAAAGCTTAATTACACGACTAGAAATGTTTGATTTACTGTAATTACCAGCTACCTTATTCCATTGGAACAAATTTTCTACAAATGAATCACCTTCTTTACGATCGCTGTCACCGGCATCTTCACTATCAGTCTCACTAGTCTACCTACCCGCTTCTGTTTTTTACCAGGTGTCAAAAAAACTGTTAAAGAAAAGCTTCTTCACGTCTTTAATTTCCTTCTTTATTTTTCAAATTGTGGAAAGAGAAACATCACAGCAGTTAGCCACTCGCTCATGGATTTTGTTAAGAGGCATTGAAAGGCATTTTTGTTTAGTTTCAACTCAACAGCATTTTATTACACTGCATATTAAATTTCATTCAGCACTGTGAATAGTCTGCCCACATTTTTGAGAAACTACAGGGTGATTAATTTAAAAGAAGCCCGCTGCATTTAACAGTGGCCTTCGGCACTCAATTGGATTCAAACAGTAAATGAATACATAGAATTACTTAATACATAATTTTACATACCGTATATCCCGGCGTACAAGTCGACCCGGCGTATAAGTCGAACCTAATTTTGAAGAGTGTTTTTGTTGATTTAAGCAAGACCCGTTGTATAAGTCGAATCCGAAAAGTAAGGTACCGGTAATTCATACGAAGTTTATTTTGATAACCCACTGGTACGTCAGATTATTTAAAAACGACTCTTTAATTAGCCATCTGTTCTACACAATGAATGAAAATACCTAGCTACTAGGTTTTGATAGATAGGTATAAGATTATACATTTCAGTTTACATTACTATATTTATTTTGGGACAGAAATGGGGAAGTATTATATTGTTGACGAATTCCACCTGTCAATCAAAAGGTTTTATGGCTACCTACCTAATGTTACATTTTGGGAATACCCAATATGTCGTGTGAATGACTTTCACAGGCTACTAGTACAGTACAGTCTATAGGTTATTATTATGTCTTCATTGCCGTGACTACAATCATCGAGTAAGGTTATCCACCTGCTTTCGGTTATTTATTTAGTGCATTTTGTATAGGCCTATTCGTGCGTGCAATACTACCTGTAGCAATGAGTGCGGTTAAACGAATGAAATACGACTCTTCATTCAAATTAAAAGTTATCGGTTTGGCAAAAACTACAAACAACAGTGAAGCGGGTTGTAAGTTCGGTGTTAACGAAAAACTTGTGCGTGATTGGCGGAAAAGTGAAGAAAAGATTAGAGGAATGCCTCGCTCTAAATGCGCTATGCGAACAGGAACTGTACTTTGGCCGGAATTAGAGAAACATGTAGTGGAATGGGTGCTTCAAAACCGATTGAGCGGCAATATTATCACACGTTGCGCAATTCGATTGCATTCAATAAACTGGGCAAAAGATAATCCTGAACACTCGGTAAGTTTCCTGGCAACTAGAAGTTGGTGTAGCCGTTTTATGGATCGACATAACCTAGTTCTGCGACAAAAAACTAAAATCGCACAAAAACTACCAAAAGATTTAGATAACAAGATTATTAATTTTCATAGATTTGTTATAAACCTTCGAAAAAAACATGACTATGAGCTGGCTAACATTGGAAATATGGACGAAACGCCGCTGAATTTTGACATGCCTGGTAATTGCACAGTGAACGTAAAAGGTGAACATTCGGTAATTGTTAAAACAACTGGACACGAAAAAACTCGTTTTACTGTGGTTCTTTCATGTATGGCAGACGGAACAAAACTTAAGCCTTTGGTTATTTTTAAGCGAAAAATTAGGCCAAAAATTAAATTTCCATCAGGCATAATAGTACATTTCCAAAAAAAGGGGTGGATGGATGAGGCCGGTATTGACATTTGGGTAAAAAATATTTGGAATAGGCGACCTGGTGGTTTAAGAAAGAAAAAAAGCTTATTGGTGTGGGACATGTTTCGTGCGCATCTAACGGAAAAAACAAAAAAAAATTTAAAGGACGAAAATACGGATACATGTGTAATCCCGGGTGGACTTACGTCAGTGCTACAACCATTGGATGTTAGTTTAAACAAGCCATTTAAAAGTGCAGTTTATCGGGACTGGAATAAATGGATGGCTATTGGAGAGAAAAGTTTTACTCCGGGCGGAAATATGCGTCCTGCGTCTTTAGACATTATTTGCCAGTGGGTAATTACAGCTTGGGATGAAGTGAAAATACAAACTGTGGTAAAATCATTTAAAAAATGCGGGATATCTAACGCTTTAGATTCATCAGAAGACGACGTACTGTGGGACGTAGGTGACGACGATGACGATACTGACAAGGATAGTGATGAAGCAAGGGAAGACTTGTGGGATCCATATGACGCTGCAGGAATAGACAATGGAGAGTCAGAAATTTCTGACACGGATCTATAACTGTATGTATTTTATGATACCTACCTAGGTAATTTTTTATTCTATTACTTTTTCTTTTAAAAAGAATATAGTTACGTATTTCTAACGAATATAGTGTTATGTAGTTACTTATTTCAGTTAAGTACCTCAGTGTATTTTGTTTCTCAGTCAACTACCCTGAACTTTAAAAAATTAAATTTCGTAGACCCGGTGTATAAGTCGACCTCTGTTTTTTAAACATATATTTTGCTTCTGAAACCTCGACTTATACGCCGGGATATACGGTATTTATTTACAAATTTATATACAAATTTCAACTTCAACTTTACAGTAGATGCTGAAAGTGGCGCCCTTGAACGCTTACACATTTTTGCGCTCGTTCAATGTTATTAATGCACACACGACACAATATGGAAACGTCTATAGCTTGAATGGCTGCCATGATGTTATTCTTTAGCTCATGTATACTGCGGGGGTTTGTTTGGTAAACAGTTCCTTTTAAATAACCTCATAGAAAAAAATTGCACATACTCAAATCAGGTGAACGAGGAGGCTACAAATGTTTACTAACAACTCGCATGGGAAAAGCCTGATTGATATGAGATAGGGACTGACGAGACGTGTGACATGTTGCACCATCTTGCTGGAAAAATTGTACTCTATAATAATATAATTTAATTAAATAATAATATAAATTCTACTATAAAGGCCAGTCGATCACATAATGGTCAGTGCTGCCAATAGAGCATGTGAAAATTACTCGAGCAGCGGGCTACTTTTAAATGAATCATCCAGTAGCATTTCTGTTTACAGTAACAAACAGTTATATTCGTACTGTTAACCTACAAAAGTTTGCGTGATATAATGTATAGGCTATGCTCTGGGTATACTGTAAGTTGTTATGTTTGTCGTACTGAAATTAAAGCAATCGCGCATGCACACTGATGCTGTTCCCCCTTTACCCCTCGTGGCAAACACGGGCAAACTCATGACTAGTGATTATAACAAGGTTACCCTTTATGAAAATGCAAAATAAAGAGAATAAAATTGGAGGAAGAATTCTGGAAAGGAAGAAAAGAGATGTAAACGAATGAAAGATCTTTGTATTTTAGGGAAAATCAGAAGGACAATATAAAACAATTGAGTCATCATTCTGAGTGCAGAGTCAGGTTTTTGTAGTCAGATCACTTCAAGTCACGTGTAGTCAGATCTAGACGGATCACTTCACATTGGTTTTGTAGTCGGTGCAGTTTTATTATGTTTTGGGTTTGATCGGTTGTTCAATATTCAGATAAATTCGTTTCGATTAAACAAATACAGTGTAAGTGTATAATTGTGATTTAGACAGGTACAGGTTAAATAAGTGCAAATAATAATAATAATAAATAATAAAGTAATAGTAAGTATGAATATAAACACTGATGTAGTAATGAGCTGTAGGGGAAGGGAGCCATATATGGAATACTAGTGTTTTTCCAGACAGGACGTTGTAAATGGTGATCTTCTCGCACCATTGGTTATACCGACAGAAACAACTACCGGATTCAAACAGACCAAATACAGCGTGTTTAGTCAAGGTGATTACAATGAAGATAAAAAAGGTGAAACATGGATTGAATGTTTGAGGTGTAATAATTGATATCATGAACAATGCACTAATGCTGAAAGGTTGTATTTTGTCTACGATTACTCTCAATAAACTGATTGGACTAATACTTTGGTGCTTTAAAAACTATGTAGCCAAATTATGTAGTAGGCTATCTATTCCAAGTAATCCAAATTATAACCCAATGTATTCCATATTAAGATCCTATTTTGTGAATTATTGTAAAAATTATTTATTTTTTTAAAATTTTTTTTTTTATGTTCAGGGCTCCCACACTCCCCTACACCCTGCCGTCTCCTCCCACAGAGAAGTGTGCAGCCAGGTACGGAAGTCCGTCAGCAAGTAGAACGGCAAACAGCCTCCTTAATATACTCCTTGCTATAATGATTCATGATATCATATTTCACCACTCCTATTTATTATTATCATTTCCAAATTTACCAAATCATTTATCAACATAAGTATTCACGAAGAACGACTGCAGACACATTAAAGACATTAACATAGTAATATGAAGATAGTCCTATAGACACATTACAGACATTAACATAGTAATATGAAGATAGTCCTATAGACACATTAAAGACATTAACATAGTAATATGAAGATAGTCCTATAGACACATTAAAGACATTAACATAGTAATATGAAGATAGTCCTATAGACACATTACAGACATTAACATAGTAATATGAAGATAGTCCTATAGACACATTAAAGACATTAACATAGTAATATGAAGATAGTCCTATAGACACATTACAGACATTAACATAGTAATATGAAGATAGTCCTATAGACACATTAAAGACATTAACATAGTAATATGAAGATAGTCCTATAGACACATTACAGACATTAACATAGTAATATGAAGATAGTCCTATAGACACATTACAGACATTAACATAGTAATATGAAGATAGTCCTATAGACACATTAAAGACATTAACATAGTAATATGAAGATAGTCCTATAGACACATTAAAGACATTAACATAGTAATATGAAGATAGTCCTATAGACACATTACAGACATTAACATAGTAATATGAAGATAGTCCTATAGACACATTAAAGACATTAACATAGTAATATGAAGATAGTCCTATAGACACATTAAAGACATTAACATAGTAATATGAAGATAGTCCTATAGACACATTACAGACATTAACATAGTAATATGAAGATAGTCCTATAGACACATTAAAGACATTAACATAGTAATATGAAGATAGTCCTATAGACACATTACAGACATTAACATAGTAATATGAAGATAGTCCTATAGACACATTACAGACATTAACATAGTAATATGAAGATAGTCCTATAGACACATTAAAGACATTAACATAGTAATATGAAGATAGTCCTATAGACACATTAAAGACATTAACATAGTAATATGAAGATAGTCCTATAGACACATTACAGACATTAACATAGTAATATGAAGATAGTCCTATAGACACATTACAGACATTAACATAGTAATATGAAGATAGTCCTATAGACACATTAAAGACATTAACATAGTAATATGAAGATAGTCCTATAGACACATTACAGACATTAACATAGTAATATGAAGATAGTCCTATAGACACATTAAAGACATTAACATAGTAATATGAAGATAGTCCTATAGACACATTAAAGACATTAACATAGTAATATGAAGATAGTCCTATAGACACATTAAAGACATTAACATAGTAATATGAAGATTAACATAGTAATATGAAGATTAACATAGTAATATGAAGATAGTCCTATAGACACATTAAAGACATTAACATAGTAATATGAAGATAGTCCTATAGACACATTAAAGACATTAACATAGTAATATGAAGATAGTCCTATATAGTCCTAATAGAACATAGTAATATGAAGACATTAACATAGACATTATGTCGCTAAAGAAAATTAAAAAGAAAAAATTATATTTTTGTAAATTTAAGATTTTGTATTTTCTAGTTGAATTTTAATTCAAGTAATTTGAAAAAAGACACAGAAACCCCGAAAAATGAAAAAGGTATTCCATATTTGGTTCCTCTCCCCTACCATTTTATGAGCAAAAGAATAAATAAATAAATAAAATGAAAAGATAGTAATTACCTCGTCATTAAGAAAGATGAAATACATCTGGATGAAAATGAATGCCATTCTTGTAGCAGGTGTAAGAGCGAGTAACATGTTATGGCACTTGGTGTCTTTCTCCAATTCGAAGTACTGACCGAATTCAAGGCCCGAGTAAATCATGCTTCCAATACCAAATGCTGAAACGTTAAACACAATATTATTTAAGTTTTACAAATTAATCTATAAGAAAAAGATTTAGTTCAATCAAAATACTTGAAAGATTCCAAGTACATTTTTCCTATTTAATACAGCGTTGTTGTTGTTGTTGTCGTTTAGGTGATCAGCCTGGTTGGCTGGTTTGAACCTGTAGAGGTTTTACTAAGTGAACTGAGGAGTGAGGTGGTTTACCATTGCCACAACTCACTAAGTGAAAAAGTACGCTTATCAGCATGCCGGGCCCTCTGAAAAGCACATATTTTCCACTCTCTAAACAACACCTTCACTTCATTCACCACAGGGTCTGGCTGTATAATGAAATTCATTACTTTCAGAGGAGATAACTCTGATTAGTGTCACAGTACACCTCTACCTCTTCATCATCATCATCATCTGGGTATCCTTGCAGCAGGCCGGGTAGGATTTGAGAGGACGACATGCCTCCATCTATCTCTATCTCGATATACCTTTCTATTCTGATATCCTGTAGTGTCATTCCTTTTGTTAGGAGATCATCCCTTATTTGGTCAGTCCATCTTCTTCTGGGACGTCCAACGGGTCTCTTTCCAGATACCTCCATGTCCAAGTACTGTCTGGGAATACGTGCCTCTGGCATCCTTTGTACATGTCCAAACCACTTGAGTCTTGCGGTACATAATCTTTCTTCCATCGTTAAGGTCACCTGCATATCTCTTCTTATATATTCATTTCTGACCTTGTCTCTTCTGGTCTTCTGCAAGGCTGATCTTAAAAATTTCATCTCACATGCCTGTAATTTGCTAATGTCCCCTTTCAATAAGACACAGCTTTCTAGGCCATATGTCATTATTGGAAGAAGATATGTTTTAAACATGTCTTTAAACATATCAGTCATTTAATTGGCTGACCATGTGATAAGAAACAGAACTATTTATTTTAGCCCTGCAACTAACAGATTGAGTGTAAATAATTTGACACCCCACCTGTCTGTTATGGGCAGTTAATACAGTAGCATGCAAATTAATCCAAACACAGATGTTATGTAATGAAAAGTTACTTCATTTTTGAAAAAATATTTATACGAGGTGAGATCAAAAAGTAAGGTGACTTTTCAATTTTATAAAAAATATTCATGCCCAAAACGGACAGGTGGAGTGTTATTTTAATTGCACTCAATCTGTTTGGTCCAGGGCTAAAAAAAATAGTTGTGTTTCTTATCACATAGTCAGCCACTTATATGACTGAACTATTTAAGAACAGAAGAGGTAGAGGTGTAAAAGATACTAGTCAGAGTTATCTCCTCTGAGAGTAATGAATTTCACTATGCAGCCAGACCCTGTGGTGAATGAAGTGAAGGTGTCATTTGCAGGGTGGAAAGTGAGTGCTTTTTGGAGGGCCTGACATGCTGATAAGCATACTCTTTCGACTCAGTGAAATGTGGCTATGGTAAACCACATTACTCCTCGTTTTTACTTAGTAAATCCTCTAGAGGTTCAAACCAGCCTTTCGGCTGTTGACCTAAACAACAACAAAAAAATATTTATTTATTCATCCAAAATTATGTTATTCCCTTCAAAATAATCCCCTTTTGATACAATGTACTTGTGCCAGCGCTTTTTCCAGTCAAAACATTTCTGAAATGCACTTTTGGGTATTGCCTTGAGCTCCTCCAGCAATGCAGCCTTAATCTCCAAAGAAGAGCCTGGGCTGTTCCACTGGGATGATTGAGCTTTGGTTTCGACGTCATAACCATAGACCCATGTTTCGTCACCAGTTATAACCCTTTTGAGCAGATCAGGATCATAAGTGACGTCGTTGAACATGTCTTGGGCGATGTTCATGCGATGCTGCTTCTGATCAAAATTAAACAGTTTTGGAACGAATTTCGCTGACTCACGTTTCATACCCAAAACATCCGTTAAAATTGATTGGCATGAGCCAAACGATATGTTAAGATCATCAGCTATTTCTGTAATCGTGATTCGATAATTTTTCAACACAATTTCTTTCACTTCCTGAACATTTTCGTCGGTTTTTGACATGCTGGGGCGTCCAGAGCGAGGTTCATCATTAACATTTTCTCGGCCCTCTTGGAATAACTTATACTATTTATAAACATTTTTTGTGCTCATAGTTGACTCACCGTACGCCACTGTCAACATTTCAAGAGTTTTTGAACACTTAATACAATTTTTTACACAAAAATTAATAACAAACTCTCAACCCACCGGGGTTGGTCTAGAGGTAAAGTCGTCGCCAAAATCAGCTGTTTAACAGCTGATTTTCGGAGATGAAGGTTCCTGGTTCAAATCCTAGTAAAGGTAGTTACTTTTATACGAATTTGAATATCAGACAGTGGTTACCGGTGTACTTTGATGGTTGGGGTTCAATTAACCATACTCTCTCAGGAATGGTCGACCTGAGTCTGTACAAGACTACACCTCATTTACAGGTCATACATATCATCCTCATCTGATTGGGTCATCGGGTTGCTTATTGTTCTGAATTGAACAGATTGCAACGTACACAAATTAGGGATTACAAAAAAAAACTCTCTGCTCCGTTATTTTCAACAGCAAAATATCGCCGAGCACGCAAACACGAGTCTACCCTTTATGCCTCTCACATAAAAACAACACGTGCTATATAGTCAAAACTTTGAACATATGATCGTGACGAGTGTACCCACACAACAAAAAAAAAAGTGAAATTACAGTGTACAGAGCGCGCGAAATTCAAAAAGTCACCTTACTTTTTGATCACACCTCGTACATTCATTTTTTAATGTTTAATAACTAATATGCCCACCTTTATTGTTTATCAGTTCACATATGTGATTTGGCATTGCTTCAATTAGTGTACTGCACATTTTTTTAATTTCTTCGTCACAAAACCATACCAATATTATTGCTGCAATGAGGTTATTTTTTGTAGTACAATCCATTTTTGAGTCATTTTTTTCACTATTGCCCAAAGATTTTCAATAGGGCTTATATCTGGGGAATTACCTGGCAATGTCAACACTTTAACGTTTTCTTGTACGAAAAACGCTTTCACTTTTTTGGCAGTATGGCATGGCACTAAATCTTGTTGAAACACTCCATTGGAATGTGGAAATTTTGTTTGAGGTTATTTTTTGTAGTACAATCCATTTTTGAGTCTTTTTTTTCACTATTGCCCACAGATTTCATACTGTACTACTTTATCGCCGGTCCGTAGTTCATATTTTGCCCACTGTTGGGGGCGCTGTGATGGGGTTGCTGCTGCCATCGATAGATAGCGCCAGCGGTCACACCTCTCGCAGCGCATGTACCAAGAGGCAACATATAGTGTCTACGCACTGGCGATGCAATAGTCGAGAAGGTGACAGTATCGAGTTCTCTGTGATCGAGGATCGATAAGGGGATTTGACATCTCAACATTGAGTTAGTTCTTTCCGTCATCTGCACCTCCATTCCTTACCCCTTGCTTCACCGGCGACTGCTCTCCTTTGGAGGCAGCGGTAAAAGGTGCTCGCTGCGTCGGCGACTCGCTCCTATTAGATTAGGCAGCAGTACAGACGACCCCGCTTCACTGCACTGGTGACTGCTCCTCTTCGGAGGCAGCGGTGAAAGGTGTTCGCTGCATCGGCGGCTGCTCCTAATCTTTTAGGCAGCAGTAAAGACGTCCTCCCCTTCGATGTTTCATTTTTGAACTACGCCGCCGGATGCCCGGTCGGTCCTATGAGCTCTACGACTGCGCTACTACAAGCCGGTGGCGACAGATTTTTAATCGGGTTTATATCTGGGGGAATTACCTGGCCATGTCAACACTTTAACGTTTTTTGTACGAAAAATGCTTTAACTTTTTTGTCAGTATGGCATGGCGCTAAATCTTGTTGAAACATTCCATTGCCATGCGGAAATTTTGTTTGCAGTTGTGGCACAACTTTTGACTTAAGAATTTGGATATATTCATCGCTTTTTAACATACCATTTACTGGGACTAATGAACAAGGACCTTCAAATGTGAAACAACCCCAAAACATTTTTTTCCAGGGATGTTTAACTGATTGCTGGATGATGTTCTTTCATCTGCTGATTTCCGAACGTAAGAAAGGGATTCATCGGAGAGCATTATAACTGAGATTCTAGAGATAGTTAAAGTAATAAATTGTTTAGAATTTAAAGATAACTTACCAACAGCTCCCATTCGTAGATAAAAACTTCCGTAGTGTTGAAAAGGAACAGAGACAGTTCTGAAACTGGCACCGTTATAACTTCTGTAAACATGACTTTCAGTTGCAGTGCTCACTTCAGTGTCCGTCACGTAATTCTGTCTAGTGTCACGCCCGCTTTCACACTCATCACTCGAGTTGGTTGATGAGCTCTCATTCGGCGCCCTCTCTGAAATCAAATTAAAAACCGTTTTATACGATACAAGATTGCCCATAACAGACAGGTGGAGTGTCAAATTATTTACATTCAATCTGTTCATTGAAGGGCTAAAATAAATAGTTCTGTTTCTTATCACATGTTGTTTAGGTCAACAGCCGAAAGGCTGGTTGGAACCTCTAGAGGTTTTACTAAGTAAAAACGAGGAATAATGTGGTTTACCATTGCCTTCATCACTGAGTTGAAAGAGTATGCTTATCAGCATGCCAGGCCCTCCGTAAAGCACTCACTTTCCACCCTGCAAATGACACCTTCACTTTATTCACCACAGGGTCTGGCTGCATAGTGAAATTCATTACTCTCAGAGGAGATAAGTCAGACTTAGTGTCTTCTACCTCTACCTCTTCTCTCCCCTGACTGACCTCTACCTCTTCTGTTCTTAAATAGTTCAGTCATATAAGTGGCTGACTATGTGATAAGAAACAGAACTATTTTTTTTAGCCCTGGACCAAACAGATAGAGGCAATTAAAATAACACTCCACCTGCCCGTTTTGGGCATCTTATCACATGGTGACCCAATTAAATGACTGAATCATTTAAGAACAGAAGAGGTAGAGGTGTAAAAGACACTAATCAAAGTTATCTCCTGTGAAAGTAATGGATTTCATTATACAGCCAGACCCTGTGGTGAATGAAGTGAAAGTTTCATTTCCAGAGTGAAAATATATGCTTTTCAGAGGGCATGGCATGCTGATAAGAGTACTTTCCCACTCAGTGAGTTGTGGCAATGGTAAACCACCTCACTCCTCGATTTACTTAGTAAAACCTCTACAGGTTCAAACCAGCCTTTTGGCTGATGACCTAAACAACACAACGATACAAGAAGCCAAGATTAGATATTATAATACAGTAATCCCTTGGTATCCGCAGGTTTCGGTTGCAAGTTAGCGGACTTTGTCCATCGACCTAAAACCTTAAAATACGTCACCTTGGTTTTCTCACCTTGTGTACACCGTACTTGGTTGGGAAGTCATACAATTCTGAAAATATGTGTTTGAATAAATGTTTTGGCATCCGTACCATGTTGAGTCACACACTAGTATATCGACGGCCACCATGAGCGAGCCAAGCTATGAGGAGCCATGAGCGAGCCAAGCTATGAGGAGCATGAGCCAAGCTACATTTCCGCGTAATGTACGTAGTGAGCCAGTCACCGGGTACCAGGCCCCGCCAGTAACACCCCAGCTTCCCCACCATACGTACGCCCAGGCACCATACTGTAATTTCTCCCTACGTTTTCCTCCATGTGTCACTCTAACTTTTTCGTACGTATGTACAGTTTTTTGTGTGTTCGACGATCCTGAAATGAAGCCAAGCATTTCTTCACAAACCATCAACGAGATCCTCAGCATTGCAACACATTGGCTGACCATGTGTTGGAGACGGATCCCGTCATGGAAAGGGCCCTTCAATTCCAAAGAGGACTCAGGAGCTGATGATACCATACGAGGAAGTCCACAAGGAGTTTGAAAAGAAGAAGAAGCAAAGAGCCATAACTAACTATTTTAAAACAACTTAAATTTTTTATGCGTATATTACTGTATTTATTAAATATTCAAATAGTGGAATAAATCTAATATAAATTTTAATAAATCTGCTACAAAAAAATAATTTTAATTGATAAAACTAATAAAAATTAAAATGTTTAAAAACTTAAGATCCATCCAAAGAAATATTTAAAAAAAACCCGGCTCACTGGTTTAACTGACAGTTTTATAACTTGGCAGTGAAAGGGTTAAGAAGCATTTCACACAAAAATAAAAAAAAAATAAAAAAATATGACATACTTAAAGAATCACTATTTTCATTAGTAGTACTATTATTACTTTTTGAGTTTGGTTCTTTCTTGAGGAGCATTGCATACATGTAAAAAAGGAATGCCATGCTTCCCAAATATAGATACAGGTAAAATCCCTGAAACAAAAAAAAAAACAACATGTCAAGTACATTTTACGATGAGAATAGAACAACTATGAACAGAACTAATTCAGGGTTGGTCTACATGCGTTACAACAGTAACAAGACAGTGGAGGAGGGTGGATACACATATGGGTAACCTTGTGTTGTATTGTATTCTATACAATACAATACAGTAGAACCTCTTTAATCCGGCATGTTTGGGACTTGAAGCTTGCCGGATCAAAGGAAATTCCGGACTATGGAGGTTATTTATAAAAATAAAGGAGTCGTATAAAAAAATAACACAATTTGCACAAGAAACTTTTACTGTATGTATTTATTATTTAAACATGGGTTATTTAAACAATATAAATCAATATATAAGTACAGGAGAAATATTAAAATGCATTTTAATGCAGTACAGTACATGATGAAATGAATTTGAATACAGTATGAAATACAGTACAGTACTGTACTATTCGTGGTTTTTAGCAACAGCACTGGTAGATGGCTGGAAAAAGATCTAATATCTACTTGCTTCTTACAACTAGTATTTTTTTTATATAAAAAATCATTTTTTATTATATGCAAGTTCATAACGTCAACCATACTGTATTGTTTATTTGACTCAGCAAATTTTATAAACATGTAAAAAAGCGTACCGAGTTTACAAACTCAGAGCGTGACGCTTTGTATCACTTGAGTGTCGGCGGTAGCTGTTGGGTTGCTCACTTTACAATGTTCATTGTGAAGGCAATTCTATAATTTCTGTCTATCGCCGTTGATGGCGGATTATAGACAATTCCGGACTATAGAATACCGGATTAAGGAGGTTTTACTGTATTACAAAAGAGTCTCAATAATAGAAAACTGCGCATAAACAAGTTAAAACTGTCATGTTTTTCCTAGTATTTAAAAATATCATTTAATCTGTCAATAAAAATAAGACCAATGGTCAAAATACCAACTTTTCTTCCATTCAAAATATTCTTTCAGGCCTTCGGGCCAGCCCAGTCAGTCAGCTGGTAGAAAGTCGCTATTATTTGTTAAGTAACACCGGTTGGGCAAGCGACTTTGTATGGTGACCAGTTGACAGCCATCCATGAAAAAACTCTACTGGGGGTCCCTGTTCAAACTCATGTCTAATCTACGTCAAAAAATACAGCAAAAAGCAGCGATCAAATTAGGTAGTTGTCAAAAATGTACAGTTCCCGATATCAAATAAAAGCAAAAAATAAAAAAATTCTTTGAGTAGTACTAGGCTGATACACCACTAATTTCCTAACCATTGCAAGGCATTTTTCATAAAATAACCCCTTTCCATCCCTTTTGATTTCAAATCATCCGCCATAATCCGTGTTCGCTACATATGAGTGCGAAAAGTTAACACTTTCAATGCTGAACAATTGAAGGGTACAGGGAAAACAAGCAACTTAGTCCAAAAAATTTTCGAAACTTAGATTAATATGCCATTTGATACTCTTTGGTACTGCCCATAACAGACAGGTAGAGTGCCAAATTATTTACACTCAATCTGTTCGTTGCAGGGCTAAAATAAAAAGTTGTGTTTCTTATCACATGGTCACCCAATTAAATGACTGAATCATTTAAGAAGAGAAGAGGTAGAGGTGTACTGTGACACTAGTCACAGTTATCTTCTCTGAAAATAATGAATTTCATTATATAGTTGGACCCTGTGGTGAATGAAGTGAAGGTGTCGTTTGCAGAGTGGAAAATATGTGCTTTTCAGAGGGCCCGACATGCTGATAAGCGTACTTTTCCACTCAGTGAGTTGTGGCAATGGTAAACCACCTCACTCCTCATTTTACTTAGTAAAACCTCTACAGGTTCAAACCAGCCTTTTGGCTGATGACCTAAACAACAACTCTTTGGTAAATATTTTCACGTGCTGAAAGCTACAGGGGAAAAACTAATTTAATCACAAGATATAGCCATTTGGAATATTGCAGCACAGGGGAAAAACCAACTCAGTCCATTCAGATCAGGGGAATAACCAACTGAGTCCAAGGCCTTCTAATTTATAAATTTCTCTTTCTCTCAGATCATTTTAAACTTTGTTTTAGCCCTCCCGCAAAATTCCTGTTTTGTGACTTAGTTGGTTTTTCCCCTGCACCCTTCAATTATGAGGTATAGTACGTTTGTTTTAGGAAGAAGCTTGTAAGAGGAGGGCGAGTAGGTAGAGTAGGGATAGTTTTAAGGGGCAACTGTTGTCTCCTTCTCACTTAATGATCATTCCCTCTCTTTCTAACTGTATACTACTGTTACAACTACAAGGTGCTTCCCCCACCACTAAACAGAACAGCTCAGCGGCACACAGCGTTGGAGGGAGAGCTTCTAGCTAAAACAAATGACCTGTATACTGCTCACCAATTACGGTGGCATGTAGGGAGGGTAGCGAGACAGAGAGAGAATGTGTTGCATCTGCCGTTCCTCTCAACTCATTTCAATCAGTGTACGGTGTTCTAGTGCAATAGTGACAATATGCGATTGGTAGGCCACTCTGCCAGCCAATTTTGTTTACTACACTCTATAGCAGGGGTCTCCAAACTACGGCCCGTGGGCCACATCCGGCCCGCGAACAGATTTTTTCCGGCCCGCGGAAAACTAGCATACTGAAAAAAAGTTTTTATTTGATAATATATTTCCTTTTAAGCAATTTTACCATTAAATATGAGTACAGTAGTTGTCTCTCACTTGCCACTTCTTTTCTCATTAAGTGTAAAACTAGCTGTAAACAAGTAGTGATCAACCATTGCTTGACCCTAAATGGGCTGAAATTTTAAGTGGCAAACAAATGCAATATTCTCACTAAAAAATAATTGTTCCTTTTAAGCTTTACACTTGTAGTAAACTCATGTATTGTCAAGTTTTCTTTAAAATTCAATGAAGTACATTTTGTAGTAAATTGAAAAGATTTGGTTTTGTATCATCCTATGTTTTCATTAAGCCTACTTGAAAACTCCTTTTACAGAACAAATATTATTTTATAGCAAATATAATTATTTGTTTGGTCACAGCTTTTTTTAAAATCACGTAAAGAATTTTAGTTAGCCAACAACAAAGATATTATAAGGAAATATAGCAACTTAAAAAACTAAGCAAGAAAATCTCAAAAACCACCACTGAGCTTAATTAGAAAAAACTTCGAGGGGGTATAGGGGGGGGGGCTAAAACGACTGTTTCACAACACTACAGTATTCATGTGCCCATAACAGACAGGTGGAGTGTCAAATTATTTACACTCAATCTGTTCATTGCAGGGCTGAAATAAATAGTTGTGTTTCTTATCACATGGTCAGCCAATTAAATGACTGAATCATTTAACAACAGAACAGGTAAACGTGTAAAAGACACTAATCACAGTTATCTCCTCTGAAAGTAATGAATTTCATTATACAGCCAGACCCTGTGGTGAATGAAGTGAAGGTGTCATTTGCAGAGTGGAAAATATGTGCTTTTCAGAGGGCCCGGCATGCTGATAAGCACACTTTTCCACTCAGTGAGGAAGGCAATTGTAAACCACTTCACTCTTCGATTTACTTAGTAAAACCTCTACAGGTTCAAACCAGCCTTTTAGCTGATGACCTAAACAACAACAGGGGGGGGCTAGACTTTCTGCCCTGAAATATTGCTGGCCCGCCTTTCCTCCAAAAATTTACAATGTGGCCCTTGAATAAAAAAGGTTGGAGACCCCTGCTCTATGCTCTATGCTCTATAGTCCATCTACTGTAAGTGTACTCTGCGCAAGACAAGCGCCTATAGGTTGTAAACAAAAGTTTTACACTCGTTAGCGCATATCTACCTCTCCCTCCGCCTGACAATTATCTTGCACTACGTTTCATCATTAACCCTTAGAGTGCCAGCGGCCGATATGATCGGCCATTCGTACTACTGCGAAGATTGCCATGGCCGATCCAATCGGCCGCAAAGTTTGAATGGTTCTAGTTCTCGTAATTTCTAACAGATAGCGTTGGTATTAACACTGATTGAAAGAGTGGTTTTTTGTGTACAAAATGAATATAATTTTAACCTCTTAGCATATACAGCGACGAAGTTGTTGGCGATTCAATAGGCCGGTGCTGTGTACTTCCATTTTGTTTGTTTATGTTACCCATGCGTCTGCCGCTTGTGCGTAAATAAGTAATTTACGCATTATAAATAGTTATTACATTATTATTACAAATAAATAAATTATTAAAAATAAATAAATGTTACATTATTATTATTATAAATAGTAATTTGCGTAAAAAGTAATTTTAGGAACTCATAAAGTCAACCCACCAAGTTTTCACCGTGTCGGTTCTGAACTGTTTTTTTTTGTAAATAAACTAATTGTTAACATATGTAAATACAAATTATATCAAATTAATCAAAATTAAATGTGCTTTCTGGTAGAAATAAAATAAAACTATTTTTAAGTAATTTTAGTGTCAAAAACTTGAGTGAAAGTGAAAAAAATAATTATATGTGGTAGTTTGTGATTAAAAAACATTTTATTTTTAATATTTGTATATATCAAAATAAATATTCAACTATAGATACTAAATTCTGCATATCTTTTTATGGTAAGTGTAAATTTTCATATCTCCACAGTGCATGGTTTTTTTATAATGTCATTTAATACTTTTGCATGTCACAACAGCGAAAAATGGCTTGGCAATCTTAGCACAACTAGTACTAGGAGGGCTGGCACTAAAAGGGTTAAAATAGTATCTATATCCAGCTAAAATAAACATTATCCTTTAAGAGTTTTCAATTATACCGTTCTGAATACTTGTAATTATTGTAATTTCATAAAGACTCCTTAATTAATTATTATTTTAAACATTACATTTAACAAAACCATTTTTGTCTACTTTTTAATGTTTACCACTTTTATATTCCAAAAACTCAATACATGCATGTTAACAAAACACAGCTTACAAAACTTTTCAACTTCAGTCTACGAAGAAAATTGAAACGAACCGATAAACAGTTGTATTAAACTAGTCACAGGTATTAATTTTAATGATTGGTTATTGGTTTTGATTGGTGATATGATATGGTAATGATTGATGATTGGTTGTACGATAAAAAAGTAATTGTCTATTTAGAATATAGTGTCATAATTTTATGCAAAATTAAATCCAACTGTAAGGCCACCAACAGTACAAAACAATTCGTAAGTCAATGGGTTAATGGTACGTTTATTATGTAACATTTTTACTTTCTCTTGCCTATATGAATATTTAGGAAGGAAAGTATTGTTTTCATGTCGATTTTTAGAAATCGAGTTTTCACCGGATATACACATTTTCAGACCCCCTGAACCCAAAAAAAACATGTTTTTAGCAATTGGTCTGTGTGTGAACAGAATATCTCAAGAACGGAACATTGTACGAACTTGAAACTTAAAACTTACGTTACATACCACTACCGGACCCGACACGAACATTTTCATCAAAATCGGTCAACCAGAAGTGGAAGTTATTCGTGTAATTTTTCACTTTTTTGCATTTTCTGAAAAACTGGTCCTACGATTTTTTTAAAATCGCCTGGTTTACTAAATTTTTTGTGCTCTACAAGATAGGGTAGGTACAATATTTTCTGAATTTCTTGGTGAGGCTGTTTTCACATAAAAAAATAGTTTTTTTAACATTACGGCTTTAATATCAATTGTAGCGCAAAAATTTATATAATAAAAGCTGTAGAGAATTTAAAATCCTACAACTTTTATTTTAAACATTTGTTTGTATAACGGTTAGTTTAGTGGTAATTAGCGATTTTCTGTTTTTTTCTGACGAAAACGTGTGAAAAATCGATTTTTTTTAAGATTTCGGCCTTAGTATGCATTTTACGACAAAAATTTATATAAT
The DNA here is from genome assembly GCA_035578175.1 of Catonia carolina. Classification (NCBI taxonomy): domain Eukaryota; kingdom Metazoa; phylum Arthropoda; class Insecta; order Hemiptera; family Achilidae; genus Catonia; species Catonia carolina. The sequence continues at coordinate 80,449,522 of JAQMRL010000002.1, forward strand.
CAAATTTATAGGAAATTAAAAGCGCTACAACTTTTATTTAAAGCATTTTTCTCTACAGAGCCTAGTTTAGCGTGAAAGAGTGATTTTCCATAATTTTTAAGCCAAACTGAGGTCGATTTTCATTTTGCGTCTCACTCATGATTAAAATAAGGTTATATATTTAGAGGTTAGTTTTTTGTTTATTTTTAATGTTTTATTACAATGTTAGATTATATTATTAATTATTTGCATTGGCAAGAGAAAGTTTGGTGAGTTTTTCACACCAGATTTTTAGGTATGGCCCAACTCAGATTACCTATAGTCCAGCCTCTCTTAGTTTGCTCCTAATGTAAACAAATAATGACGTCACTGAGCATGCGCATTATATAAAAATGTGTACTGCCTGATTAAAAAGTAACAACAAAATACTTTAAAAAGTTATTAAATACAAAATACTTTTAAAAGTATTTTTCTAAATGAAATTGTTAAGCCTACATCATATCATGACTGATGTTTTTAGTACTTTAAGTACTTATAATTTAAAAAAATAGTTAGCTTAATAGGAATACGAGATCCGTAAAGTGGCAGACTCTAGCGTGCACCCTGTAGTAGGTGGCTTTGGTTTGTTGACTGTAGGAGCAAACTAACAACGGCTCACCTGTAGATCTTGTTATATATCCACGACTATTTTTAATGGTGCTATCTGAATACGCACACAAACATAATGATACAAGAAGAGAAAGTAAAAATATAGACATACCTCGTAGAATGAAGGTGGAATGTGTGTTGAGATGACTTCAGCCATTGGAAAAGCGATACCCATTACAACTAACAGTTTTCCATACAAAGCTGACAGTGTCGTTGCAAGAGCTTGACTGTTAAAACAAAACAAATATAAATTAATAGAGTATAACAGGCAGGTGGAGTGTTAAATTATTTGCACTCGATCTACTAGTTCTCTCTCTCTCTCTTATCACATGGTCACCCGATTATACTAGTGAAGAGTGTTCACTGTTTCAACCAGTCACCGTGATCACGGTGACAGTGATTTTGTGTTCACCGTTACTTTTAATACGAGGGTTATCCAGAAAATAACCTCAGTTTTGAAATAAAAAGTAAACGAGTGAAGATACAAAAACTTTATTATATACATAAATATTAAAACTACAGTTTTTCTCTATTTTTCGACATAATCGCCAAACAGATTCAAGCACTTGTCGTACCTTAGAACAGTCTTTGAAATACCCTCTGGATAAAAATCTGCCGCCTGTGAATGTAGCCAACCATTCACGGCGTTTTGAAGCTCTTCGTCTTTGGCGAACCGCTGAGATGCAAGCTACCGCTTCATGTTCGGGAACAGGTGAAAGTCACTAGGAGCCAAGTCCAGGCTGTATGGGGGATGATTGAAAACGTCCCATTTAAACTTGGCCAAAAGTTGCATGACAACGCACACCCTCATACAACTCGAAGAACAAATGAACAAATTATTTGAAAAGAAAAAACTAACCCTTACAAACGACAACAATGAATATGAGTTTATGAAAATAAGTTATTAAACCTTTAAAACAATGCAGTTCACGCAATTTATTAACAATAACATAAAATAAACAATATCCGTTACCAAATTAAATATTAAATACAAAGTCTGTTGACAAAATAACAAACTTCACCGTAACGAAGAATCCCGTACAATTTAGACCACTAACATGTCAGCCATTCAAACCGCGCCCGCGCCCCAACAATGGAATCCTTCGTTTTTATAATTAATCAGTCAGCTGTTTATGAACAGCTGATTTCATTTTCCGCCGCTTCATTATAACAGTATTGTATGTTAACACGCTCTATAATCGATGTGTTCAGTACAAAATGCAAGAGACAAGTGAATTACTGTGGCTTGTATACGCATGTGCGCATAATTTTTTTCAAGCTGATCTGATCTGAAAACACTAACAAACATTCTGATTGGTCTAAACGCGTGGAACAACAGAGCTCATCAACCGTGAAAAGCATATTAACCCTTTCAAACCCAAATTTTTTAACTTTACACAAACAAATATGTGTACATTGTTTCATACACGTTACTGACATTTAAGTGAAATAAAATCACTTTTAGACCTTCAGCCTTTTTTTGATGGCGTGACAAAAAGGTGTGAAACATATGTCACATTAGGCTTGATGGTATCAAAGTTCCCAACAATATGAATAAGTAAAAATCATGTGCAGGCTTCCTAAACAAAATTCTCTTGCTTAGATTTGTAGCAAAGCATTATTTAAAACTTAAAAAAGGTTACAATTCAAAAATATTGGCAAAATGGACAAAATCAGTATTTAAAGCCTAAAAATATACTTGAATGTACATTCAACATACTCAAAGAAATGCTACTTTATTTTACTAAATGAACACGAATATTTATGACTAAAACTAACTTTAAAAATCTGGTGTGAAACACTCACACAACTTTCTCTTGCCAATGCAAATGATTAATAATAAACCTAACATTATTAATAAAATATTAGAAATAAACAAACACTAACCTCAAAAACATAACCTTATTTTAATCATGAGTGAATGACGCAAAATGACAATCGAACTCAGTTTGGCTTAAAAATACGGAAAATCACGCTTTCACGCTAAACTAGGCTCTGTAAAGAAAAATGCTCTAAACAAAAGTTGTAGATCTTTTAATTTTCTATATCTTTTATTATATACACTTTTGTCGTAAAATGCATACTAAGACCGAAATGTTAAAAAAATCGATTTTTCTCACGTTTTCGTGAGAAAAAAAACAGAAAATCGCAAATTACCGCTAAACTAAGCGTTATACAAAAAAATGTTTGAAACAGAAGTTGTAGGTTTTTAAATTCTCTACAACTTTTATTATATAAGTTTTTGCGCTAAAATTTATATTAAAGCCGTAATCTTAAAAAAACAACGTTTTTACGTGAAAACAGCCTCACCGAGAATTTCAGCAAACATGGCGCCTACCCTATCTTGTAGAGAATAAAAAATTGAGTAAAATAGGCGATTTTAAAAAAAATCGTAGGACCAGTTTTTGAGAAAATCGCAAAAAACTGAAAAATTATACGAATAAACTACTACTTCCGGTTGACCGATTTTGATGAAAATGTTCGTGTCGCGTCCGGTAGTGGTATGTAACTTAAGTTTCAAGTTTCAAGTTCGTACAATGTTCCGTTCTTGAGATATTCTGTTCACACACAGACACACAGACACACACACACACACACACACACACACACAGACCAATCGCTAAAAACATGTTTGTGTGGGTTCAGGGGGTCTGAAAACGTATAGATCCGGTGAAAACTCGATTTCGAAAAATCGACATGAAAACAATACTTTCCTTCCTATATATTCATATAGGCAAGAGAAAGTAAAAAGAAACTAATGGTCGCGTCTGTGGCGTAGTGGTCAGCATCTTACACTGCAAAGCGGAGGTCTCAGGTTCGATTCCTGGCTAGCGTACAAAAAATTATTACACTTCACATCCAGCGCTCTTTAATCAAAAGTAGTCTCTAACAATTAAAGTTTTTATGTCTGTTATTTCACTCCAATGCGACTTCTATGCCTCACTGGGTAAGAAAGGGTTAATAACAATGAAAACAAACTTTTGAAATAGTTTACTTATTGTTACTTACGCTCCCAGGAGGCGAAGTAAGTCAGTGATCGGCTGGCTTGCATGTGCCGAAGCATCACGTCCAAGAGAGCACACCTGCTCCCTTACTTTCTGTAGCAGTTTTTCGTGCCCGTGCCTCTGGAAACTCCTCGGCATCCTATGGTTACTTTTCAGCCATGCTTTGGTCCCGCTGAGGTGAGCTGAGATGCTGGGCTTCTGTCTGTCTATCCTGATCCTTGTCCCTGGCATCTAGCACTTTTTCTATCCGTGCCGAAGGGTGGATGGCACTGGGGCATTTAATCAGTGTCTTAACGGTGCCTGTAGGATACTTGGCTAAATCCTACAGTATTTTGCCTTACCCCTGTACGCGGGGCTATGCAGGGGCGGACTGATTATTTCCCTAGCTGACACGACAACTAAAAGTGGTTGTTGTTCCTTTTACTAGGAAAAGGAAGATGGCTCTAGATGCTTTGACTCTGGAAGGAGTGGATTTGAGCTACTCCCCTGAGGTGAAGTATCTGGGGGTTGTCCTGGATAGGGGCCTGACTTGGAGGGGCCACATGTCAAGGACTGTTGAGAGGGCTGCAAAGGCCTTATGGATGTTTAAGAGTCCGTTTGGGAGGACTTGGGGGCTTAGGCCTCGTATGGCAGAATGGGCTTATGTGAGCTTCATTCTGCCAATGGTCACGTACAAAGCTTTTGTATGGTGGCCAAGAACAGATCGGCTGAGGAAGCTGAAGAGATTGGCTTGCCTAAGGATATGTTGTGCAACGAGCAATGGTCCAACGGCTACTATGGAGGCGATGTTTGAGTTGCCTCCTATTCATGTTCAAGTGAAGAAGGAGGCGATAAGAACTGCCTTGAGGCTGGAGGGCGGGTTCGGGGTCCCATCAGGGGAGATGGGCCACACCGAGATCTTCAAAGGGGTTGAGGGGATGGGTGTGGTAGGTGGTCCTCGGGACCGTATGTACAGAGCATACAACTTTTTCGACACACTGAGGGTGAAAATTTTTGATCGTCAGGAGTGGGCGGAGGGACAGCCAGTGATACCGGAAGGGGTTACCTTTTGGTACACTGACGGCTCAGTGATGAGCGGAAGAGCGGGAGTGGGGGCCTGGGGGGCCGGGGGAAAGATTTCCCTGGCCCTTGGGTGTAACATAACCGTCTTCTAAGATGAAATATTGGCCATTAAGGTCTGTGCGGCTCAGGGGGTCGCACACTTATATTTATATGCAGTTGCAAAGTGGTTGGCTGCAAAAGAAGAGCGCTGATGGGTAAGGTTGTGTAAACACCTTCTCAGATAAGTGAACTAGATCCTAGGCAGATCCTGCGCTTTATCGAAAGTGTGGGTCTTGCAGAAATAGGAATAGGGGCAATCACAAAAGATCTTTTAGGTCGCGGTGAGGAGGGGCTGCAGAAGCCTGAACGCCCTTATTGTAAAGTAAAGTAAAAGTAAGTACTTACGCTCCCATCTTTCTCCAGTTCACCTGAAGTTGATCGATGCGAGAGGGTCTCTTGATTGGAGGTAAAACTGGATGGTGATACATCATAGCAGGTAACAACATTGAACTCGGTGGTGGAATCCTAAAAAATATTAAAATTTATAATTTCACTGTGTTTAATAATGAAAAACAAATACGTAATACAAAGGTTAGTTATTAATATGTAATACAGATTAGGAAAAAATTTCTTAAAACATTATGTTTGGAGTGTAGCATTAAACAGAAGTGAAACGTGGGTGATAGGGGCTGTAGTAAAGAGGATAGAAGCTTTTAAAATGTGGTGTTATAGGAAAACGTTAAAGATTAGGTACAGATGTGAAACGCAATTTTCAAAAGGCTTACCTTTGACCTTTGACCTTTGGAAAAACTATTCTGTATTTACTCTTTAACAATAATTGAATTTTTTTTTCTTTTCTAATTCCTAATGTGTGTACGTTGCAATCTGTTCAATTTAGAACAATAAGCAACCTGATGACCCAATGAGATGAGGATGATATGTATGACATGTAAATGAGGTGTAGTCTTGTTCAGATTCAGGTCGACCATTCCTGAGAGAGTATGGTTAATTGAACCCCAACCATCAAAGTACACCGGTAACCACTGTCTAGTATTGAAATCCGTATAAAAGTAACTACCTTTACTAGGATTTGAACCAGGAACCTTCGTCTCCGAAAATCAGCTGTTAAACAGCAGATTTTGGCGACGACTTTACCTCTAGACCAACCCGGTGGGATTATAATCGAATGTCACTATTTTTGTTTCTGAATTCTGACTTTGATTTCTTAACTTCTGGTTTTAGGCCATTTCCAGTCCAACTGGAACTTCAAGCCCAATGATTTCTGGATCTACTCTTAAAGAAACCCTTTAACTCTTTATAGGTCTGTGGTAGGTAGACCTATAGTTACCACTGACAATAAGTTCGATTTAAAAAAAAAATAAGCTATGCAGTTGAACATTATTGGCATCTTATGGTTTTATAGATGTTCTCTGGTAAGTAGGCTATCCTTATATTGAAATCAGCGCACAGCGACCATTTGCTTTGTGAGTTACACAAATGTGGTAAGGATTCATACCAGCATACGCTACCATGTTGTTTTGTTGTTACTTTTGCACAGTGCTTAAAAAATTCCAGTTTTTTACGGGAAAGCAAAGCATTCTTGGAGATAGAAAGTTTAGATTCGCCGTATTTTTCTATTATATACGGCTACACGGTGTTTTAATAAGCATTCTTACCACTAAATATTATATGATTCCCATTTCAATAAACATTCCTTGGTAAGTATACTTACCAAGGCTTAACATAAAAAATAAGAAATATCTTTTTGTTCTGGGGCACTAGAAATACATTATTCAAGTCCCTATAAAACAAAATTTAACATTTTACAACATGTATATTTTTCCCCGTAGTACTGCCCTATAAAGGGTTAACTATAAAGGCTGTATTGGCGTAGTTGATAACGTGCTTGCCTCTCATCATGCGGTCTTGGGTTTGAATCCCATTCAGGCACAACATATTTTCATACGTTACAAAAAATCATTTCATCCTTTACCGTCTGCATTAGCAGTAATTGCAGAACAGTCAGGAAGTTAAACAAAAAAAAAAAAAAAACTTTAACAGCCAGAAGTCATAGGGAACCATATCAGGAGAGTCAGGAGCCTGTTGAACCAGAGGAGTCTGGTTTTTCGCCAAAAATGTCTCAGTCAAGTGTGAGGAATGTGCTGGACCATTGTCATGATGGGAGGCACCGATTTCCTGTTCACCACAACTGTCTCTTGTGCCGCACAGCATCACGTAAGCGATGGAGGACATCCCTGTAGTACTCATTGGTGATTGTTTGACTCTGTGGTGCATACACATGGTGTACCACACCATGGGAGTTGAAAAAGCAGTCAGTATCACTTTGATGTTGCTACCCACTTGGCAAGCCTTCTTTGATTTCCGGGTCGTACCCGCACACCCAAGACTCGTCACCAGTGATTATGATGTCCATGGAGTTGGGGTCACTGTTTGTGGAGTTTGTGTGATGCGGTAACACTGCTCCAGTTGTTCCGTCATTTTCCTTGCAAAAAACGCTATCGACAGGCAGGAAAAAATTCACACATGCAGACGAAGGTTCAAGGTTGCCTCATGCAAGCGCTTTTGATTCACATTCATCAGGTTTTTGCAAAAAAAAAAAAGGTCGGATACTTTTCTAACAGATCTCATATAGTGAATAGCTGGCCATTTGGCCATTTACACAAATACTTGCTGGCATGTTTGGAACGCCGCGTACTTACTGTGTGTTGCGCACTAACATAAGTTGAAATTACACGTGCTAGACTCGTGCTCTAGGAACGGCAAATACTTGCACGTTCGTTTATGGGAGAGATAAATCGAATTTTGTACATTCCAAGTATGCACGTAAGTATTTCATCCGGTTAGAAATACTAAATGTTTGGATTGTGATAAATCTGTTTCAGTTCACGTTGTTTTAATATTTTATTATTATTCGTTATAATTTATAGTAGACTTGGTTATTTAAATTGTTTTTTTTTGTTATACACGTGCTTAGTTTAAGTTATTTGTTTAACATTTATTGAAATTGTTAAATGCGAGTTTAATAAGCCTTGAAAAGAAAAAAGCTTTGGCTTTAGCCGTTATATTTCTTTACACTGATTACAAGCCTAAGAAACGTAAAAATAGAACAGAAAAACGTTGGTTACAAAAACGGGAGTATACACACGTTAACCTTTTAAATGAATTACAGGTAGATAATCCTGAGGCTCCACTCTGTTTTGACTGCTCTACTTTTTTAAATTCCTTTCGGAAACAGCCACGTATCGCTTGAATTTTTTTCACAACAAACTTCTTATCAGCCTTATTGTAAATTTTTAGTATTCTTTAGTTTTTTGTTGTTTTGTATTGAAAATAGATACACGATATTGGAGTAAGGAGTTCATGATGGAATTTATTGAGTTGTATAGGTGTCATCCAAGTTTATGGAAAGTTAGAAGTAGTGAGTATACGAACTGCAATTTAAAATTAAAAGCTCAATCATTTCTTCATAAGCTTTTAATTTTAAATTGCGGTTCGTATACTCACTACTTCAAAACTTTCCATAAACTTGGATGACACCTACACAACTCTATAAATTCCATCATGAACTCCTTACTGCAATATCGTGTATGCAATATCGTGTATCTATTTTCAATATGAAACAACAAAAAATAAAAATTTAGGGAAAGAATATAACAAAAGTTAACGAACGGTTTGGATGCAATTTCACAACTGGATGAAATAAGAACGGCATGTTCTAGACCTCAAATTAGTGGGCTTGTCACACGCTAAACCCGTGCGCCAAGTGTCTCGATCCAAGTATCTGATGCGTCTCTCCCCTTAACACACACTCTTGTACACATTCTTGGTACGTGGCGTTCCAAACCCACCAGAAAGTATCTGTGTAAATGGCCGGCTATTGAAGTTTACAAGTAACTTCTTCTTCAGGTGCCTTCTCCATTACGAAGGTTGGCTATCATCATGGTCAGTCGCACCTTGTCCACTGCTCCTTTCTGAAATGGTCATGCGACGACCAGTTAAATGCTTCTCTCACGTTTCTTAACCAAGATATTCGTTTGCGTCCCACAGAGCGTTTACCAACAAGTTTCCCTTGAATTATGAGATGCAGAATCTCATATTTAGACCCCCTCATGATGTGTCCAAGGTGTAGTATTCAGACGAACTAATGTACCCTAACCGTGGGAGTGAGAGAATGCATAACGCTCTCACTCGCACAACCCATACGTGCCATTCCAATAACATTACTCATTGTTGTGAGCAAGCGTTTATACATGCAGTAAAATTAACAAGCAAGATAATAACTGTAGTATGTTTTCAGATTTGGATTACAATGGTGAAGACCTTTGAGCGCATGCGTAGTTATGCCACATATCTCCCTCTCACTCGCTCGGCTACAGGACATAAATTCATCTTATACTTATATGTCAGTTTTCTTATCTTTATGCTCTGCAGGATTTCCAGCTCTTTCCCCATCCTTCTGAGGACCTCCATATTTGTGACCCTGTCCATCCACGGTATTCGAAGCATCCTCCGGTAAGTAACTAGATGTAACAAGTAACAAACAAAAGCCACCTACTACAGGGTGCACGCTAGAGTCTCCGACTTTACGGATGTCGTATTCCTATTAAGTTAACTATTTTTTAAATTATAAGCACTTAAAGTACTAAAAAAATCAGTCATGATATGATGTAGGCCTAACAATTTCATTTATAAAAATACTTTTAAAAGAATTTTGTATTTAAATACTATTGGAAGTATTTTGTTGTTACTTTTTAATCAGCGTGTACACATTTTGATATAATGCGCATGCTCAGTGATGTCATTATTTGTTTACATTAGGAGCAAACTAAGAGAGGCTGGACTGTAGATGTTATGAACTCACCCAGAAAGTGAATGTGATGTGGATAAAGGTTGCGGAAGGCCACCTCTTGTAGAAGAAGTGGTCGCTCGTGAAGTACGTCCATTCGTTGTAAGAGCGATTGACGTCGGTTGTCTGGCAGGTGATGAATGATGTGATAATGTTTCAGGACTAACAATAACCGCACTAGGACTTGCAGGCGATGGCAAAAGTACCGGTTCTCCAACTGACCCGACCCAACTGTAACAAAACAACACATAACGATAAATTCATTTCCACCGTTTTATTAAAAATAACAAAATTCTGTTTGTGTGCGTACATGAACAGTGATTATAAATCTTTGTGTTGGTCATCAGCTTGGTTGGCTGGTTTGAATCTGTAGAGGTTTTATTAAGCAAAACAAGGAGTCACGTGGTTTATTATTGCCTTACTCACTGATTGGAAAAGTATGCTTATCAGCATGCCAGACCCTCTGAAAAGCATCTACTTTGCACTCTGCAAATGACACCTTAACTTCATTAACCACCCGGTCTGGCTGTATAAGAAATTCATTGTAGAGTATTTTACAAATGTATCTGTTCTGTTGGCAAACGCTTCACTCATACGAGGCGTGTTCAGACAGTAAGTACCGTTTTTTAAAAAAAAACAAGTAAACGAATTTTTTTCCAACACAATTTTATTTCTCTGCCCATAACGGACAGGTGGAGTGTCAAATTATTTACACTCACTCTGTCCGTTGCAGGGCTAAAATAAATAGTTCTGTTTCTTATCAACATGGTCAGCCAGTTAAATGACTGAATCATTTAAGAACAGAAGAGGTAGAGGTGTAAAAGACACTAATCAGAGTTATCTCCTCTGAAAGTATTGGATTTCATTATATAGCCAGACCCTATGGTGAATGAAGTGAAGGTGTCATTTGCAGAGTGAAAAATATGTGCTTTTCAGAGGGCCTGGCATGCTGATAAGCGTACTTTTCCACTCAGTGAGGAAGGCATGGTAATCCACCTCACTCCTCATTTTACTTAGTAAAACCTCTACAGGTTCAAACCAGCCAACCAAGCTGATCACCTAAACAAACAACACACAATTTTATTTCTACATGAAAGCCCAAACCTTAAACTATTTTTCAACATAGTTTCCACCGATGTTCAAACACTTGTCGCAGCGGGTGATCAATTTGTCTATACCCTCTTCGTAGAAGGTTCCCGCCACTGACACGCACAAAACCAAGAGACTCGGAAGTGCTTTGACTTTTCTCACACGGTACAGTGATGATGGTGAGGATTTTTTAAACAAAATTGTGGCAGGTGATGAAACTTGGGTCCATCATGTCACACCGGAATCTAAACAGCAGTCGATGGAGTGGCGACACATGGAATCCCCAAAGAAACAAAAATTCAAGACGACAATGTCTGTACAAAAAAATCATGTGCACTGTCTTTTGGGACTGGAAAGGTGTTTTGCTGATATATTTTCTCCCAAGAGGTGAAACCATTAATGCGGCAAGGTATTGCGAAACCTTACGAAAACTAAGGCGACAATTCAAAACAATCGAGAGGAATGCTCAGTAATGGAATTGTGTTGCTCCACGACAATGCTCGGCCCCATACCGCTGGTGACACTCAAACATTGGTTCGACAATTTCATTGGGAGCAGTTCGATCAGCCGCCCTACAGCCCGGACTTGGCACCGTCTGACTACCACTTGTTCCTGCACATGAAGCGCAAGCTAGGTGGCCAACGGTTTGAAACCGACGATGAGGTGAAAATTGCCGTGGAGTCGTGGCTACATTCGTTGGCGGGAACCTTCTACAAAGAGGGTATAGACAAATTGATCACCTCCTACAAGTGTTTGAACATCGGTGGAAACTATGTCGAAAGATAGTTTAAGGTTTGGGCTTTCATGTAGAAATAAAATTGTGCTGAAAAAAAATTGTTTTACCTGTTTTTTTTAAAAACGGTACTTACTTTCTGAACACGCGTCGTATAATTGGGTGACTATGTGATAAGAGAGAACTATTTATTGTAGTTCTGGAACTAGCAGATGAAGTGAAAATAATTTTAACACTCCACCAGCCTATTATGGGCATATAAATCTTAATATTTTATTTTAATCCCTAATATGTGTATGTTACAATCTGTTAAATTAAGAAAAAAAAATCTGGTGTAAAACACTCTCACAACTTTCTCTTGCCAATGCAAATAATGACCAATGTAACTTAACATTAGTAATAAAACATAAACATAAAACATAAACAAAACACTAACCTTATTTTAATCATAAATGAAAGACTCAAAATGAAAATCGACCTCAGTTTGGCTTAAAAATACAAAAAATCACTCTTTCACGCTAAACTAGGCTCTGTAGAGAAAATGCACTAAATAAAAGTTGTAGATCTTTTAATTTCCTATAAATTTGATTATATACGTTTTTGTCGTAAAATCCATACTAAGGCCGAAATCTTTAAAAAAATCGATTTTTCAAACGTTTTCGTAAGAAAAAAAAATAAAATCACTATTTACCACTAAACTAACTGTTTTACAAAAAAATGTTCGAAATAAAAGTTGTAGGATTTTAAATTCTCTACATTTTTTATTACCTACATAAATTTTTGTGCTAAAATGCATATTATATTAAAGCCGTAATCTTAAAAAAACAATTTTTTTACATGAAAACAGCCTCACCAAGAATTTTTGCAAACATGGAACCTACCCTATCTTGTAGAGCATAAAAAATTTAGTAAACCAGGCGATTTTTAAAAAAATCGTAGGACCAGTTTTTGAGAAAATTGCAAAAAATTGAAAAATTACACGAATAAACTAGTACTTCCGGTTGACCAGTTTTGATGAAAATGTTTGTATTCGGTGTGGTAGTGGTATGTAACTTAAGTTTCAAATTAGTACGATGTTATGTTCCTGAGATATTCTGTTCACACACACACACACACACACACGCACACACACAGCAGATGACTGACTTTTTTTAAAACGTTGTGACTTCTATTACAACACAAGCTTCTGCACATCATTTGTAAGTAAACAATATTTTTATGTTTCTTTTCTAAATACATTGTATGTACTAATTTAAAAAAATTACAGTTAACAAACATTTTTAGGGACAAAAAATAATTAACAACATTTAAAATTTTAATGCTATATTTTGTAATTTTTTATTTTTTGTAATCTATGTACGTTGTAATCTGTTCAATTGAGAACAGTTAGCAACCCCATGACCCAATGAGATGAGAATGATGTGTATGACGTGTAAATGAGACTGTGTAGTCTTGTACAGATTCAGGTCGACCATTCCTGAGAGAAAATGGTTAATTAAACCCCAACCATCAAAGTACACCGGTAACCACTGTCTGGTATTCAAATCCGTATAAAAGTAACTACCTTTACTAGGATTTGAACCAGGAACCTTCGTCTCCGAAAATCAGCTGTTAAACATCTGATTTTGGCGACGACTTTACCTCTAGACCATTTTGTAATTTAAGTTAGTTTTTTTATTATTGTACATATTTATGTACTTTAAATAACAAAAAATTAATAAAGATTTTATACGTATACTACTGTATATGCCTACGCTTTTTTTAATCATTTTGCGGATTATCCGCGGCACTCGTGCCACCCAATTCCACGGATAATCAGGAGTTGACTGTATATAATAATAGTGAACGATACTAGAACAAACTAGATACGTAGTAATGGTTACACGATCCAACAATCTTACTTCATAAAATACAAAGAGATATAAAATAAAATATAAATTTAACTTATAAAGAAACCATTAAAAATTACCTTTCCACACGAGATGAAGAACAAGAAGAAGAAGAAACAGGATACATGGTTGAACAATATTTAAATAATAAAGAAGAAGTAGTGCAGCATGTAGTTGTGGTGTGGATGGTTAGTTAGGCAGAATCAGTGTGGCAAATAGGCAAATAGGCAAATAGTACCTAATGTAACAATCACGATTGTTTTACACGCTAGTTAAACGACTCTACGTGTAGTAGATCTCTCTCTCTCTCTCTCTACTAGATATTATAATAACAGTTTAAAGAGATGAAATGAAATGCCCACTTATCCAACTGAGAGATCAGAAGGGGTTCCGCAAGACCCATCTCTCATTCAATCACTACGTTAAATCACTCGCTCTTCTTACAAATATTATCATATATATTTTTTCCTTTTTAAATTTCAAATTTTTTTTAATATATTTACAGATTCTATTTTATATAATGAATTTATATAATAAATTTCACTAACCTTCCTTTTTAACTGCGTGAACTTTTATTTTCACTTACACGTGTTTTGGTGGATCCACCATCATCAGAGTAAATAACATATAATTGAAACTAAAAACTTTATTTATTAAAAATCTACAGAAGATGATACATCTTCAGTCTTTTATACAAATTTTTTTATTCCTAATATGTGTATATTGCAATGTGTTCAATTGAGAACAATAAGCAACCCCATGACCCAATGAGATGAGGATGATATTATGTACGACGTGTAAATGAGACTGTGTAGTCTTGTACAGACCCAGGCCGACTATTCCTGAGAGAGTATGGTTAAACTGCAGGATGCATTATAAAGATTTATTTTTGAATGAAGATATTTACAGATGTTTAACACTTTATTAATTACATGTGTTACTAATTTATTTTTTTGATTTCTCTTGCAAATTACTTTTTTTTATTGAGTGATAATGCCTACATAAGCCTTGGGCTTGTGCGTAGGTAATGATATGTGGTGATTTACAGATGAAAAAAATGCCAGACCTGACTGGGAATCGAACCCGGGACCCCGGCATAGTAGTCAGTTGCGCTGACCACTACAATATAGAAAATAAGTAATATATAGAAAGGAAAGTATTGTTATCATGTCAATTTTTCAAAATCGAGTTTTCACCAGATCTAAACATCCAATCTTCTTACAAATATTATCATAAATATTTTTTCCATTTTTAAATTTCAAATTTATCTTATACTACATATTTACAACTGTTTAATGCTTTATTAATTACATGTGTTACTAATTAATTTTTTAAAGGGGTCGTCAGATAAAACTCTAAAATTTAAAATTTTTTATGAATAGATTCATAAAATAAATTTAAAAATGTTCATTTTTTATGAATAGATCATTAAAATGCATCTTGTAACTTGTAATTAATTCAAAAGTAAAAATTTATCTGGTGTGAAACACACATGACTTTTTCTTCTCACAATGTAGGTAATGAGTTAACAATGCAAAATGAAAAACAATCTAATTTTAATCATGAGTGAATGAGAAAATGAAGATCACCCTCTGTTGAACTTTAAAATATGGAAATCTGTAATTGCTTCTAAACTACCCTTGTAGAGAAAAATGGTTAAAATAAAAGTTGTACGTTTATTAATTTCATATAACACACTTTTGTCCTAAAATGCATACTAAGGGTGTAATCTTAAAAAATCCCATTTTTTACAGATTTTGATGAAAAAAAAACAGAACATCACTAATTTTGTAGCTAAACTAACCTCTGTAGAAGAAAATACATTGTAAAAATTGAAGTTTTTTTATTTCCTATACCTTTCATATAAACACTTTTGTCGTAAAAATCCATACTAAGGCAGCAATCTTAAAAATCCCAGATTTTTATGAAAAAAAGAAAAATCACCAATTGTCAATTCTACTTTCCCATACTTACAAGTTTTGGAGTAAATACCATGATCAGATCATATAAATCATAAGACAGAAAAAGCATATTTTGAAAAGATTTTTATAAAATTAGTTACAACTTTTGTGTTTAATATTCTGATCCAGTTGGATCCACAAAAATATGTAAGTTAAAACTTATAAAGTTAAAACTCAAAAAAACTGAATTCCCGACTTAAACTTCTATATACCCTACTTCACAAACGATCAAAATTACCAATGGCACAAAAATTACGCATATAATTATTGTTCTCTTTTGAAACCTATGTGGACCTAAGGGTCCCAAATTTATGGTTCAACCAAACCCTCTAACTAGCAACGAATTCAAGCATTCCAGTCAAAAACATTACGCCTTATAGCAAATGCACCTCTTTACGTTAGCAACGAAACCTTACATACAGATTTGAAAACACCACTTGTACAAAATTCCATCGAATACCTATACAAACGCTTTCACGACAAGTCACACGAACACGAGAACCCACTGGTGCGTTCACTTTCCACCGTCCATTTACCTGATAATCCCCCTAGACGCCTTAAAAGACGCTGGAGTAGAAACCTGCTAATTTGATACACCAATTTCATTCTTGGGGAGGCACCAATGGGGGCCCTACCCCTCTCATGCGTATCATGTCATTTACATTATTATCATAATCATCACAGTTGCTTGTAGTGAAATTTTACAGTTGTAAATAAAGAATTAAAGAGAGAAAAGAAAAAGTTAAAACTTATAGTATTTTTACATTTGGATTCCTTATAATTGCATAAAAATAGCGAAATCAAGTAAAACTAAAAACTATTTAATTTTTAAAATTTTTCCTTTTATGTTTCTTCTGTAACATCAGTAAATCATGTGCAACAAAGAGCTAAATAAATTACATTCAACATTAATACACATAACAAACAGGAGTTTTAAATTATTTGCACTCGATCTGCTAGTTCTCTCTCTTATTACGTGGTCACCCAATTAAATGACTGAATCATTTAAGAAGAGAAGAGGTAGAGGTGTAAAAGACACTAGCCACAGTTATCTCCTCTGAGAGTAATGAATTTCATTATACAGCAAGACTTTGTGGTGAACGAAGTGAAGGTGTCATTTGCAGGGTGGAAAGTATATAATTTTCGGAGGGTCTAGCATGCTGATAAGTATACTTTTCTACTCAGTGAGAAGGCAACTGTAAAACCCATTCATTCACCTTGGCCATATACATGTACATAAAATTTTACCTATTCTTATGCGCACTAAACTGCGCACATATCACTTTGCGTAAAATTGGCCACATACATGAATAAATTCTTTATGAGTCCAACAAGTGCTTCAATCTATTGGGACTTTTGAAAAGTATTCATAATAAAAAAATTAATACTTTAAGAATATATATATATATTTTTAATTCCTAATATGTGTACGTTGCAATCTGTTCAATTGAGAACAATCAGCAACCCCATGACCCAATGAGATGAGGATGATATGTATGACATGTAAATGAGGTGTAGTCTTGTACAGACTCAGGCCGACAATTCCTGAGAGAGTATGGTTAATTGAACCCCAACCATCAAAGTACACCCACAACCACTGTCTAGCATTCAAATCCATATAAAAGTAACTACTTTAATATGATTTGAACCAGGAACCTTGGTCTCTGAAAATCAGCAGTTAAACAGCTGATTTTGGCGACGACTTTACCTCTAGACCAACCAGATGGGTAAGAATATAATAATTTTTTTAAAAATTCTAAGATAAAAATTCATGACTGAATGGGTTAATAAAGCCTCTATACTATTTATCAAGGGTGATGAGCTCTCTTTACGTATGTATTGCCCCCCACCCCCACCCCCACCCTCTTTATAGCTAGGAAATGGCTTGCCAGCAACGTTGCCAATACTTGCTTTCTTAGCTATGTTAAATATTTTGTCAGCAACTTTTTTGGTCTTTTAATATCAATTATAACTATAAACATACAATCAGCTGATTATATTATAAAGTATTGCATGTGAACGCGCTCTATAAACGATGTGTTCTATACGAGATGCAAGACGAGAGTGAACTATTGTGGCTCTCAAATGCATGCACACTTAATGTTTGTCAGACACAATCTGGCGATGCTGGCAAACGTTCTGATTGGTCTAAGCTCATCAACCGTGAAAAGCATATTAGTCAGCCCGTGAAAAAGCATATTTGGCTGGTCCGTGGTGTAGTGGTCAGCGCAACTGGCTACTATGCTGGGGTCCCGGGTTCGATTCCCAGTCAGGTCTGGCATTTTTTTCATCTGTAAATCACCACATATCATTACCTACGCACAAGCCTAAGGCTTATGTAGGCATCATCACTAATAAATTAAAAAAAAAAAAATCACAGTTATTTCCTATTTCATTATACAGCCAGACCCTGTGATGAATGAAATGAACGTGTCATTTGCAGGATGAAAAGTAACGGGTGATTCAAAAAGAGCGCCGGTTTTTAAACGGCTGGTAAATTTTTGTTTATCGGTTGGCAACATTGCTAGACCTCATTTCTATTTCGGAGAACATTCCGATTGACGATTCAGTTGTAGTTTCTCTTGTTCGCAGTGTAGTACTCTCGCAGTCTATGTCTAACCATGGAGAAGTTTACTATTGCACAACGAGTGTTAATCGTCAAAACATTTTACCAGAGTGGAGAGAGTTATGCGGCTACTGTCAGGCGACTTCGCGGTACTCTAGGACGTAATGAAGCACCGAATGAATCAACAGTTCACAGGCTCATGAAAAAGTTTTTTGAGACGGGTTCAACAGTCGACCTTAAAAGTTCTGGACGTCGTTCTGGCCGAACTGAGCAGAACGTTGCGTTGGTTCGTGACAGTGTGGCTGTTAGCCCAGCAAAATCAATACGTCGCCGTTCTCAACAATTGGGTTTATGATGTTCTTCTGTACGGAGAATTCTTCGTTACGATCTCCAATATCACCCGTATAAAATTCAGTTGGACGCAACGTTTGAAAGTGGCAGACCACCAGAAGAGACGACAGTTTGTTGACTGGGTATTGAGAAAACGGCAGGATGATGACACCTTCGCAAACAAAATTGACGCCTTGTGACTTTCATCTTTGGGGTCATCTGAAGTCATTGGTGTATGCCAATAAACCCCGAAACATCAATGACTTGAAGGAGGAAATTCGACGGGTTATCGGGCAAATGGAAGTCGAAACTTGTCGTGCAGTAATATCCAATTTCATGGACAGAGTTGATGCGTGCCAGCGCAGTAGAGGAGGACACATGCATGACATCAATTTTCATACATGAAATCGGAAGGTAAGATGAACTTGTTGATGCATTTATTTTCAGTTTTTCAATAAAATAAATCTCTTAATTTGATATATCAAAACCGGCGCTCTTTTTGAATCACCCTATAGATGCTTTTCAGAGGGCCTGGCATGCTGATTAGTATACTTTTCCATTCAGTGAGGAAGGCACTTGTAAACTACCAGGCTCTTTGTTTTACTTAATAAAGCCTATAGTGGTTCAAACCAGCCTTTTAGGCTGATCACCTAAACAACTCTACTACAAGAAAAAAAAACAATGAGTAATACACACCTACCTCTCTTTGGCTTCTTGAATTAACATTTTGAAAATTTAAGTCGAATAATTGCACATTAAAGTTCTTTAACAATCAATTAAGCACATTCACAAAACATATTGAATACATAAATACCGAATGAAGTAAACTTTATATCACGATAATAAACCTAAAGTAATATTAAGTAACACCATCTCATTACTTTTATTAACACTAAAAATATATTTGCAATCTTATTTACTATTTATTGTACTTAGATTTATTGTACTTAGATAGCCAATCTTATTTACTATTTATTGTACTTAGATAGCCAATATTATTTACTATTTATTGTACTTAGATAGCCAATCTTATTTACTATTTATTGTACTTAGATTCACCAATTGTACAATATTCGTTAAATAAATAGTTCTAAAAATCAAATCTAAAAACCAATATGATTGATTCTATTTCATAACGGGTGTTTTATTAAGGGTGCAACCCTGATTATAAGAAGATAGAAGTAATACATCGGTAAATTTTCTGTCCCCCAATCGGTATGTACTCAAGGCCAACTACCTAAGACAGTTTAAATGTTCCAGTCAAGCATTAATGTGGTGACAGCAGTCGTTTTGTTATATTGTGTCAGCAATAGGAAATTTTGAAAAAAATCAAAATTTTGCATAGATAAACCATCAATGTAAAATATCATAAAAATTTCTATTTTATATAATGAATTTATATAATAAATTTCATTAAAGTTCTTTTTAAACTGTGTCAACATTTATCTTTTCTTACACATGTTTCGGTGGATCCACCTTCATCAGAGTAAATAACATACCTAATTGAAACTAAAAAAATTTTATTTATTTAAAATCAATAAATGATACATCTTCAGTTATTTGTATAAAACTGATTTAAAATTAATTTCCTTTAATTTATCCCTTCTCATATTTACTGTAGAATATAGAAAATAAAAATAAAATAAATTTAAATAAAATAAAATAATTTTATTTAAATAAATAATTAATAATAAATAAATAAATAATTAATTAATTTTATTTAAATAAAATAAAATAAAAAAATTGAAAAATATGAGATGTTCCATATTTATAAATATTTAAAAGAGCAAAAGCAGGACATTTTGAATGAACAGGTTAAATTTAGGAATGATGAAGTGATATTGACTGCTGCTGCTATCTACAGTGAACATGAGAAGGGATAAATTAAAGGAAATTAATTTTAAATCAGTTTTATACAAATGACTGAAGATATATTATCTTCTATAGATTTTAAATAAGTGAAAAAAATTCTTAGTTTCAATTATGTTATTTATGATGGTGGTGGATCCACCGAAACACGTGAAAGTAAAAAAAATAAAAGTAGACGCAGTTAAAAAAGAAGGTTAGTGAAATTTATTGTATAAATTCATTATACATAAATTATTGTATAAATTCATGGTCAGGGATCCAGTCTGCATAAATTGCGTAAATATTAACAAAAACCAAATAGAACTTGTAGAGAAATTTAAATATCTGGGAGAAACCATAACGAACTGTCTCGATGAAAGGCCCATATGGCAAGAAAAGATTAATAAACTGAAAAAATCCCTGATCACCACTCAAAACATCTACAATAAGAAGTGTCTGTCAACAAAAACCAAACTACGACACTACCAAACAGTGGTTCTCCCTGAAATTCACTATGCCAGCGAAACTTTATTCGGGCCGTATCGCGTGGGAGACACCGACAGAATTGAGAAGATAGAAAGAAGAATACTGAGGAAGTGCATAAACAAAAAGCATATGGTGGAAGGACGGTGGCGGTTAATCCCAAACAAAGACATCTACAAGCTAATCACCTCACTAACAGACAACTTCAGGAGGAAAAGAATATCATTCCTAGGACACCTACTCAGAACAGAAAACTCCAGACTTGTGAACTGGTTGATCAGCCATTTTTGGGATAAGGTGTCGAGACCTAAGTGGCTGAAAATGTACAGCAAGATATGGAGGAACTTAAGATCACTAAACAGGACCTACTAACGAAATCAACAGAGTACGACCGACTGGTCAAGGCTAACATGATAACATTTGCACCAAGACCCAGGAGAGTATACAACAGGGTGTTTACCGATGAAGACCGGAGACAAAGATCGGAGCGTCTTAAGAAATTGCGGGCCAAACGAAGGGAAGGCGGTCTCAAGAGAAGGTGCTTCTTAAAGAAACCCAACCCTGGAACAAACCTGAATTTGAGCTGAAGTGATCCTATGGGGTCTCAAAAGTTAAGAAAAAAAAAAAAAATAGAATTAATTTCAAACTGCAGGATGCATTAAAAAGATTTATTTTTGAAAAAATTTCATGTTTAAGATTCATCCTCAAGTCAAGTAACAATAATTGTTCAAAGATTTTTGGCCGTAACAGGCAGGTGGAATGTTAAGCTATTTGCATTGAATCTGTTTGTTCCAGGGCTACAAAAATAGTTGTGTTTGTTATCACATGGTCACCTAATTATACGAGTGAATCATTTAACAACAGAATAAGTACACGTGTACTGTGACACTAGTCAAAGGAGTTATCTCCTCTCACATCATTATACAACAGCAAGACCCTCTGGTGAATAGAGTGAAGGTGTCACTTGAAGGCTGGAAAGTACATACTTTTTAGAGGGCCTGGTATGCTGATAAGCATACTTTTCCACTCAGTGAGGAAGGCAAATGTATACCACCTGACTCCTAGTTTTACCTTGTCTAGAGGTCAAACCTCTAGAGGTTCAAACCAGACAATTTTGGCTGACAATCTAAACAACAACTACATTAAAATTTTGACACCTGTATCTTTGTCAGAGTGTAAAAATTTATAATTTTGACAGACCAACCCTGATATTAATAATTTATTTTTTCATACTTCTCTTATTTTCACATGTCATATTATAAAAATGATTATTTTATATGACAATAAAAGTTTATTTATATACAGGGTGATTCAAAACTATACGGCAATCTCTTGAAATCTCATTCTATAGCTAAAAATAAGAAAAAAATTTCATACAAACATATGTCTAAAAACACTTGGCGAGTTACGGCTAGCGAAAAATTTCACCTAGAACTCTGTACCCTCGGTGAAGTAAGGCCGTATAAAAAATGTTAAAGGTTGTTACAAAGATACAAATACGATTGTTTCTTATGTTTTTTAATCTGAAAAATTGAATAAAATTGGTTCCAGAGCTGTAAATGCAATACTTTCAGAGATATCTTACATAAAACACAAGAATTGGTGCAAAGAAATAACACATTTTTGTGTTTAACGTAAGATTACTTCCATAAATGGTAAATAAAGGTGTATTTTTTCTTAAATAAATTTGTAGAAAATTTAATTCTGAAAAGATTCATGTAAATTACTCAGGAAAAAAATGAATAATAGATATTGAAATTTCGCTTTATTTAAAATCAAAACAGACGCACATTCGTAACCGCATAAAATATTAACTAATATTTAGGGTTTAACCCACCGGGTTAGTCTAGAGGTAAAATCGTCAGCTGTTTAACAGCTGATTTTTGGAGACGAAGGTTCCTGGTTCAAATCCTAGTAAAGGTAGTTACTTTTATACGGATTTGAATACTAGACAGTGGTTACCGGTGTACTTTGATGGTTGGGGTTCAATTAACCATACTCTCTCAGGAATGGTCGACCTGAATCTGTACAAGACTACACCTAATTTACATGTCATACATATCATCCTTATCTCATTGGGTCATGGGGTTGCTTATTGTTCTCAATTGAACAGATAACAATGTACACAAATTTGGGAATATTTAGGTTGGGAGTAACAGCTGATCATTTATCACCTTTTTTCTTTTTTTTTAGCTATAGAATGAGATCCCAAGAGATTGCCGTATAGTTTTGAAACACCTGGTTTTTTAGCTTTAAGGTTGTTGACATGTCCTATACACTCCGTTTGGGAGTCTCCTGAATGCAAAAAAAAAAATTAATTATTTTTCAAGGCCAGAACAAAAATGAAAACTATAAATTGTTTAAAATGGTATGGGAAATTAATCGAGTCATTTAATATTTTCAGTATGAAATATTATTGAATTAATGGTGTTGAAATTAGAGGTATATTGATTAATGAATGTATGATTGATTCATAAATAATTTGTAATATCCGCACACGCACACACTCATACCCACCAGGAACACTAGAGTAATTTAGTTACACCTACTGCTTCCACATGCCAATCAATGTTCTACATCATCCATTACTAAATTACTGCAAATTTATAGACATATCTACTGCTTGACAACGATCGAAATAGGATTACCTCCCTTCCCCACTTCTTCTATTCCCGTGCCGGATCAAATACATTGGTACGCACAACATAAATGAGCAATTAATATGAATATCACTTGTACTAGATTCTTGTTACCCATAACATTTTGTACAGATTATGTGACCACCAGAAGAAAGTCATTAGTGTTTCCAATATGACTTTCTTTTGCCTATATGAATATAATAGGAAGGAAAGTATTGTTTTCATGTTGATTTTAAAAAATACACTCTTCACCCGAATATACACCTAAACAGACCCTCTCACACCCACACAAACATGTTTTTAGCGATTGGTCTGGGTATGTATGTATATATATGTGTGTGTGTGTGTGTGTGTGTGTGTGTGTGTGTGTGTGTGTGTGTGTGTGTGTATGTGTGTGAACAGAATATCTCAAGAACGGAACATCATACAAACTTGAAACTTGAAACTTAAGTTACATACCACTACCGGATCCGACACGAACATTTTCATCAAAATCGGTCAACCGGAAGTAGTAGTTTATTCGTGTAATTTTTCACATTTTTGCGATTTTCTCAAAAACTGGTCATACAATATTTTTAAAATCGTCTGGTTTACTAAACTTTTTATGCTCTACAAGATAGAGCAGGCGCCATGTTTGCTGAAATTCTTGGTGAGGCTGATTTCACATAAAATATTTTTTTAGATTGCGGCTTTAATACGCATTTCAGCGCAAAAATTGATATACTAAAATTTGTAGAGAATTTAAAATCCTACAACTTTTATTTGAAACATTTCTTTGTATAACGCTAAGTTTAGCGGTAATTAGCGATTTTACATTTTTTTCTCACGAAAACGTGTGCAAAATCGATTTTTTTAAGATTTCAGCCTTAGTATGCATTTTACGACAAAAGTGTATATAATAAAATTTATGGGAAATTAAAGGATCTACAACTTTTAAAAAGCATTTTTTGTACAGTGCCTAGTTTAGCGTGAAAGAGTGATTTTCCGTATTTTTAAGCCGAACTGAGTTCGATTTTCATTTTGCGTCTTTCAGTCATGATTAAAATAAGGTTATATTTTTAGAGGTTAGTTTTTTGTTTATTTCTAATGTTTTATTACTAATGTTTGGTTATATTGTTAATTATATGCATTGGCAAGAGGAAGTTGTGTGAGTGTTTCACACCAGATTGTTCTTGTTTACTATTGGGTAGCGTAGTCATAATATATAACACAGCAAGTTCCTTAATTTATAATGTTGTCTGTAAATCTAAATAATTGATACGATTTAATTTAATGGAGTAAGTATTATTCGATATTTACTTGAGAGCAGCTAATATAAACTATGCTTTTACTTCAGTAGTACAGTGTTAGCGACAATGCAATATTGGTTTTGTAGACGGTGCAGTTTTATTATGTTTTGGGTTTGATCGGTTGTTCAATATTCGGATAAATTCGTTTCGATTAAACAAATACAGTGTAAGTGTATAATTGTGATTTAAACAGGTACAGGTTAAATAAGTGCAAATAATATAAAAAATAATGTAATAGTAAGTATGAATATAAATATTGTTGTAGTAATGTGGGCTGTACCAGTAGACTGACTACCTGAGCTAATGTTTTTGGGATGGTGCGTAATGCAAGGTGGCTAGGATGAAGTGCGGAAGAGAGGAAATCCTATTTCGAAACTTGTCAGACAGTACATCTATCAGTATTCATATTGAAAATAATGTTGTTTAGGTCATCAGCCAAAAGGCTGATTTGAACCTGTACACGTTTTACTAGGTAAGACGAGAAGTGAGGTGGTTTACCATTGCCTTCCTCACTGAGTGGAAAAGTATGCTTATCAGCATGCCGGGCCCTCTGAAAAGCATAGCCTATATTTTCCACTCTGCAAATGACACCTTCACTTCATTCACCACAGGGTCTACCTGTATAATGAAATTCATTACTTTCAGAGGAGATAACTCTGATTAGTGTCTTTTACACCTCTACCTCTTCTGTTCTTAAATGATTCAGTCATTTAATTGGGTGACCATGTGATAAGAAACACAACTATTTATTTTAGCCCTGCAACAAACAGATTGAGTGTAAACAATTTGACACTCCACCTGTCTGTTATGGCCAGAATTGAAAATAATATACAAATGTAAATAATTAAGAATAGATTATTTCTATTTTATATAATGAATTTATACAATAATTTCACTAACGTTCCTTTAAACTGCGTCACCTTTATTTTTATTTCTACTTACACGTGTTTCGGTGGATCCATCATCATCAGAGTAAATAAAATAATTGAAATTAAAAATTTTTTATCTTACTTATTAAAAATCTATAGAAGATGTATCATCTTCTTAAGTCGATTTTAAATTAAGTGAGATAAAAATTTTTTAGTTTCAATTATTTTATTTACTCTGATGACGGTGGATCCACTGAAACACGTGTAAGTAGAAAAAAAAATAAAGGTGACGCAGTTTAAAGGAACGTTAGTGAAATTATTGTATAAATTCATTATATAAAATAGAAATAATATCAAACTGCAGGATGGATTATAAAGATTTATTTTTGAATTAAGAATAGATGTCACCTCTTTGGCACGGTGGTTGGTGTGCTACGCTACTAAGTGGTTAACAAAATTAAAAATGATCCGAGATTCAATTCTCAAATATCGTATGGAAATTAATAATTACTATTTAAGTTATTAGTACAAAATTATGCCCAAAACGGGCAGGTGGAGTGTTATTTTAATTGCACTCTATCTGTTTAGTCCAGGGCTAAAAAAAATAGTTCTGTTTCTTATCACATAGTCAGCCACTTATATGACTGAATCATTTAAGAACAGAAGAGGTAGAGGTGTAAAAGACACTAGTCACAGTTATCTCCTCTGAGAGTAATGAATGTCACTATGCAGCCAGGCCCTGTGGTGAATGAAGTGACTGTGTCATTTGCAGGGTGGAAAGTGACTGCTTTTCGGAGGGCCTGGCATGCTGATAAGCATACTCTTTCAACTCAGTGAGGAAGGCAATGGTAAACCACCTTACTCCTCGTTTTTACTTAGTAAAACCTCTAGAGGTTCAAACCAGCCTTTCAGCTGTTGACCAAAACAACAGTACAAAATTAAGTTATTAGTACACTTGTACAAAATTCCATCGAATACCTATACAAAAACTTTCACAACAAGTCACACGAACACGAGAACCCACTGGTGCGTTCACTTTCCACCTTCCATTTACCTGATAATCCCCCTAGATGCCTTAAACGACGCTGGAGTAGAGACCTGCTAATTTTATACACAAATTTCATTGTTGGGGAGGCACCAATGGGGGCCCTACCTCTCTCATGCCTATCATGTCATTTACATTATTATCATAATCATCACATTTGCTTGTTGGAAAATTTTAAAGTTGTAAATAAAGAATTTTTTTTTTTGATTCCTAATATGTGTACGTTGCAATCTGTTCAATTGAGAACAATAAGCAACCCCATGACCCAATGAGATGAGGATGATATGTATGACGTGTAAATGAGACTGTGTAGTCTTGCACAGACCCAGGCCGACCATTCCTGAGAGTGTATGGTTAATTAAACCCCAACCATCAAAGTACAACGGTAACCACTGTCTGGTATTCAAATCCTAGTAAAAGTAATTACCTTTACTAGGATTTGAACCAGGAACCTTCGTCTTCGAAAATCAGCTGTTAAACACCTGATTTTGGCGACGACTTTACCTCTAGACCAACCCGGTGGGTCAAATAAAGAATTAATGAGAGAAAAAAAGTTATTATTTAGCATCCACTGCAGCAGAAACCATATTAATGTAATGTTATTTTTACTATACAAAAAACTTTTAATATTTAATCTTTTTTTACTGCTTTCTTTTTCTCCAACTTGTTACAATCACTTTCGCGGTGTGCACCACAACTTCAGGTAATAACATAAAACTTTGAGAATAAATTATTGTGAAGACTGCATCATCCTTCGTCAAAGTTTTACCTGAAGAAGTGGTGCACACGGCGAAAGTGCTTGTAATAAATTGGAGAAAAAAATTTCCAGAAAAAAAATCTGGTGTTAAACACTCACACAACTTTCTCTTGCCAATACAAATAAATAACAATTATGCTAACATTAGTAATAAAACATTCGAAATAAATACAAAACTAACCTCAATAAACATACCCTAATTTTAATCACGAGTGAAACACGCCAAGCTTGGCTTAAAAATACGGAAAATCACTCTTTCATGCTAAACTAGGCTCTGTAGAGAAAATGCTATGAATAAAAGTTGTAGATATTTTAATTTCCTATAAATTTTATTATATTACTTTTGTCGTAAAATGCATTCTAAGACAGAAATCTTTAAAAAAATCGATTTTTCACATGTTTTCGTGAGAAAAAAACAGAAAATCGGTAATTACCGCTAAACTAAGCGTTAAACAAAAAAATATTTGAAATAAAAGTTGTAGGATTTTAAATTCTCTACATTTTTTATTATATGAATGTTTGCGCTAAAATGCATATTAAAGCCGTAATCTTAAAACAAAAAAAAGAAAAAGTTTTTACGTGAAAACAGCCTCACCAAGAATTTCAGCAAACATAGCGCCTACCCTATCTTGTAGAGCATAAACATTTAGTAACCGAGGCTATTTTTAAAAAATTGTAGGATCAGTTTTTGAGAAATCGCAAAAAAGTGAAAAATTACACGAATAAACTACTACTTCCGGTAAACCGATTTTGATGTAAATGTTCTTGTCGGGTCCGGTAGTGGTATGTAATTTAAGTTTCAAGTTTCAAGTTCGTACGATGTTTCGTTCTTGAGATATTTTGTACACACACACACACACACACACACACACACACACACACACACACACACACAGACCAATCGATAATAACATGTTTTTTTGGGTTCAGGGGGTCTGTTTACGTGTAGATCCGGTGAAAACTCGATTTCAAAAAATCGACATGGAAACAATACTTTCCTTCCTATATAATCACATAGGCAAGAGAAAGTAAAAAAAATACTATAAATTTATCTTTTTAAAAACTAGTAAATAAGAGAGCAAATACATTACAGATAGTTTTTTTCATAAATTTGATAAAGAGAAATTAGTTTACCAATACATTACAAATTAAAAACAAACAAATAAGATTTGGTAACTTGAAAAAGTAATTACATTAAACATATGAAATGAAAATTAAAGAACGAAACAAAACAAAAGAAATCATCATCAATTTAAATTGCAAATAGTCACGATAATTGCAATGCAAAATAAATAGCATCGTTTCCACCTACACGAACACATGATAAGAGATAAACTAAGAACGAAAAAAATAAATGTGGATAAAGGAGGCGGTGGCATTAAAAGGAATAAGAGAGGGGAGATGTACAGTATATTAAAGAGGGGAGTGAAATGCCGAATGCCTAGAGTCTGTCTACAGTAAGAGTACTCCGACGTAGGCAACCAGCAACACAAGTGAGCATGCGCATTTATGAAAAATACGCACAGCATGATCAAAAACAACAATTCCATACAACACTAATTATTCACTCAAAGCTTAATATAATAAAAACACGTTCAATTCATTTAATAGAAAATGTTTTATAAATTGAACATTACTTTACCATTAAAAACTAAAATTTTACTATTGTTATTGTTACATTATTTACTAATATTACATTATGATTTAAGATTAATAAGTTTTTATTATAGACTCAGTTTTATTTTTATTGGTCACAAGTAATATAAGACTAATGCGCTTGCATTATAACAGGAGAGAGTAAACAATTCCAGTGATTCGTTGTTTATCATTTCAGATTGTTTATTTCATATCATTAAAATAATTAATGTCTGTGACTAGTTTAATACAACTGTTTGCACTTGCCCGTGTTTAATTCATTTTTAGTTTCATCAGTTATCTTTTGGAATTGTATCGGTTCGTTTTGATTTTCTTCGTAGACTGCAGTTGAAAAGTTTTATAAGCTGTGTTTTTTTAACATACATGATAGTGAATGTGTTGAGGTTTTGAAATATAAAAGCGGTAAACATTAAAAAGTAGAAAAAAATTGTTTTGTAAATGTAATGGTTAAAATAATTAATTAAGGAGTCTTTATGAAACTGCAATAATTTCAAGCAATCAGAAAGGAATAATTTAAAATGCTTAAAGGATAATGTTTATTTTAACTGGATGTAGATATTTTTATGATGGAACGTAGAGTAAGATAATATTGTCCGGCGGAGAGGTAGATATGCGCCAACTAGTGTAAAACTTTCGTTTGCAACCTATAGGCGCTTGCCTCGCGCGGAGTACTCTTACAGTAGATGGACTATATAATGGCTAATGGCCAATGCCAAGGTGAATATGATTTGAAGTGCACTCCCTGCAGAGCTGACAGACTTACCGTCAATGAAATCAGTTAAGTTAGGTTCATTCATCGACATTTTGCAACAGAGGAAATGTTATTCCTCCTCTCTACCTACTGACTTCCTTTTCAATTAAAATTGGCAACAATTAAGCTCATCTAAAAATATGATAATTTCCAAAATATTTAAGAATGAAATAAAATTGCTTCCTACAGATCTTCTCTTATAAGTATAGGGTGATTCAAAAAGAGCGCTGATTTTGATATATCAAATTAAGAGATTTATTTTATTGAAAAACTGAAAATAAATACATCAACAAGTTCATCTTACCTTCCGATTTCATGTATGAAAAATGATGTCATGCATGTGTCCTCCTCTACTGCGCTGGCACGCATCAACTCTGTCCATGAAATTGGATATTACTGCACGACATGTTTCGACTTCCATTTGCCCGATAACCCGTCGAATTTCCTCCTTCAAGTCATTGATGTTTCGGGGTTTATTGGCATACACCAATGACTTCAGATGACCCCAAAGAGGAAAGTCACAAGGCGTCAAGTCACACGACCTTGGTAGCCATTGATGGTCGGAATTACGAGAAATGATGCGATCCTGGAACCGTTCACGGAGCAACAACATTGTTTCTCGTGCAGCGTGACAGGTGGCACCATCCTGCTGAAATCACAACTCGTCAATGTCCATTCCATCCAAATGACGCCACAAAAACTCCCTAATCATCGTACGGTATCGGTCTCCATTTACTGTCACGGCTTGTCCTTCTTGATTTTCAAAAAAGTAAGGGCCGATGACACCGCCCGACCAAAAGCCGCACCAAACTGTCACTCGCTGTGCATACATTTCCCTTTCATTAACCACGCGAGGGTTTTCTAAACCCCACATACGGCAGTTCTGTTTATTAACAAAACCGTTTAAGTGGAAGTGCGCCTCATCACTGAAAATGATTTTGTTTGCGAAGGTGTCATCATCCTGCCGTTTTCTCAATACCCAGTCAACAACAAACTGTCGTCTCTTCTGGTGGTCTGCCACTTTCAAATGTTGCGTCAACTGAATTTTATACGGGTGATATTGGAGATCGTACCGAAGAATTCTTCGTACAGAAGAATATCTTAAACCCAATTGTTGAGAACGGCGACGTATTGATTTAGTTAGCTGGGCTAACAGCCACACTGTCACGAACCAACGCAACGTTCTGCTCAGTTTGGCCAGAACGACGACGTCCAGAACTTTTAAGGTCGACTGTTGAAGCCGTCTCAAAAAACTTTTTCATGAGCCTGCGAACTGTTGATTCATTCGGTGCTTCATTACGTCCTAGAGTACCGCGAAGTCGCCTGACAGTAGCCGCATAACTCTCTCCACTCTGGTAAAATGTTTTGACGATTAACACTCGTTGCGCAATAGTAAACTTCTCCATGGTTAGACACAGACTGCGAGAATACTACACTGCGAACAAGAGAAACTACAACTGAATCGTCAATTGGAATTTACCAGCCGTTTAAAAACCGGCGCTCTTTTTGAATCACCCGTTATAATGTAACAATAACAGAGAGAGATTTTACTAAGTAACAACTTTTTTACTTATTACTTTCTCTTGCCTGTTGTTGTTGTTTAGGTGATCAGCCAAAAGGCTGGTTTGAACCTGTAGAGGTTTTATTAAGTAAAACGAGGAGTGAGGTGGTTTACCATTGCCACAACTCACTGAGTGGAAAAGTACACTTATCAGCATGCCAGGCCCTCTAAAAAGCATATATTTTCCACTCTGCAAATGACACTTTCACTTCATTCACTACAGGGTCCAACTCTATAATGAAATCCATTACTTTCAGATGAGATAACTGTGATTAGTGTCACAGTACACCTCTACCTCTTCTGTTCTTAAATGATTCAGTCATTAAATTGGCTGACCATGTGATAAGAAATACAACTATTTATTTTAGCCCTACAACAAACAGATTGAGTGTAAATAATTTGACACTCCATTTGTCTGTTATGGGCAAAATTCTCTTGCCTATATGAATATATAGGAAGGAAAGTATTGTTTTCATGTCGATTTTAACAAATACAATCTTCACCCGAATACACACCCCTGAACTAAAATAAACATGTTTTTAGCGATTGGTCTGTGTGTGTGTGTGTGTGTGTGCGCGCGCGCGCGCGTGTGTGTGTGTGTGTGTGAACAGAATATCTCAAGAACGGAACATCGTACGAACTTCAAACTTAAATCTTAAGTTACATACCACTACCGGACCCGACACGAACATTTTCATCAAAATCGGTCAACCGGAAATAGTAGTTTATTCGTGTAATTTTTCACTTTTTGCAATTTTCTCAAAAACTGGTCCTACGATTTTTTAAAAAATCGCCTGGTTTACTGAATTTTTTATGCTCTACAAGATAGAGTAGGCGCCATGTTTGCAGAAATTCTTGGTGAGGCTGTTTTCACGTAAAAAATAGTTTTTTTAAGATTATAGTTTTAATATGTATTTAAGCCAAAAATTTATAAAATAAAAGCTGTAGACAATTTAAAATCCTACAACTTTTATTTCAAACATTTTTTTGTATAACGCTTAGTTTAGCGGTAATTAGCAAATTTGTTTTTTTCTCACGAAAACAAGTGAAAAATCGAATTTTTTAAAATTTCTGCCTCAGAATGCATTTTACGTTAAAGTGTTTATAATTAATTAAGAAATAAAAAGATCTACAACTTTTATTTAAAGCATTTTTCTCTACAGAGCCTAGTTTAGTGTGAAAGAGTGATTTTCCGTATTTTTAAGCCGAACTGAGGTTGATTTTCATTTTGCGTCTTTCACTCACGAATAAAATAAGGATTTTTTTTGAGGTTAGTTTTTACTTTCTCTTGCCTATATGAATATATAGGAAGGAAAGTATTGTTTTCATTTCGATTTTTCGAAATCGAGTTTTCACCGGATCTATACGTTTTCAGACCCCCTGAACACAAAAAACATGTTTTTAGCGATTGGTCTGTGTGTGTGTGTGTGTGTGTGTGTGTGTGTGTGTGTGTGTGTGTGTGTGTGTGTATACAAAATATCTCAAGAACGGAACATCATACGAACTTGAAACTTGAAACTTAAGTTACATACCACTACCGGACCCGACACGAACATTTTCATCAAAATCGGTCAACCGGAAGTAGTAGTTTATTCGTATAATTTTTCACTTTTTTGCGATTTTCTCAAAAACTGGTCCTACGATTTTTTTTAAAAATCGCCTGGTTTACTCAATTTTTATTCTCTACAAGATAGGGTAGGCGCCATGTTTGCTGAAATTCTGCGTGAGGCTGTTTTTACGTAAAAACATTTTCTTTTTAAGATTGCGGCTTTAATATGCATTTTAGCGCAAAACGTTATATAATAAAAGTTGTAGAGAATGTAAAATTCTACAACTTTTATTTCAAACATTTTTTTTGTATAACGCTTAGTTTAGCGGTAATTAGCAATTTTCTGTTTTTTTCTCACGAAAACGTGTGAAAAATCTATTTTTTTTAAGATTTCGGCCTTAGAATGCATTTTACGACAAAAGTGTGTATAATAAAATTTGTAGGAAATTAAAAGATCTACAACTTTTATTTAAGGCTTTTTTTTGTACAGTGCTTAGTTTAGCGTGAATGAGCGATTTTCCGTATTTTTAAGCTAAACTGAGGTCGATTTTAATTTTGCGTATTTCACTAATGTTTTTTGAGGTTAGTTTTTTGTTCATTTCTAATGTTTTAATACTGATGTTAGGTTTATTGTTAATTATTTGCATTGGGAAGAGAAAGTTATGTGAGTGTTTCACACCAGATTTTTTTAATTTATTTATTTAGTTAAACATAATACAATTATTGCTATACTAAGCTATTCACAATATTTTTAACTAAATATAGACTACTTATACGCAAAAACTCTTCTTCACAAAGAGTTCTGTCCGCGCATAGGAGTAAACAAAAAAAATTATTTAATACCGATAACTACTAAAAAATACTACTATAAAATCTAAAAATCTGGTGTGAAACACTCACACAACTTTCTCTTGCCAATGCAAATAATTAACAATAAACCTAACATTAGTAATAAAACATTAGAAATAAACAACACAACTAACCTCAATAAACATTAGTGAAATACGCAAAATTAAAATCGACCTCAGTTTGGCTTAAAAATACGGAAAATCGCTCATTCACGCTAAACTAGGCACTGTACAAAAAAAAGCTTTAAATAAAAGTTGTAGATCTTTTAATTTCCTACAAATTTTATTATACACACTTTTGTCGTAAAATGCATTCTAAGACCGAAATCTTAAAAAAATAGATTTTTCACACGTTTTCTTGAGAAAAAAAAAGAAAATCGCTAATTACCGCTAAACTAAGCGTTATACAAAAAAATGTTTGGAATAAAAGTTGTAGAATTTTACATTCTCTACAACTTTTATTATATAACGTTTTGCACTAAAATGCATATTAAAGCCGCAATCTTAAAAAGAAAATGTTTTTACGTGAAAACAGCCTCACCCAGAATTTCAGCAAACATGGCGCCTACTCTATCTTGTAGAGAATAAAAAATTGAGTAAATAAGGCGATTTTTAAAAAATTCGTAGGACCAGTTTTTGAGAAAATCGCAAAAAAGTGAAAAATTACACGAATAAACTACTACTTCCGGTTAACTGATTTTGATGAAAATGTTCGTGTCGGGTCCGGTAGTGGTATGTAACTTAAGTTTCAAGTTTCAAGTTCGTACAATGTGCCGTTCTTGAGATATTCTGTTCACACACAGACCAATCGCTAAAAACATGTTTTTGGGTTCAGGGGGTCTGAAAACGTATAGATCCGGTGAAAACTCGATTTCTTAAAATCGACATGAAAACAATACTTTCCTTCCTATATATTCATATAGGCAAGAGAAAGTAAAAAATAATGAGCACAGAAACAAAAAAAAACCTACTGCAATGAGGAAGCAAAAACTAATCAGAGAACAGTTATTTTAAAACTTGGAAAAGTTTTTTGAAGTTCTTGCTCGTATATCGATAGGTTATGATATTTAAGTTTTATGTTTCATATGATGTGGTGATACAGGTGATTCATGAAGAAATGCAGAAACTTTGGGAGCTCATTGTACATATAAAAATAATGAAAAACGTTTATATAAACATGGGTCCGGAAATGCTTCGTTACCGAGTTACGGCTAGCGAAAGATTTCGCCCGGATTTCAGCTCATCAGGTGAAATGAGGTCTTCCTGAAATTCTGGTAAGGTAGATTAAGGGGCGAATTCAATCATTTCTTATGGTTTTTGATCTGATAAAGTGAATAAAACAGGTCCCAGAACTGTAAGTTAAATATTTTTTAAGAAAACCAGTGTCAAACGCAAAAAATGGAGTGAAAACACATTTTTTCATCTTTGGGCAAGAATAACTTTGTTATTTCACCAAGAAACAGTTAAATTTTTGCAATAAAACATGTTGAAAATTTTATTCTGAACAAACCAGTGTAAATAAAGTACTCAGAAAGCGAATAGATGTTTGATTAAATGAATTTTATTCATAACAGTACAAAGTAAAATTAACCGGAAAAACAAAGATGAAAAATTGTGTTTTTTTCACAACATTTTTTGCATTTGACACTGGTTTTCTCAAAAACTATTTAACTTACAGTTCTGGGACCTGTTTTATTCAATTTATCAGGTCAAAAACCACAAGAAACGATTAAATTTGCCCCTTAATCTACCTTACCAGAATTTTAGAAAGACCTCATTTCACCTGGTGATCTGAAATCCATGCGAAATCTTTTGCTAGCCGTAACTCGGTAACGAAGCATTTCCGGACCCATTTTTATATAAACTTTTTTCATTATTTTTACATGTACAATGGGCTCTCAAAGTTTCTGCATATCTTCTGAATCACCCTGTATAATACTTAGTTTAACCAGTGTAGTAGTTAAGAAAAGGAGTAAGCCTGTAGATTTAGTGTGTTAAATAAACAATTTAAAAATAAATATTAATAAAAGTGTTATAGTTAGACAACTGAAAAGAACTAAGCCGGTAGATTTATTGTGTTAAGTAAAAAATATATTAATAAAAGTTGTTGCTGTTTAGGTCATCAGCCGAAAGGCTGGTTTGAACCTGCAAAGGTTTTACTAAGTAAAACGAGGAGTGAGGTGGTTTACCATTTTCTTCCTCATTGAGTGGAAAAGTATGCTTTCAGCATGCCGGGCCCTCTGAAAAGCACATATTTTCCACTCTGCAAATGACACCTTCACTTCATTCACCACAGGGTCCAACTGTATAATGAAATTCATTACTTTCAGAGGAGATAACTGTGATTAGTGTCTTTTACATGTGTACCTCTTCTGTTGTTAAATGATTCAGTCATTTAATTGGCTGACCACGTGATAAGAAACACAACTATTTATTTTAGCCCTGCAACTAACAGATTGAGTGTAAATAATTTGACACTTCACCACCTGTCTATTATGGGCAGAGATTTATTGTGTTAAGTAAAAATATTAATAAAAGTACTCGAGTTGCGTTTGAGAAGCCACGGTGAAAGGTTGTGTTTTGTCTACCGCTCTCTTATCAGTATTGTGTACTTTCGTTTGCATTGCTACGATGCCGATCGAAATAAATGTGTACCGTGCGCGTATAGGCCTGCATACCGCTTCTGTTCACTATTGTCGGCCTAGTTTATTCATATTTAATTATTTCAGTTTTCTTAAATTTTTTGGCCCGTCTCTGGAAAACTGCTTCTTTTATGGCCTTGTTTTGTTAGTGATTTTAATAATCGGTGGTGTTGAAACTAACCCAGGACCCGTCACGTTAGAAGATTTATGGGAGAAAATGCGTGGTCTGGACACTATTAGCAATGACATCGGGGAATTAAAAAATTCTATTAAAGAAGTGATAGCGTTTAACTCGAGTTTGCAGCAGGAAGTAAGCGTTTTACGCGAAAAAATTGTTACTGCCGAACGCGAGAATGGATTGCTTCACGTAAAAATGGACCGACTTGAGCAATTTTCGCGACGAAATAATCTTATTTTCTATAATGTGCAGGAGGGAAAGGACGAAGATTGGGATAGATCCGAAGAAATAGTGTCTAATATTATTAAAAATGAACTGGGTGTCAACATTTCCAACTATGATATAGAGAGGGCTCATAGACTTGGGCGTAGGTGTGGTAAAAACAGGCCTATTATTATTAAATTTAGTAATTATAAAACGAAAATGGCAATTTTGACTGCAAGTAAAAAACTAAAAGATTCTGGTATTGCTGTGTCAGAGGATTTCACTAAGAAAATTAGGGAAATACGCGGTGAATTAAAAGGTTACATGTTCGATGCCAGAAAGCAGGGCCATTATGCTACAATGAAATATGACAAACTGGTTGTTAATGGAAAATACTATTGTTTATCGGACTTAAAGGGCGAAAATACAGAGTCTAGCATGGTGCACCAGTTGCCGGTCACTAACGGGAATACCTCTACTGAGTCACAAAATCTGGTTCCTTCAAGCGCCGAAGCCCACCTGAGAAGGCAGGAAGTTGGTAATGGAGAGCAGGGGCGGCGAACTCCTGAGCATAGAAAATCTACAGACGGAACGCACGTGGAATTTTTTCTTAGCAAAGGTAGTGGGAATTTTAGCGCAGATACAGAAAATTCACCTGTAAAAACTCAAAATAGTACAGGATCGTCTAAAAAGGGAGCAGTCTCCAGGAAAGGGAATTGCACAAGTGATGTACGTCGGTGGCTTAAAGAGGGCACAGTTACTCGCAGCAAATCTAAAGGGCCCGCCCTTACATCGAGAGACAGAGTAGGAAGTGTATAGTGGGAGTGGAGTGCGGGGAGTGCGGCGAATGCCGGTAGCAGTGTGTCAGAACTAATGCCTGAACTTAGTATGGTAGGAACTCAAAATAACAACTTAGGTAAGTCGACCAACATTTTATTTTGGAATTGTCATGGCATCTCCACCCTTTTTTCTCTTGATGGTACAGAGTTATCGGAAATTAAAACAAATGAAATAATTTTTTTAAGTGAAACATGGGAGCATAATCCGTTATTAAATATTAACAATTTTTCTGAGTATGACTGTATCCAAAAAGAGGCTGAAAAACACAGCTCACGGGGCCGGGCATCCGGAGGTCTACTCCTACTAGCTAAAAAAGGCATAAAATTTAAAACACTCTCTATTAATAATTTTTTTATATTTATTGAAATTACTTATAGGAATGCCATTATTATTGTTGGGGGCGTTTATTTGAGCCCACAGTGCGTTGACGATGGCCTAACCGAACTATCAGCTTTGTTTGAAAGGGAGGCGGAACTGTTTTTCTCTTACCCGGTATTAATAGGAGGTGATTTTAATTGTAGGGTGGGAAATTTAAATCAGTCGCTAGACAATTTGAACTTTAATTACTCGAGGTTATCGTCAAACAGGATTTCAAATGACGAAATCGTTAACTTAGGTGGGAGAAGGTTAGTCCGTCTAATGGAAGATAATATCTTTTATGTCGTAAATGGTCGTAGCATTAGCGATAACCCAGGTCAGTTTACCTTTTTTAACGAAAATGGTAAAAGTATAGTAGATTTATTGTGGTCGAACTATTTATCGTTAGATATCCTTGAGGATTTATCTGTTAGCGACTTAATATTAGCTTCTGACCACTTACCGATCTCTGTGAAAATAAATGCTGATTTTGTTCCTGGTAATCGCTTAAAGACGAGCAACAAAATCTGCCCCAAATATGTTTGGTCTGAGGAGCGTAAACATGATTTTAAAAATTCTATGCAGGTAAAACAGGTTCCCTCGTCTGACTTCAATGATGCAAATTTTATGTATAATACGTTAATAAATACTATTAAAATTGCCGCTGGGGATTCGGGCATGGTAAGACACTCGACTACTGGCAAAATGATGCCAAAAAATAAACCTTGGTATGATCACGAATGTCGATTCTTAAAAAGATCGTTACGCAAAAAATATAGGCAGGCAAAAGCTGAAAATTTTTCGGATGTATCCCTGAATTTGTTTTTAGAAGAAAAAGTTAAATATAAAAAAGTTCTTACCGTAAAAAAAAATAATTATTATAACGATTTAAGAGAAAAATTATCGAACACAAAGAATACGACAGAATTTTGGCATGTCGTAAAAAAATTTCGCGGTGTGAGTAGCACTCCTAACTTAATAGGTCTGGGAGAATGGGCTGATTTTTTAAGGATTAAATTCTCACAAGGGGGAAGGCTAAACGCGGAGTCTTACTACTTTCAAGATGCGCTGCATCCAGTACTGGACACTGATATATCCCTGACGGAAGTATTGGTTTCATTACGGAAAATTAGAAATAAGAAATCTCCTGGATGCGACGGCATCGCATATGAATTTCTTAAAAATTTACCAAGTGACTGGGTAAATTATATTGTGAATTTTTTTAATAAAATTTTTGTATCTGAAGATGCAGTGGGTGATTGGGCGAAAATAAAGATATTCTTTCTACACAAAAAAGGCGATCGCCTAACTCCGACTAACTATAGAAGTATAGCTTTAATAAATACACTTTTTAAATTATTTAGCCGCGTATTAGAAAGAAGACTGTCCGAGTGGGCAGAATTGTGTAAACTTTTACCAGAATGCCAGAGCGGGTTCCGAAGGTCACGGGGCTGCATTGATAATATATTTGTCTTTAACTCAATCATTTACAAGCAGCTAGAACTAAACAACAAAAATTTTTATGCTCTTTTTGTCGATTTCGAAACAGCTTTTGACTCCGTCCCCCACTGTACTCTTTGGAATCGTTTAGGGTTGTTAGGGTTCAGTAGTAAAATTATAAGGGTTTTAAGTAATCTGTATAGGAATTCCGGTATTTTTGTAGAAAAAGACGGGGAACAATCAAAACTAATTCAACCTTCTAGAGGAATTTTGCAAGGCGACTCGGCAAGCCCCCTCCTCTTTTCAATATATATTTGGGATATTGAGCGGTTTTTTAGGGATAGGGGTTGTCATGGTGTTCGCATTGACAATAATAACGACGTGCTAATGCTCCTCTTCGCTGATGACGTTATTATAATGGCGGATAGTGCCTCTGACCTAAGATATAAACTTAATTGTCTCTCCGAATATTGCAAAAATTTATACCTAACTGTAAATATTAATAAAACAAAAATTATTAATTTTCATAAGGGCAGGACAAAAAAGGTGAAACCTTTTTATTATAGAGGGAATGCGTTAGAAATAGTCCAATCATATGGGTACTTGGGGGTTAGATTTGCGTCATCCGGCAGATTTGGATTATTCTCCAGAGAGGTAGTTAAGCGCTCTAAAAGCCATAGTGAATCAGTAATTCAGATCTTAAAGAAAGCAAAATCTGATTCATGGAACTCGAAGTTAAAATTATTCGATTCAATTGTAACACCCTCTTTACTGTACGCTTCCGAAGTGTGGGGCCTCAGCTATTTAAATATTATAGAAACCGCCCAATTATATTTTTTTAAGCGAGTTCTATTCGTGGGAAAGACTGTTCCGAGCTGGTCAATACGCCTTGAATTAAAACGTTTAAATTTATCGCACAATATTTTCATACGGACAATTAAGTGGTTTAAAAAAATTATTGAGATGCCAGACGATCGTCTGCCTAGATTGTGTTATAAAATGTTGGTGGACTCAAGCAATAATGCGCTTAGAGGAGAAACAAAACAAAAATTTAATTGGGTATTTCTTTTAAAAGAACAATTTCATTTGGCTGGTGTACATAACATATTGGTTGATGGGGAAGTAAGGGTAGAAGAACTAACGTCGAATTATATGAGTATAATAGAAAGCCACGCTAGCGCGGTTTTTGCGCAGGATATTCAAGCTGCTATAAATACAAATTCCTTTTCTATGTATAAAGAATTAAACCCAAACTTTGAGTTAGGCGAGCAGTTTTTGTATAGGTTGCCAATGCAACATATGAGATGCATCACTCAATTGCGCTTAACGACTGATAGATTTGTTTATTTACATGTTAAAGGGAGGGGAACATTTATAAATTGTGATAAAGTATGCCCTATCTGCAACCTAAAGGAAAATGAAACAATTAGTCATATTTTACTTAAGTGTCCTATGTATAGAGATATAAGAATTAGTCTTTTTAGAAAGTATTTAAAAAATATCTTATCAGAAAGGGGAAAATTATTAGTTTTATTGTCCAATTTAAACAAGGATAAAATTAGTAATCTGTATTTATTTATAGTAAAAGCAATGGAAATAAGATTAATGATAATGGGAGAGGATAACACGTAACTAAATTACTTGTTCAATTATTCTATTAAACACAGCATTTTCACCAAATTTATATATTTTGTATTTGTTTTTGTTTAATTGTAATATTGTTTAATATTGTATTTTCGCAACTCTATTTGTATAAGGTTAGTCCTTGCAAACAAATTATTGTAAATAAATAAATAAATAAATAAAAGTACTCAGCAAAATACCTCAGCAAACATGGCGCCTA
Source organism: Catonia carolina (assembly GCA_035578175.1). NCBI lineage: Eukaryota > Metazoa > Arthropoda > Insecta > Hemiptera > Achilidae > Catonia > Catonia carolina. The sequence continues at coordinate 80,490,429 of JAQMRL010000002.1, forward strand.
CCCTATAGGCCTTTTATAGAGTCTACTAGATACTACCTACTACACTGGTTAAACAAAGTATTATGCACAGTACTATCACCACATCGTATGAAACATATATACTCGTAGTTCAGCCGCTCTAAGTTTGCTCCTCCTTCTGTCAACAAACCAAAACCAGCTACTACAGGGTGCACGCTAGAGTCCATGACTTTATGGATGTCGTATTTCTATTAAGTTATCTATTTTTTTAAATTATAAGTACTTAAAGTACTAAAAACATCTGTCATGATATGATGTAGGCCTAACAATTTCATTTAGAAAAATACTTTTAAAAGTATTTTGTATTTAAATACTTTTGAAAGTATTTAGTTGTTACTTTTTAATCAGCGTGTACATATTTAGATATAATGCGCATACTCAGTGACGTCATTATTTGTTTACATTAGGAGCAAACTTAGAACGGCTGAACTGTACTTAAATATCATATTCTATCGATATACGAGCAAGAACTTGAAAAACTTTTCCAAGTTTTAAAATAACTGTTCTCTGATTATTTTATGCTTTCCTCATTGCAGTAGGGTTTTTTTGTTTTTGTGCTCATTAATTGAATTAATTCTCATAAGTAAAAATATCCACATGTATTCCCTAAAATTATTGTAAAGTAGTTTTAGTTATTGAAAAAAAAAATTTTTCTCTATTAATACAATTGTACATAATCTAAGGTAGTTTTTAAAAATTTTATTGTTATTAAAATTATTAATTTATGCTCTACAATGTAGAGCATAAAGAATGTATAAAACCAGGCGATTTTAATCATAGGACTTGTTTTTGAGAAAATCGCAAAAAAGTAAAAAATTATACGAATAAACTACTACTTCCGGTTGACCGATTTTAATGAAAATGTTCGTGTCGGGTCCGGTAATGGTATGTAACTTAAGTTTCAAGTTTCAAGTTCGTACGATGTTCCGTTCTTGAGATATTCTGTTCACACACACATACATACATACACACACACACACGCACACACACACACACACACACGTACACACACACACCAATCGCTAAAAACATGTTTTTTGGGTTCAGGGGGTCTGAAAACGTGTAGCTCCGGTGAAAACTCGACATGAAAACAATACTTTCTTTCGTATATACGAGTATTCATATAGGCAAGAGAAAGTAAAAAGTATTTTGTTACAGCTTGAAGTTTATCAAACTAACTACAGTGCGTTAAGAGTAACCAAATAATTTTCCTACCATAAAATTACATAACTGAGCAATATTAATTGCGGACAGAATAGACAAAAAATAAATTTATAGAAATTTCCTGCCTTTTCAAACGCAAAACCCCATTCAATTAAAATGTTGTAATTTCACACACGGAAGTCAAATCTAGTGACATTGTTAGTCAATTAATGAAGCATTCAACTAATAAAATTTCAACTTGTTTAAAGGCAAACCAATCATAAATCTATATAAATCAATTACCTACAGTTCAGCCGTTCTTAGTTTGCTCCTACTGTCAACAAACCAAAGCCAGCTACTACAGGGTGCACGCTAGAGTCTGCGACTTTACGGATGTCGTATTCCTATTAAGTTAACTATGTTTTAAATTATAAGTACTTAAAGTAATTCAAACATCAGTCATGATATATGATGTAGGCCTAACAATTTCATTTACAAAAATACTTTTAAAAGTATTTTGTTGTTACTTTTTAATCAGCGTGTACACATATTGATATAATGCGCATGCTCAGTGACGTCATTATTTGTTTACATTAGGAGAAAACTAAGAGAGGCTGGACAATAGTCAACTACTTTTGTTCCTAAAACTAAGTTAATTAAAGAATTTTCTTTGGAAACGGGTACTAATAACGGCATCTCACCATTTCGGCAAGGGCACAAATATTTGCTGATTGTTAAACAAAGTTTGTTAAATAAAAGCACAACAGAGTATGTTACAAATTGTTGCAACCACTAATTTCTTGTTTTATATTTTAGGGTGATTACTATCGGCAAGGTATAAATACAGCTTCTATTTTGGAGAAATTGTTAAGACACCCTTTTTTGTAAACAAAACAGAAATGATAAAAAAGTATTTTGAACCACAAAGGTGTGCTATTTTAATAACAACGCCAAGGAGGTTTGGAAAATCTACGAATTTGGACATGTTAAAGCGATTTTGTGAGATTACTGTTGACCAGAATGGATCTGTAATAGCAAAAGAACAGACTGAAAACGTTAAATTGTTTTCCAACAGGTACAATAAATCAGGAGATTTAGAGCATTTAAACGTATACAAAGATGTTAATACTTGTCTGTTTTTTACTTTCTCTTGCCTATATGAATATATAGGAAGGAAAGTATTGTTTTCATGTCGATTTTTCGAAATCGAGTTTTCACCGGATCTATACGTTTCAAACCCCCTGAACCCAAAAAACATGTTTTTAGCGATTGGTCTGTGTGTGTGTGCGTGTGTGTGTGTGCATACAAAATATCTCAAGAACGGAACATCGTACGAACTTGAAACATGAAAATTAAGTTACATACCACTACCGGACCCGACACGAACATTTTCATCAAAATCGGTCAACCGGAATGAGTAGTTTATTCGTGTAATTTTTCACTTTTTTGCAATTTTCTCAAAAACTGGTCCTACGATTTTTTTAAAAATCGCCTGGTTTACTGAATTTTTTATTCTCTACAAGATAGGGTAGGCGCCATGTTTGCTGAAATTCTTGGTGAGACTGTTTTCACGTAAAAATATAGTTTTTTTAAGATTACTGCTTTAATATGTATTATAACGCAAAAATGTATATAATAAAAAATTTAGAGAATTTAAAATTCTACAACTTTTATTTCAAACATTTTTTTGTATAACGCTTAGTTTAGCGGTAATTAGCGATTTTCTGTTTTTTTTCTCACGAAAACGTGTGAAAAATCGATTTTTTAAAGATTTCGGCCTTAGTATGCATTTTTCGACAAAAGTGTATATCATCAAATTTATAGTAATTTAAAAGATCTACACCTTTTGTTTAGAGCATTTTTCTCTACAGAGCCTAGTTGAGCGTGAAAGAGTGATTTTCCGTATTTTTAGGCCAAACTGAGGTTGATTTTCATTTGGCGTCTTTCATATATGATTAAAATTAGGTTATGTTTATTGAGGTTAGTTTTTTATTTATTTCTAATGTTTTATTAATAATGTCAGTTTTATTGTTAATTATTTGCACTGGGGCAAGAGAAAGTTGTGTGAGTGTTTCACACCAGATTTTTAATAATACATTCGGGAAATATCCAGTTATATATTTAGACTTTAAAATGCTTAGTGGTTCATCATTTGATAGATTTTTAGAAGATTTTAGAGAAATTGTACAAGAGAATTTTTGTATGCATTACTATGTATTGAATAGAAAATCTATGTTAGAAGAGCATGTAACAATGTTTAAGGGAAGAGCTTCAGAAGAAGGAATTTCAAAATTAAAAAACGGAAGACTGAAGAGTAGTTTAAAGTTTTTAAGCGGCTGTTTGCATTCATATTTCAACAAAGATGTTATTGTATTTTGAGACGAATTCGATAAGCCGATTCAAGACGCCATCTTTGAAGCCGGTAAAGATGTTGAAAGAATTAAAAAATTTATTCAACAGTTTATGGGAAATTTATTAAAGTGAAATTTATACGTTGAAAGGGCACTAATTACTGGCTGCTTGAAGCTGAGTGGCGTGCTCTCAGGAAGTTTAAACAATATCGTATCGAACATTTTAATTTTGTGGACAATCACCCTTTCAAATATTACTACCGATTTACGAATGAAGAGGGGTGGCTAAGTTGGGGAGAAAATTAGGGTCGAAAAAAACTATCATGAAAGGTATAGAAGAGTGGTACGATGGCTACAGGGTGGAAGGAAGGTTTAAATATACGTATTTATAATATTTGGTCGATTGTAAATTATTTACAGAATTTTTTTTTAATTCCTAATATGTGTACGTTGCAATCTGTTCAATTGAGAACAATAAGCAACCCCATTTCCCAATGAGGTGAGGATTATGTGTATGACGTGTAAATGAGACTATGTAGTCTTGTACAGACACCTGAGAGAGTATGGTTAATTGAACCCCAACCATCAAAGTACACCGGTAACCACTGTCTAGTATTCAAATCCGTATAAAAGTAACTACGTTTACTAGGATTTGCACCAGGAACCTTCGTCTCTGAAAATCAGCTGTTAAAGTCAGCTGATTTTGGCGACGACTTTACCTCTAGACCAACCCGGTGGGTTAGATTATTTACAGAGCAAAGAATTTAATCACTATTCGGCACAACCAGACTATTTTTTAAATTTAGAAGGCATTTGTTTACATGACAAAGTTTATCATAAGGTTATGTCGACGTTATTACGTGGCTCGATAGAGGTTTATGTCGTTGAGAAACTTAGCATAAGACATATTTTCCACTTGAAAGACTTAATTGCAAACCCGAGAAGGGTGCAGGTAAACGATAGTGTTGCACATTTATTTATAAATTTCATGTTAGATTTAGGATATTAGGCCTACACTGTTGTGGAAAACATAATAACTAATGTAAACTACGAAATAGAGTCTGAAATTCGCAGAAGTTTGTCATCGAGAGAGTTTTTTAAACGAAAATTTAATGTATCCGATTATCGATAGGATCTCCTATCGATAATCGATAATAATATAATAAATAATAATCGATAATCGATTTAGGAAAGGAAGAAACCGCCTATGAGCAATTTGGAAAGAGTGCTCGTAAATTATTTGAAAACGCGCCGCCGATGTTTCCCCAAAAAGAATTAGAATTTCATGCTCCACTGTTTACAGTCCCTTTTTTGAGGCAAGATTCTTATAACATTTACGTCCGTGGTGAATTCACAGTTAAATCGAGAAACGAGATCGACATCTTGATTTTCAGGAAAAACGATCAAGCATGTTTAGTTATAGAGGTGAAACGTAGTAGCGGTAAAATGGGAGGCAAGTCATATGCACGTCTTAAACAAATTATTCATAAAGAATTTTATAAAACTCTTGAAGAATTAACTATTAAGAATAAGATATTTAAAGTTAAAAGTAAGATATATGTTAGTATTTATTTAGATAAAATAGGAAACTGTTTTTTAAGTTACTTATTCAACACGGCACACATAAATTCAACAGCAAACATAACGTTGCTGAGTTAAACATAATCATCCTTAGCGTTTCTATGTTAGAAGAACATGTAACAATGTTTAGAAGAAGAGCTTCAGAAGAAGGAATTTCGACATTAAAAAACGGAAGAGTGAAGAGTAGTTTAAAAGAGTCCAGAATTTATCGGATTTACCGAATTTTCGGATTAACGGAGATGATACGTATTTATTTTTTACTAACACTTATTTTGACGATTAAAAGTGTTCAAAACTTTTTCGGATTAACGTAGTTGATACGTATTTTTACTTTCTCTTGCCTATATGAATATATAGGAAGGAAAGTATTGTTTTCATGTCGATTTTTCGAAATCGAGTTTTCACCGGATCTACACGTTTTCAGACCCCCTGAACCCAAAAAACATGTTTTTAGCGATTGGTCTGTGTGTGTGTGTGTGTGTGAACAGAATATCTCAAGAACGGAACATCGTACAAACTTGAAACTTAGAACTTAAGCTACATACCACTACCGGACCCGACACGAACATTTTCATCAAAATCGGTCAACCGGAAGTAGTAGTTTATTCGTGTCATTTTCACTTTTTTGCGATTTTCTCATAAACTGGTCTTACGATTTTTTTAAAAATCGCCTATTTTACTCAATTTTTTATTCTCTACAAGATAGGGTTGGCGCCATGTTTGCTGAAATTCTTGGTGAGGCTGTTTTCACGTAAAAACATTGTTTTTTCAAGATCGCGGCTGTAATATAAATTTTAGTGCAGAAATTTATATAATAAAAGTTGTAGAGAATTTAAAATTCTACAACTTTTATTACATACATTTTTTTTGTATAATGCTTAGTTTAGCGGTAATTAGCAATTTTTTGTTTTTTTTTCTCACGAAAACGTGTGAAAAATCGGTTTTTTAAAGATTTCGGCCTCAGAATGCATCTTACGACAAAAATGTATATAATAAAGGTTTATAGGAAATTAAAAGATCTACAACTTTTATTTAAAGAATTTTTTTGTATAGTGCCTAGTTTAGCGTGAAAGAGTGATTTTCCATATTTTTAAGCCAAACTGGGGTTGATTTTCATTTTGCGTCTTTCACTCATGGAAATTACGTTATGTTTATTGAGGTTAGTTTTTTGTTTATTTCTAATGTTTTATTACTAATGTTAGGTTACATTGGTCATTATTTGCATTGGCAAGAGATAGTTGTGTGTGTTTCACACCAGATTATTTTTACGAACACTTATTGGGAAGAAAGTTTCAAACGATACACAGATAGATAAAAAACTTTTCCAAGCGATCGAGTGGAAATCATAAATTACAAATATAGTATGGAAATGGAAGAGTGCCAGAAAAGATACATGGGGAAATGTTGGTATCAATTGTTTCAAGGCTTTCACTTTATGGTGACGTCTGCCAATGAATCTCATTTCCATCAATTTATAGGCCGGCTCTCTCCCACCACACATCTTTCGCTTATCATAACTAATCCAATCATAATTACACAAACCATTCCAAATACTAGATCTAGTGTGTGTGTACCCCTAATCGCCCTACCGTTTAGTTCCGTTGTCGGATTACACCAGTCTCCAGTTCATATCTTTATTATTATTTTTTATTTTCTCTTGCCTATATGTATATATAGGAAGGAAAGTACCTATTGTTTTCATGTCGATCTTAACAAATACACTCTTCACCCGAATATAGGCCTACACCTAAAGAGACCCCCTCACACCCACACAAACATGATTTTTACCTATTGGTCTGTGTGTGTGTATACAAAATATCTCAAGAACGGAACATCGTACGAACTTGAAAATTAAAACTTAAGTTGCATACCACTACCGGACCCGACACGAACATTTTCATCAAAATCGGTCAACCTGAAGTAGTAGTTTATTCGTGTAATTTTTCACTTTTTTCGATTTTCTCTAAAACTGGTCCTACGATTTTTTTAAAATCGCCTGGTTCAATACATTTTTTATGCTCTACAAGATAGGGTAGGCGCCATGTTTGCTAAAATTCTTGGTGAGGCTGTTTTCACGTAAAAACGTTGTTTTTTTAAGATTACAGCTTTAATAGCGCAAAACTTTATATAGGCCTAATAAAAGTTGTAGAGAATTAAAAATTCTACAACTTTTATTTAAAACAATTTTTTGTATAACGCTTAGTTTAGCGGTAATTTGCGATTTTCTGTTTTTTTTCTCACGAAAATGTGTGAAAAATTGATTTTTTTAAGATTTCGGCCTTAGTATGCATGTTACGACAAAAGTGTATATAATTAAATATATAAAAAATTAAAAGATCTACAACTTTTATTTAAAGCATTTTTCTCTACAGAGCCTAGTTTAGAGAGAAAGAGTGATTTTCCGTATTTCTAAGCCAAACTGAGGTTAATTTTCATTTTGCATAATTCACTCATGATTAAAATAAGGTTATGTTTTTGAGGTTAGTTTTTTGTTTATTTCTAATATTTTATTATTAATGTTAGGTTTATTGTTAATTATTTGCATTGGCAAGAGAAAGTTGTGTGAGTGTTTCACACCAGATTTTTTAAGATTACGGCTTTAATACTCGTATGTACTATAGCGCAAAAATGTATATAATAAAAAATGTAGAGAATTTAAAATTCTACAACTTTTGTTTCAAACATCTTTTTGTATAACGCTTAGTTTAGCGGTAATTAGCGATTTTCTGTTTTTCCTCACGAAAACGTGTGAAAAATCGATTTTTTTTTAAGATTTCGGCCTTAGTATGCACTTTACGACAAAAATGTATATAATCAAATTTATAGGAAATTTAAAGATCTACAACTTTTATTTAAAGCATTTTTCTCTACAGAGCCAAGTTTATCATGAAAGAATGATTTTTCATGTTTTTAAGCCAAACTGAGGTCGATTTTCATTTTGCGTCTTTCACTCATTATTTAAATAAGGTTATGTTTTTGGAGGTTAGGTTTTCGTTTACTTCTAATGTTTTATTACTAATGTTAGGTTATATTGTTTAAATTAATTATTTGCGCTGGCAAGAGAAAGTTGTGTGAGTGTTTCACAACAGATTTGTTCTTAACGTTAACGTAAGTAAATTTCTTGTAATGTAATAACATTAAAGATAAAATTTGTACAGAACAGGAAGCACTAGTTTCGTAAAGTAAAGCACATGCTTAAATTTGTAAATACGCGCTTTGTTAAGTAAAGTACATGCTTAAATTTGTAAAGCACACGCTTTGCTTTGTGACAAACTTATGTTGAGAAAACTTGTCACAAATCAAGAAAAAATATTTTTATGTTCAGTCCCAAAAACTTAACAGTCAGTCCTTTAAAACTTCAGTCCCAAATCAAGAAAAAATATTTTTATGCTCAGACCCAAAAACTTAAAAGTCAGTCCTTTAAAACTTCAGTCCCAAATCAAGAAAAAGTATTTTTATGTTTTTTTTCTAAATACATTGTAGGCCTATGTACTAATTTTTAAAAAAATCTGGTGTGAAACACTCACACAACTTTCTCTTGCCAATGCAAATAATTAACAATAATCCTAACGTTAGTAATAAAACAATAGAAATAAACAATAAACTAACCTCAATAAACATAACCTTATTTTAATCATGAGTAAAAGACGCATAATGAAAATCAACCTCAGTTTTGCTTAAAAATACGGAAAATCACTCTCTCACGCTAAACTAGGCTCTGTAGAGAAAAATTCTCTAAATAAAAGTTGTAGATCTTTTAATTTTCTATAAATTCAATTATATACCCTTTTGTCTTAAAATGCATACAAGGCCGAAGTCTTAAAAAAAAATAGTTTTTCACACGTTTTCGTGAGGAAAAAAAACAGAAAATCGCTAATTACCGCTAAACTAAGCGTTATACAAAAAAAATGTTCAAAATAAAAGTTGTAGGATTTTAAATTCTCTACAACTTTTATCATATAACGTTTTGCGCTAAAATGCATATTAAAGCCGTAATCTTAAGAAAACATTGTTTTCACGTGAAAACATCCTCACCAAGAATTTCAGCAAACATGGCGCCTAACCTATCTTGTAGAGCATTAAAAATTTAGTAAATCAGGCGATTAAAAAAAAAATCGTAGGACCAGTTTTTGAGAAAATCGCAAAAAAGTGAAAAATTATACGAATAAACTACTCATTTCGGTTGACCGATTTTGATGAAAACGTTTGTGTCGGGTCCGGTAGTGGTATGTAACTTAATTTTCAAGTTTCAAGTTCGTACGATGTTCCGTTCTTGAGATATTTTATATGTACACACACACACACACAGACCAATCGCTAAAAACATGTTTTTTTGGGTTCAGGGGGTCTGAAAACGTATAGATCCGGTGAAAACTCGATTTCGAAAAATCGACTTGAAAACGATACTTTCCTTCCTATATATTCAAACAGGCAAGAGAAAGTAAAAAAACTAAGTATGATTTTAATATTATTTAAGACTTCAAAAATGTAACAATAAAAAAATATTTGTCAAATGGATAAAATCAGTATTTAGAAACAGTTTAAAAAATATACTTGTACAATATATTCAAAGAAATGTTACTTTATTTTAGTAAATGAAACAAACTTCTGAAACCAAAATTAAAAAGAAATTAATGGTTGCCTCTGTGCCGCAATGGTCAGCATAATACACCGCAAAGCGGAGGTCTCAGGTTCGAATCCTGGCTAGGGTACAAAGATTATTACACTTCACACCCAGCATTCTTTAATCCAAAATTGTCTCTAACATCTAAAATGTTGAGATCTGTTATTTCACTCCAATATGACTTCTATGTCACACTGCGTTAAAAAGGGTTAAAGAGCTCACGTTTTGAAATAATGCAGCTTAGGAAGAAATAAATAAAGAACGTCAAATATACGCCTGATATATGAAGAGGGAAGAACAGTTCAAGGTAAAACGAATGAAGTGGAAGCGACCGGACACGCGATTTGTCCTCCTCGTTCCTCCAACCTCCTTCTACTAGAATACACGACCCTTCTCAGCGACGGCCTGTGGTTTTCTTACCGAAATCTGTATGTAACTGAATCACAGGAACTCCATTTGAAATAAGATCCGAGAGGAAAGTTTACAAGGTGGAAAAATGTCACCTCCGATTGGACATCTGCTCGCAGCACTTTCAATCAATATACAGCCGTTACTGTATAATAAATAACAGAGCATCTGTTATACAAAACACGCTTCACTCTCAAATTATTTAACTTAATAAGGACGGTAAACCGCACTGATTTTTTCGACAATCTTTATACAGTGCTAATATTATTTACTTTCTCTTGCCTATATGAATATATAGGAAGGAAAGTATTGTTTTCATGTCCATTTTAAGAAATCGAGTTTTCACCGGATCTACACGTTTTCAGACCTCCTGAATCCAAAAAAACATGTTTTTAGCGATTGGTCTGTTAGGAAGGAAAATATTGTTTTCATGTCGATTTTTCGAAATCGAGTTTTCACCGGATCTACACGTTTTAAGACCTCCTGAATCCAAAAAATACGTTTTTAGCGATTGGTCTGTTAGGAAGGAAAGTATTGTTTTCATGTCGATTTTTAGAAATCGAGTTTTCACCAAATCTACACGTTTTCAGACCCCCTGAATCCATAAAAACATGTTTTTAGCGATTGGTCTGTTAGGAAGGAAAGTATTGTTTTCATGTCGATTTTTAGAAATCCACTCTTCACCGGATCTACACGTTTTCAGACTTCCTGAATCCAAAATCATGTTTTTAGCGATTGGTCTGTGTGTGTGTGTGTGTGTGTGTGTGTGTGTGTGTGTGTGTGTGTGTGTGTGTGTGTCTGTGTAAAAAGAATATCTCAAGAACGGAACATCGTACGAACTTGAAACTTAAGTTACATACCACTACCGGACCCGACACGAACATTTTCAGCAAAATCGGTCAAACGGAAATAGTAGTTTATTCGTGTAATTTTTCACTTTTTTGCGATTTTCTCAAAAACTGGTTTTACGATTTTTTTTAACATCGCCTGATTTACTAATTTTTTTATGCTTTACAAGACAGGGTAGGCGCCATGTTTGCTGAAACTCTCGGTGAGGCTGTTTTCACGTAAAGAAATTGGTTTTTTTTTTAAGATTACGGCTTTAATATGCATTTAAGCCCAAAATTTATATAATAAAAGTTGTAGAGAATTTAAAATTCTACAACTTTTATTTCATACATTTTTTTGTATAACGCTTAGTTTAGCGGTAATTTGCGATTTTCTGGATTTTTTTTCTGAATTTATAGAAAATTAAAAGATCTACAACTTTTATTTAAAGCATTTTTCTGTACAGAGCCTAGTTTAGCGTGAAAGAGTGATTTTCTGTATTTTTAAGCCAAACTGAGGTTGATTTTCCTTGCGTCTTCCACTTATGATTAAAATAAGGTTATTTTTTTTAAGTTAGTCTTTCGTTTATTTCTACAGTTAGGTTATATTGGTCATTATTTGCATTGGCAAGAGAAAGTTGTGTGAGTGTTTCACACCAGATTTTTTACTTTCTCTTGCCTATATGAATATATAGGAAGGAAAGTATTGTTTTCATGTCGATTTTTCGAAATCGAGTTTTCACCGGATCTACACGTTTTCAGACCCCCTGAACCCAAAAAAACTGTTTTTAGCGATTGGTCTGTGTGTGTGTGTGTGTGTGTGTGTGTGTGTGTGTGTGTGTGTGAACAGAATATCTCAAGAACGGAACATCGTACGAACTTGAAACTTGAAACTTAAGTTACATACCACTACCGGACCCGACACGAACATTTTCATCAAAATCGGTCAACCGGAAGTAGTAGTTTATTCGTATAATTTTTCACTTTTCTGCGATTTTCTCAAAACCTGGTCCTACGATTTTTTTTAAATCGCCTCATTTACTCAATTTTTTATTTTCTAAAAGATAGGGTAGGCGCCATGTTTGCTGAAATTCTGGGTGAGGCTGTTTTCACGAAAAACATTTTCTTTTTAAGATTGCGGCTTTAATATGCATTTTAGCGCGAAACGTTATATAATAAAAATTGTAGAGATTGTAAAGTTCTACAACTTTTATTTCAAACATTTTTTTGTATAACGCTTAGTTTAGCGGTAATTAGCGATTTTCTGTTTTATATCACGAAAACGTGTGAAAAATCTATTTTTTTTAGATTTCGGCCTTAGAATGCATTTTACGACAAAAGTGTGTATAATAAAATTTGTAGGAAATTAAAAGATCTACAACTTTTATTTAGAGCTTTTTTTTGTACAGTGCCTAGTTTAGCGTGAAGGAGCGATTTTCCGTATTTTGAAGCCAAACTGAGGTCGATTTAAATTTTGCGTAATTCACTAATGTTTTTTGAGGTTAGTTTTTTGTTTATTTCTAATGTTTTATTACTAATGTTAGGTTTATTGTTAATTATTTGCATTGGCAAGAGAAAGTTGTGTGTTTCAGACCAGATTTTTACTTTCTCTTGCCTATAGTCTATGAATATATAGGAAGGAAAGTATTGTTTTCATGTCGATTTTTAGAAATCGAGTTTTCAACGGGTCTATACGTTTTCAGACCCCTTGAACCCAAAAAACATGTTTTTAGCGATTGGTCTGTGTGTGTGTATACAAAATATCTCAAGAACGGAACAACGTACGAACTTGAAACTTAAGTTACATACCACTACCGGACCCGACACGAACATTTTCATCAAAATCGGTCAACCGGAAGTAGTAGTTTATTCGTATAATTTTTCACTTTTTTGCGATTTTCTCAAAAACTGGCCCTACGATTTTTTTAAAAAATTGCCTTGTTTACTAAACTTTTTATTCTCTACAAGATAGGGTTGGCGTCATGTTCGCTGAAATTCTTGGTGAGGCTGTTTTTACGTAAAAACAAAGTTTTTTTAAGATTGCGGCTTTAATATGCATGTTAGCGCAAAACGTTATATAATAAAAGTGTTTTATTTCGAACAGTTTTTTTGCATAACGCTTAGTTTAGCAGTAATTAGCAATTTTCTGTTTTTTTCTCACGAAAACGTGAGAAAAATCGATTTTTTTTTTTTTTTGATTTCGGCCTTAGTATGCATTTTATAATAAAAGTGTATATAATCAAATTTATAGAAAATTAAAAGATCTGCAACTTTTATTTAGAGAATTTTTCTCTACAGAGCCTAGTTTAGCGTGAAAGTGTGATTTTCGGTTTTTTTAAGCTCAACTGAGTTCGATTTTCATTTTTCATCATTCACTCATGATTAAAATAAGGTTATGTTTTTGAGGTTAGTTTTTTGTTTATTTCTAATATTTTATTAATAATGTTAGGTTTATTATTAATTATTTGCATTGGCAAGAGAAAGTTGTGTGAGTGTTTCACACCAGATTTTTTTGTTTTGTTTTAAGGAGGAGTTATTAGGAGGGTGGAAGCCTGAATCGCATTACCAGCTACCTTAATTTAGTGAAACAAAATTCATGACTTTATAAGTTTTAAAAGCGACCACACATAAACACACGTGTGTTGTTTAAAGATTTGGTAAGCGTCGTGCGAGTGTGGAACGAACAAACAAACCGACAGCATCTGTCCCCCAACGGAACGCGGTGGTAACTTTTCAAGCAAGGGTGAGTTTTAGCCGTTGCATTGCAACAACCCTCGGGCTCAGTTTTATCGCCGTGAATTTTATGAGATATCTTCCCCTTCTCGGTTAACTTTCTCAATGACTTCTTAGCGGAGCGAGAGAGAGTCAGTGTTCCCACACAACACCATTTCCGCTTCTACAAATACTCTATACAGTGTCGGTCACACAACTCACTCGCTTATTCTTTCTTCGGTTGCGTGTCACAGAATCCGTCCACTTTAACAACTCCAAATTCTCTTTTTAATTACAATATTTCTCTTTAGCTCTGTCAACAGTAGTTTTACCACCTATCTGTATTTTTTTTTTTTTTTGGTCATCAGTCTCTCGACTGGTTTCATCTAGATCTCCAAGCTGTTCTATCTTGCGCAAGTCGTTTCATATCTACGAGGGTTATCCAGAAAATAACGACCGTTTTGAAATAAAAAGTAAACGAGTGAAGATACAAAAACTTTATTATAACTTATACATATTAAAACTACAGTTTTCCTCTATTTTTCGACATAGTCGCCAAACAGATTCAAGCACTTTTGTCGTACCTTGGAACAGTCTTTGAAATACCCTCTGCATAAAAATCTGCCGCCTATGAATGTAGCCAACCATTCACGGCGTTTTGAAGCTCTTCGTCATTGGCGAACAGCTGAGATGCAAGCCAACGCTTCATGTTCGGGAACAGGTGAAAGTCACTAGGAGCCAAAACCGGGCTGTATGGGGGATGATCGAAAACGTCCCATTTAAACTTGGCCAAAAGTTCATTTGTTTTCTCGCCCTCATACAGCTCGAAGAACAAATGAACTTTTAGCCAAGTTTAAATGGGACGTTTTCGATCATCCCCCATACAGCCCGGACTTGGCTCCTAGTGACTTTCACCTGTTCCCGAACATGAAGCGTTGGCTTGCATCTCAGCGGTTCGCCAATGACGAAGGGTTTCAAAACGCCGTGAATGGTTGGCTACATTCACAGGCGGCAGATTTTTATGCAGAGGGTATTTCAAAGACTGTTGCAAGGTACGACAAGTGCTTGAATCTATTTGGCGACTATGTCGAAAAATAGAGGAAAACTGTAGTTTCAATATGTAGGCCCTATATAATAAAGTTTTTGTATCATGGCACAAAAAGAAAAAAAATTACCCTGACTGTGGGCAACAGTTAGACGTACCCACAAAGCAAAAAGTGTTCTTTATGGTCCATTGTTATCTGAAGCGTGAACTTTTCACGCTTCACTAGCCCTACCTACATATCCAAGTAGTACACTATTTTACCTCCACAATAGGCCTACTTAATAATGCCCAAAACGGGCAGGTGGAGTGTTATTTTAATTGCACTTTATCTGTTTGGTCCAGGGCTAAAAAAAATAGTTCTGTTTCTTATCACATAGTCAGCCACTTATATGACTGAACTATTTAAGAACAAAAGAGGTAAAGGTGTAAAAGACACTACAACAAGAGTTATCTCCTCTGAGAGTAATGAATTTCACTATGCAGCCAGACCCTGTGGTGAATGAAGTGAAGGTGTCATTTGCAGGGTGGAAAGTGAGTGCTTTTCGGAGGGCCTGGCATGCTGATAAGCATACTCTTTCAACTCAGTGAGGAAGGCAATGGTAAATTACCTTACTCCTCGTTTTTACTTAGTAAAACCTCTAGAAATTCAAACCGGCCTTTCGGCTGTTGACCTAAACAACAATATTTAATAAAAGAATGTTTTAGTTTTTGTTTTACGTCTCACTTTTGGAATTTCTGCTAATGCAGATGGAGAGAAGTATGATAGACGAAAATGAGTGATGAAAAAATACCAGTCCTGAACGGCAAAGAAGCCAGTTGTACTAACACTACTCCAACAGGCCAGCCTTTAATAAAAGAAGACTGTGTGTGCCATCGTGTTTATCTACTCTAAGAATAAGGCGGTTGTATTCCATTAACTCCCATTCACCGCAATGAATTACAGGAAAAAAATTACTTCTGTGAAGTCCTTTTTCGTCTGGTTCCTAACTTTTGACCTGTCCAGCTTGTAGTCCCTAGTTACACCTTCCGACCACAAAAAACGGATCACTGAACGTTGCTCTTCTTTGGTGCAAATAGAAAGCGGAGCAGCCATGATTAACAGCACGACAGCGATAACAAAACTAACCTAGCAGCTTGAAACTTGCATACATATATTTTTTTCTCTTTAATTCTTTATTTACAACTGTAAAATTTTACAAAAAGCAAATATGATGATTATGACAATAATATAAATGACAAGATAGCCATGAGAGGGGTAGGGCCCCCATTGGTGCCTCCCCAACAATGAAATTTGTATATCAAATTAGCAGGTCTCTACTCCAGCGTCTTTTAAGGCGTCTAGAAGGATTATCAGGTAAATGGACGGAGGAAAGTGAACGCACCTGGGGGTTCTCGTGTTCGTGTGACTTGTCGTGAAAGCATTTGTATAGGTATTCGATGGAATTTTGTACAAGTGGTGTTTTCAAATCTGTATGTAAGGTTTTGTTGCTAACGTAAAGAGGTGCTTTTGCTATAAGGCGTAATGTTTTTGACTGGAATGCTTGAATTAGTTGCAAGTTAGAGGGTTTGGTTGAACCATAAATTTGGAACCCGTAGGTCCACATATGTTTCAAAAGAGAACAATATGTGCGTAATTTTTGTGCCATTGGTAATTTGGGGTTTAATTAACCATACTCTCTCAGAAATGGTCGGCCTGGGTCTGCACAAGACTACACAGTCTCATTTACACGTCATACACATCATCCTCATCTCATTGGGTCATAAGGTTGCTTATTGTTCTAAATTGAACAGATTGCAACGTACACAAACTAGGAATAAAAAAAAAAAAAAAAAAAAAAAAAAATTGGTAATTTTGATCGTTTGTGAAGTAGGGAATATAGAAGTTTAAGTTGGGAATTCAGTAATAAACGTTTCTGTTTGATATGTGTGCTCCAAGTTAGTCATTGCATATATATAACCACAAATAAACAAAGCA
The DNA here is from genome assembly GCA_035578175.1 of Catonia carolina. Taxonomy (NCBI): domain Eukaryota; kingdom Metazoa; phylum Arthropoda; class Insecta; order Hemiptera; family Achilidae; genus Catonia; species Catonia carolina. The sequence continues at coordinate 80,507,113 of JAQMRL010000002.1, forward strand.
ACCCACCGGGTTGGTCTAGAGGTAAAGTCGTCGCCAAAATCAGCTGTTAAACAGCTGATTTTCGAAGACTAAGGTTCATGGTTCAAATCCTAGTAAAGGTAGTTACTTTTATACGGATTTGAATGCTAGACAGTGGCTACCGGTGTACTTTGATGGTTGGGGTTCAATTAACCATACTCTCTCAGGTGTCTGTAGAAGACTACACAGTCTCATTTACACGTCATACACATCATCCTCATCTCATTGGGTCATGGGGTTGCTTATTGTTCTGAATTGAACAGATTGCAACGTACACACATTAGGGACTACAAAAAAAAAATAAAAATAAAAAATAAACAAAGCATGCATCATCAACGCAAAACGACAGTACTGCCAACATAAATAAAATATAACTAAATTTTGGATAATAATTGACTTACCCTCGTAATACGTCATTTAAACTATACTACATGTAATTTCAATAGAAGCTTGCACTGTAAACATTCCCTCTACTTTCCTCCTCCTCCTTATTTAGAGCAATCAAACTGCACTGGTGAATTTCTTTGTACTATAATATAAACAGCCTTACATTTTGTGTTGACAATAAAAGCAAACACTGCAGAGTATAATAATACAATCTAATTAATAAACTAAAAACAATTGGACTATTCTGATACAAAGTATTTATTTTGACATTAAAATAACATATAAATAAAAGTTAAAAAATACAGTAATTCTACAACGCCTATTTACTCATTACTTATAATCAAGAGTATAGGTATAATAGTACGTTTTGCAGCACACTATACAAACCACAGTCCAGCCTCTCTTAGTTTGCTCCTAATGTAAACAAATAATGACGTCACTCAGCATCCGCATTATATCAAAATGTCTACACGCTGATTAAAAAGTAACAACAAAATACTTTCAAAACTATTTAAATACATAATACTTTTAAAAGTATTTTTATAAACGAAATTGTTAGGCCAACATCATATTATGACTGATGTTTTTAGTACTTTGAGTACTTATAATTTAAAAATTGAAATATATATTTTCTAACCACCAGAATACGGTAACATAAAACACTTACCAATGTTTATAGCGCTTTCGTGTATCTTGTACACATCTTCAGTAAATTAACATTTATTACAAGTCAAAATTTAAAACTTCCTGCTCCTACCATGGTAGATAAGGAATTCCTTATCTACCATGGTAGGAGCAGGAAGTTTTAAATTTTGACTTGTAATAAATGTTAATTTACTGAAGATGTGTACAAGATACACGAAAGCGCTATAAACATTGGTAAGTGTTTTATGTTACCGTGTTCTGGTGGTTAGAAAATATATATTTCAATTTTAAATAATACGGCTGTTTAAAAATTCTACATAGGATGTTTAATAAAATAATAATTTAAAAAATAGTAAACTTGATAGGAATAGGACATCCGTAAAGTCGCGGCCTCTAGTGTGCACCCTGTAGTAGGTGGCTTTTGTTTGTTTACAGTAAAAGCAAACTAACAGCAGCTGAACTATACTGAAACCACTTTACCACAGTGGGAGTGCAAAGACGTATTACAGAAGCTTCTATAGATATTACATACGGTATAAATGAAAATGAGAAAGAAAATAATTTTGTACTTACCAAGGTGTTTCATCCTTTACAGTAGTAGCGGTAGGAGTGGAGGCATCGTCAGTGGTACACTCTTGTTGTAAAACACCCGACGTTGTCGCCACTTCTTCAATATCCGAATCAATACCCTGAGCAAAGTCCATATAAAAAGAATCACGAGACCCACTTGACCCACGCCGAAGCTTCAAACTAAGATCTGGCGAACTATCCTGCATTTTTAATTATTATTATTTTTTTTTTTTAGTATACTAGAACACAATTAGGCCTACTTAATTCCATGCTTCACAAAGATCGGTTCCGAACATCCCTCCTGAAAAAAAATCATCATAATTTTAACTTAAAAAAATATTGAAATAGGTAATGAAAATGTTGGTGAACCAGGAAAACCAGGAAATTCAGCTAGGTAGGGGTGTAGTAAAAAGGTGTGAAAGTTTTAAATACCTGGGAGTCATCTTTAATAAGAGTGGAACAAGTGCAGCACAAGTGAACAACAAAATTTTGCAAGGGCAAAGGGTTAAAGGGCAATCAAATTATGTCCTTTGGAATGATAAAACATGGAAGGAGACAAATCATTAATATTTATTATGCTATCGTGGAGTGTATTGACAAAGAGAGAGAAGGATCGCCTAAAAGCAGTGGAGATGGATTTATGGAGGCACAGCTGTGGTGTGTTGTGCATCGATCAAATTCCGAATTCCTTAATTAGGAGAAGAATTGGTGTTCAGAAAATATCATGAATATGATATCCCGAAGCAATTAAAATGGTTTGGCCATTTGCAGAGGATGGAGGATGGTAGGTGGCTGGGGAGGGTATGGGAGTGGATGCCAGCTGGTATAAGAAGGAGGGGTAGGCCGGAAGTGAGATGGTTGGATGGCGTGCAAGAGGCAATGTCATTGAGGCGGCTCTCCGATAGGGACTGGTAAGACAAAGAGAGGTGGTGCTCAGGAAGCGAGATACAGCTAGGGCTGTAAATACTTCTCATGAATATATAGTAAACAACTAATTACCTGAAATGATTACCAGATTATGGGCCATAAATGATTTCTATAGAGGATGACCATAATTAATATGATAATATAAATCTGTTGTTGTTGTTTAGGTCAACAGCCGAAAGGCTGGTTTGAACCTGTAGAGGTTTTACTAAGTAAAACGAGGAGTGAGGTGGTTTACCATTGCCTTCCTCACTGAGTGGAAAAGTACGCTTAACAGCATGCCGGGCCCTCTGAAAAGCATATATTTTCCACTCTGCAAATGACACCTTCACTTCATTCACCACAGGGTCTGGCTGTATAGTGAAATTCATTACTTTCAGAGAAGATAACTCTGACTAGTGTCTTTTACACCTGTACCTCTTCTGTTCTTAAATGATTCAGTCATTTAATTGGCTGATAAGAAAGTGATAAGAAACAGAACTATTTATTTTAGCCCTGCAACAAACAGATTGAGTGTAAATAATTTGACACTCCACCTGTCTGTTATGGGCAGTATAAATCTAACAACAAGTGTTATTTTTTCAACCTCCGATTGGTTATGAAAATGAAAGTAATGAGAATAATGAAATAAATTTATTATCAAAAATAACAAACTAGTAACGCGCTACAAGTTGACGATTGTGCCTATCATGCGGAGGCGGAGGACAGTATACTATCTATTCCAGTAACATCAGCCAACCCAAAAGCATAACACATGTACAGTATTCAGATGAACTGCAGTCCCCTAGCCGTGGGAGTGAGAGAATGCACAACGCTCTCACTCGCACAACCCATACGCGCCTACCCAATAACATTGTCGTATAATTTCACTCATTGTTGTGAGCAAGCGTTTATGCATGCAGTAAACTAACAAGCTAGATAACGACTGTAGTATGTTTTCAGATTTGGATTATAACGGTAATGACCTTTGGGCGGATGCGTAGTTATGCCACATATCTCCCTCTCACTCGCTCGGCTATGGGACATTAATTCAACTGATACCTATATAAACCACCATAATCACTTAACTAATAAAATTCACTTCCATCACCTCGAACACTAAATAACTAACAACTAATGTATTTATTTAAAGAAAGTGAATTGTTTAAAATTGAATTCCAATTTAACATAACTTTACTGAAAATAATGAAATATGATGAAAACCCTAAAAATACAATAACATTTTGAAATTACCATAAAACTAGTATTACTAACGATAATAAGCTCTCATCGACGGAACTCACGGACTAAATAGTCAATCACAACAAATATCAGAGTAGAGTAATTCAGTTTACTGGTGATGACCAAAAAGGATACTAAATATAACTTAGGACTAGTATTATGGCTTATTTAGAATGAATGTCTAATATTTAGGATAATTATTGTTGTTGTTTAGGTGATCAGCCTGGTTGGCTGGTTTGAACCTGTAGAGGTTTTACTAAGTAAAACGAGGAGTAAGGTGGTTTACCATTGCCACAACTCACCGAGTGGAAAAGTACGCTTATCAGCATGCCGGGCCCTCTGAAAAGCATATATTTTCCACTCTGCAAAAGACACCTTCACTTCATTCACCACAGGGTCCAACTGTATAATGAAATTCATTACTTTCAGAAGAGATAACTCTGATTAGTGTCTTTTACACCTCTACCTCTTCTGTTGTTAAATGCTTCAGTCATTTAATTGGGTGACCATGTAATAAGAAACAGAACTATTTATTTTAGCCCTGCAACGAACAGTTTGAGTGTAAAAAATTTGACACTCCACCTGTCTGTTATGGGCAGGGGATAATTATTAATAATCAATAAATAATAGAATGGGATGTTTATAAAACGACACAGTTGTATAAACATAATAAATGAATGTAAAAGTAAAACTACAACATGATGTGATGGTTAGAGCTGTCGCTATGATGTATTTAGAAAAGCACATATGGTAGCACTTCCACCCCTCTGCATAGTCCATTCTTACTCACGCTGACGATAGTCAACTTATATTTCCAGTATATTGTTGGTTACTTTTCAACATAATCATCATTTAAATTGAGGTATTTATCAAACCGGTGTACAACCTTTCCAATACCCTCTTCATAAAATGTTACCAACTGTCACTTAAAATGGGTCTTCACAGTGTGTTGGAACTCCGAAACAGTCGTGAAGTTCCACAGCAATCTTCTGCATTTATCATAGATGCGGAGAGCCATTCAAAACAAAACAAGAGGAATACTCGCTTCTGGAATTGTGCTCTTCCATGATAAAGATTGTCCATAACAGACAGGTGGAGTGTCAAGGTTGGCAGCACTGCAAATACAGTAAGAAGTCGATTATCTGAACGTCTATCAACCGGACGACCCGTTAACCGGATGCCCTTCAAGAAAAATTTGTAAAATACTTTACGTATGTACTATATACATTTATCATCATCATCATCTGGGTATCCTTCCAGCAGGCCGGGTAGGATTTGAGTGGACGATATGCCACCATCTATCTCTATCTTGATATACCTTTTGTATTCTGATATCCTGCAGTGTCATTCCTTTTGTTAGGAGATCATCCCTTGTTTGGTCAGTCCAACGGGTCTCTTTCCAGATACCTCCATGTCCAAGTACTGTCTGGGGATACATGCCTCTGGTATCCTTTGTACATGTCCAAACCATTTGAGTCTTGCGGTACGTAATCTTTCTTCCATCGTTAAGGTCACCTGCATATCTCTTCTTATATATTTATTTCTGACCTTGTCTCTTCTGGTCTTCTGCAAGGCTGATCTTAAAAATTTCATCTCACATGCCTGTAATTTGCTAATGTCCCCTTTCAATAAGACACAGCTTTCTAGGCCATATGTCATTATTGGAAGAAGATATGTTTTAAACATGGTCTGTTTGGCTCTTATGGGAACTGTATCATCCCAGACTAAGTTCCGCACTTGGTAAAAGAAGGAGGATCCTTTATTCACTCTATTTATTCATACATTTACTCTACTATATACATTTATGTATGTACTAATTTATTTCTGAATTTCGTAGACATACAAATTTAAAATACCGTTATCGTATTAAAACGTCATATGTGATAATGTATAAATGCTTTGTTTAATACGCAGAAAATGGAATGAAATGGCTGGAACAGCAACCAGAATGTGACGCCGCTACAGTTTTAATTTTAAAACTACTTCGAGATTTGGCTGCTAGCAAGAGAGTTGCTTCCCTTAAACAAAGGAATATTTCAGATTTTTTTAAAAACTAATTTTGTGTAACACATTTATACTATACATAATTATGATTTTTAGTGTTTTTAACTTTTAGTGTTTTGAACTACATGTTCATTTATTTTGTAAAGTACGATATAGTGAAGTGTATGAGTACATAACATTTATGTATTTTTAAATTTGTGTGTTTAATAAAAATTAAGTTACAAGTACAATAGTGTTGTGTATGTATTATAGCACAGTTTTCAGTTCTAGCTTCTATAACGTAAAATAAGTTCGGAAAATCTGTTATCCGGACAAATCAATTAACCGGACGATCAAATCCCCAATTGGTCCGGATAATCGACTTCACACTGTATTTTACTTCCCTTCCTCAAAGCCAATACATATGCAAAGGCAATCTCGCGACTTCAGTACCTATATCTCTTCTCACAGTAATGAATTTCATTTCATTATACAGTTGGACCCTGTGGTGAATGAAGTGAAGGTGTCATTTGCAGGGTGGAAAGTACGAGTAGATGCTTTTCAAAGGGCCTGGCATGCTGATAACCATAATTTTCCACTCAGTGAGTAAGGCGCGGTAAACTACCTCACTCCTCGTTTTACTTAGTAAAGCCTCTAGCTAGATGTTCAAACCTACCACCATTTCGGCTGATCACCTGAACAACATAGTACGACAAAACTATAAATACTGAAGTCACGAGATTGCCTTTTGCGTTTATATATGGGCTGTGAAGAACGGAAATGATATATTTGCAGTGCTGCCAACCTCAACAGTGAGACACCGTGAAGTTTCTACATACATTTCGTAATCTGTTGTTTATTCCGAGAAAATGTTTTCTTCATAAACCTTATAAGAAATAAATATGATCTGTTACATTGTTTATAGCTTAATTAAATTACTAGAAATGTTTGATTTACTGTAATTACGAATAAATTGCCTTCTTTACTATTGCTGTCACCGGCGTTTTCATTAACAGTCTCTCTAGTATCTACCTAACCGTTTTCTTTTTTTTACCAGGTGTCATCAAAACTGTTAAAGAATAGCTTCTTCACGTCCTTAATTTCCTTCTTTATTTTTCGAATTGTGGAAAGGGAAACATCACAGTAGTTAGCCGCTCACTCACGGCTTTTGTTAAGAGGCACGGATACGCATTTTAGTTTAGTTCCAACTTCATAACATATTATTACATTGCATATTAGATTTTGTTCAACACTGTGAATAGTTTGACCACGTTTTCGAGAAACTGACATTTCTGTAACTAACAGTTAACTGAAGTCATGAGATTGCCTTTGCGTATGTATTGACTTTGAGGAAGGGAAGTGGAATATTTGCAGTGCTGCCAACCTCAACAGTGAGACACTACTCGTACATTTTACTACTGTGCAATTTCTACATACATTTTGTAAGCTGTGGTTTAATTCGAGAAAATTATCTTCATTAAACTTATAAGAAATAAATCTGACCTCTAATACTGTCTATAGCTTAATAACATGACTAGAAATGATTAATTTACTGTAATTACCAGCTCTACTTTTTTCCATTGGAACAAATTTTCTACGAATAAAATCGCCTTGTTTACAATTGCTGTCACCGGCGTCTCCACTATCAGTCTCACTAGTATCTACCTAACCGTTTCCTTTTTTTACCAGGTGTCAACAAAACTGTTGAAGAATAGCTTCTTCATGTCTTTAACTTCCTTCTTTATTTTTCGAATTGTGGGAAGAGAAACATCACAGTAGTTAGCCACTTGCTCATGGATTTTGTTAAGAGGCAGTGAAAGGCATTTTTGTTTAGTTTCAACTTCACAGCATTTTATTACACTGCGTATTAGACTTTGTTCAGCACTGTGAATAGTCTGCCCACATTTTTGAGAAAGAAACTAACATTTCTGTTTACGGTAACAAACAGTTATATTCGTACCGTTAACCAACAAAAGGTTTCGTAATATACTGTATAGGCTATGCTCTGGGTATAGTATAAGTTGTTACGTTTGTCGAACTGAAATTAAAGCAGTCGCGCATGCGTACTGATGGTGTTCCCCCTTTACCCCTCGTTGCAAACAAGGGCAAACTCAAGACTCAAGTAACTATACCTAACTTTATGCAGACCAATATAAAAGGATGTTCAATTGCTTACCGTTCCTTGTCTGCAAATTTTTAAAATGATAATGGATGTAAAACAAAATAATATTTTACAGAATTTAAATGTCCACTTTAAGAAATTAAAGCTGTAAATCCTGGAAATTTGAATGCATTAGTGTTTGCAGATGATGTGGCCATCTGGGGAGAGACAGAGCAGGAGGTGCAGGAAAAGTTGGATTGCTGGAACAAGAAATTTAAGGAGTTCAAACTAACCGTTAGAAAGCAGAAAACAGTAGCAATGAAAGTCAGCAGAACACCTGCGCAGTGTAACATAAAACTTGATGGAGAAAGGATTGAATGTGTGGGAGGTTTTGGATATCTTGGAAGCGTCGTCTCAAATGATGGGAGTGCTAAGCTAGAAGTTCTAAATAGAGTGAATAAAGGATCCTCCTTCTTTTACCAAGTGCGGAACTTAGTCTGGGATAATACAGTTCCCATAAGAGCCAAACAGACCATGTTTAAAACATATCTTCTTCCAATAATGACATATGGCCTAGAAAGCTGTGTCTTATTGAAAGGGGACATTAGCAAATTACAGGCATGTGAGATGAAATTTTTAAGATCAGCCTTGCAGAAGACCAGAAGAGACAAGGTCAGAAATGAATATATAAGAAGAGATATGCAGGTGACCTTAACGATGGAAGAAAGATTATGTACCGCAAGACTCAAATGGTTTGGACATGTACAAAGGATGCCAGAGGCACGTATCCCCAGACAGTACTTGGACATGGAGGTATCTGGAAAGAGACCCGTTGGACGTCCCAGAAGAAGATGGACTGACCAAATAAGGGATGATCTCCTAACAAAAGGAATGACACTACAGGATATCAGAATACAAAAGGTATATCAAGATAGAGATAGATGGAGGCATATCGTCCACTCAAATCCTACCCGGCCTGCTGGAAGGATACCCAGATAATGATGATGATGATGATAAATGTCCACAATCATAACAAACAGAATTTATTACTATGTTGCTAATCACAACACTAAATTGTTTTAACAAAAACTCTACTTTTGCAGGTAGAAAATACATCCATAAATTACGACAAGGTTTAAAGAGTTCCAGTAATCTAAATTCATTTAAAAAATAAATCTTTATAATGCATCCTGCAGTTTGAAATTAATTCTATTTTATATAATAAATTTCACTAACCTTCCTTTTTAACTGCATCAACTTTTATTTTCACTTAGGCTACACTTGTTTCGGTGGATCCACAATCATCAGAGTAAATAACATAATTGAAACTAAAAATTTTATTTATTAAAAATCTATAGAAGATGGTACACCTTCAGTCATTTGTATAAAACTTTGTATAAAAATTTGTATACAAATGACCGAAGATGTATCATCTTCTATAGATTTTTAATAAATAAAGTTTTTAGTTTCAATTATATGTTATTTACTCTAATGATGGTGGATCCACCGAAACACGTGTAAGTGAAAATAAAAGCTGACGCAGTTTAAAAAGAAGGTTAGTGAAATTTATTATAAAAATTCATTATATCAAATAGAATTCATTTAAAAAAGCTAAAAAAACTGATTGATTGAACAGTTTACAGTGTGACCGAAATTCCTTTATAAATAATATTTCGATTGATAATAAATTAATTTCCAGGTAAACGCTGAGACAAATTGTGTATTATCCGGTAAAATTACTGAATTACACCTTACTGAAGTTTTTTCTTTTCTTTTTGCATCCAGGAGACTCCAAAGGGAGTATAGGACATGTCAAGATAAAACTGATAAACTGAAAGTTTATCACCAATGATAAATTCATCACTTACCAGCAGAAAATTGTTTCTGCTACTGCTTACTTCAGTAGGCTTGTCATGAACCCCATTGAATCAAATGTCACAGAAAAATAAAAATGTCAAACACAATGATAAATTCCTCACTTATCAATAATTTGTTACCGCTACTGCTTAACTCAGTAGGCTTGTCATGAACCCCTTTGTATCAAATAGTACACAATATTTGTTTAATTAGAAGTTAAATATTTTTCAACCAAAACTATTTAGAAAGGAATTCGTGCACACTAAAATGTTTCATCAATCAAAAATTGTTTTACTTTTTTTTAAATGACTTAGATTGTCATAACTTTTTAAACCTTGTGGCAATTTATTGATGTATTTTCTACCTGCATAAGTTGGTTTTTGTTCAAACAGTTTAGTGTTGTGATTAGCAACATAATAATCGATTCTGTTTCTTGTGTAGTGGTTGTGAACATCTAAATTCTGTAAAAAGGTATTTTTCTTTACGTACATTATCACTTGAAAAATGTACAAAGAAGGAACTGTGAGCAATTGCAGCTCTTTAAATAGTGATCTGCATGAGGTAAGGTGGTTGACTCCCATCATACACCTAACAGCTTTTTTCTGTATTTTAAAAACTCTTTCCATGTTACACTGTGATAAATTACCCCGTACTAATATGGAATACCTGATATGAGATAAAATTAAACCATGATAAGCTGTTATAAGCAATTTTTTATCATTTAATCTGGCAATTTGTTTTAATGCAAATACCCCAAATGATATTTTACCACAAATTTGATCGGTGTAATAATCCCAAGATAGGGTCCTATCTAGTGACACTCCTAGAAACTTCAATGTTTGCTCATGATCTAGGACAGGAGTTCTCAACCTAGGGGGCACGCCCCCTGGGGGGGCATAGAAGATTTTCAAGGGAGGCGTCATCGTATTAGAATAGAAAAAAAGCTATGATTAACCCAGGTTAGTTCCTGCCTTAATATTTCAAACACCATTATTTTATTGTACAACACTCAATGTTAGAGTTTGATGATTTCATAAACAATTATATTTTAAGTTTTCTGGTTCTGTGATTTGACTGTATGTTGAAAAATGTATTGAAGGTAGTATTAAACATTTTGTAAAAAGTTATATAAAATATTTAATTGTATTACCTGCAAGTATAACCTTTATTCCATCCCTAAACTCGCTATAGTTACAAATTGAAATTCTACTAAGTACTTGTGTTGACCATATAAGGGGGTAATAGTACAGGGGAGGCATGACGAAAAGTCAGGGAGGTACAGAGCCTGAAAGGTTGAAAACCCCTGATCTAGGATATTATTTTATATAAAAACATCCACTTCTCTGTTTTTTCTTACATTTTGTTTGTAAAGTAAACCAACTCGTTCCTTGTTTTACTTAGAAAAGCTTAGAGGTTCAAACCAGCCTTTTCACTGATAACCTAAACAATAGCACATTTGGTTTTTTATAGAAACATACTTTAGTGTTAGTTTTACACCAAGAAGTTACACTTTATAAGTATGATCATGACATCTGTTATAGATGTGGGTGTAATTCTACACAGTGTAGTATTTTCAAATTAAAACAGCAAGATTTTAAACATTTAGTTATACTGTATGTTATACATTTTTATTTTGAATCGATTAAATAAATAATTTTACCTAAAGTATACATAAAATTTATATTTTATCATTTTTCAGGTAAATTAAAACTCGTAGTTTATAATAAATTTACGAAATATAAATTAAAAAATAATAATGTATCTGATAAAGCAATAGACCGCCTAAATTGTTTCATTAGTTATTACAAAATAAAAAAATTATGTTAATATTTTCTCAGGATTGGTTTAGATACGTTAAAGACAATTATTTTTTTAATACACCAAACCTACAGAGAGTACAATATCATTAAAATGTCACTATAGTGATTTATACCAATCCTAAAAGTTATTTTATAAAATAAATAATATATAATCAAATTTATTTTGTTACCTACCTTTAAAATCCACAACAGATTGTCACTAAAAGTAAGCATGTTTATAATTCACAACCCTTAAAATGAACACTTTATTTTAAGACACTATTTAAGAACACAAAACGTGTGCTTTTTGGATGGGTAGCAATGAAAATGTCAATTTTGCTTGAACATGGTACGAGCAGTCATTCACATCGCGTATAATGTAAACAAACACTGAAAATAGTATTTACGGGGTAAACGATCCTCGCTACTACATGTGTATAAGAAGCAACTTTATAATAAAAATAGTAATGCATTTAGGAACGTGGGATGAAGGTGGTTCAAAACAAGCAAGTGATAAAACAGGGGAGAACTTCCCCTGGAGATGCCCAGTAGTACAATTCGTGTAGTTGTGAAGAAGGGGACGCATATTCCCTCTCCCCTTCCTTTCGCTTCGTTCTTTCATTCCTCCTATTCATCCAAATACGTGCGGGCTCCAATCCAAAGCTAAAAGCGAATTCACGCCCTCTATTGCATTTACTGAGAACTACTGTCGTAATATCTTCTTTTAAAACCAATATTCATGAAATTAACCAAAAGCAATCTCATATATTTTTATTTTTTTTTAATTTATAGGTTTACAATAATTATTATACTAATTTTTATTTTTTGTAATGACAATAATAATATTGTATAATAAAGTCCAACAGAATTAGACTACAGGGTGTTTAAAAGCAGACTACAAATTCAGGTTGACCAACATTGTAAAGTTGTATCTATCAATGTAATATATAATAAATGGTATTTGTAGTGAATTAATTGATTCGTAAAACTCCTAGATGATTAATTTTAAAGTTTATATAATATAATTTCATTGTGTTATTAAAAGGATTTAAAGAAATTATGTATTAACTAAAATATTTTTTGTTTTATGACTTTTCAAATGTACGAGCGATCAGCTGTGTGTGCACGGAGTGAATAAAGATAGAGAGGGAACTGGGATAGAAATACTGCAACACTGTTTGTCGTTTGCTAGTTAGTTCTGGGATCCGTCGTTTGAGTACGTGACAGACACTTTCAAATTTGAATCCTAGGCATTTACTAGTAGTGGAGGGCGTTTCTGTTGTTTTTTCCGAACGAAAACGAACGTTCGTTTTAAAAAAAAACAACAGTTTGTGCAAACTGTTGGAAAAAACAGTTTGTATTATTGATCTGTTGTTGTTCTAAATGAATCGTTTTTCATATTTTTTTCCTCCAAGTTTAAAACAACAGGTCGTTTTATCGTTCATAGACATAGACGGCTGGACCTTACCGTTGAGTCATATCTCGTATATCATTTTATCAAAAAATTTGGTAGTTTTATGGCCGTTTTTTGTGCATTATATTTAAAGAGTGTAGACGTAAGTTATTCTATACTCTGTGATTATAATACTACACACACCATCATTATTTTGTATTACAGATTGATTATTTTGCGTTTCCTAATAAAACTAACTATTAACCATAATTATATTATATATATATATATATATATATATATATATATATATATAGTTAGGCCTATATAATATTTGCCGGCCGCGTTGGCGATGTTGGTAACGTGCTCGCCTCTCATCACGCGGTCTTGGGTTCGAATCCCACTCGGGCATGGCATTTTATTTTTTCATACGTTACAAAAAATTCATTTCATCCTTCACCGTCTGCATTAGCAGCAATTTGCAAAACAGTCGGACATTAAACCAAAAAAAAAAAAAAAAAAATATTTATATACATTTTTCCAGTAGAAGGCAACAGCCAACAGTAGTTATTCATGCAACCTGTTTTTAATTTGTTAAAAGTTTATTAGAGTGCGGTGATGTTCCTGTTTGGCAATTCAACGTGTTTGTCAAGCTACAACTGTTGGTCAGAAATAAACAGTTTGTGGAGAAGTAAAACAACAGTTCGTTTGTTTTCCGAGAAACAACAGTTTGGCCAAACTGTTCGTTTTTTTCTGACGCAACACTATTTACTAGTACATAGCAAGCGTGGGGAGAGCAAGTAGTACATTAACTTCGTAATGGCAAGTGAGACCATGGTTGTTTGGAGATTATATTTTATTTACATGAAATTTTATTAGGTAAAAATGTGTTTTCTTCGCAGAGGTATAGGGAACGTCAATTCTTCTGTTTTCCAAGAGACGAAAACCTGTAAGTATTAATATGATAAGTAAATACGTGTATAGTCGATCTACTGTAAGAGTATTCCGCGCGAGGTAAGCGCCTATAGGTTGTAAACGAAAGTTTTACACTAGTTGGCGCGTACTTACGATAATTTGTCAGACCTCACCGTCTGACAAATTATCTTGCACTACGTTCCATCATTAAAATAGCATCTACATCCAGCTAAAATAAATATTATCCTGTTAGCGTTTTCAATGATACCGTTCAGATTACTTGTAATTATTGTAGTTTCATGAAGAGACTCCTTAATTTATTATTTTAACCATTACATTTAACAAAACAATTTTTGTCTACTTTTTAATGTTTACCGCTTTTAGGTTTCAAAAACTCAACACATTCACTATCACGCATGTTAACAAAACACAGCTTACAAAACTTTTTCACTTCAGTCTACGAAGAAAATCGAAACGAACCGATACAATACCAAAAGATAATGAAACTAAAAATGAGTTAAACACGGGCAAGTGCAAACAGTTGTATTAAACCAGTCACAGACATTAATTTTAATGATAAAAAATAAACAATCTGAAATGATAAACAACGAATCACTGGAATTGTTTACTCTTTTGTTATAATTCAAGAGCAAGTCTTACAATTACTTGTGACCAAAAATAAAACTGAGTCTATAATAAAAACCTACTAATCATAAATAATAAAGTAATAATAGTAAATAATGTAACGAAAAGTAACAATAATAACATATTTTAGTTATTAATGGTAAACTAATGTTTGATTTATAAAACATTTTCTAACAAATGAATTGAACGTGTTTTTATTATTATATTAAGCTTAGAGTGAAAAATTAGTGTTGTATGTAACTGTTGTTTGTTGATCATGTGTGTTTATTTTTAATTAATGCGCATGCTCACTTGTGTTGCTGGTTGCCTACTTCGGAGTACTCTTAGCGTAGACAGACTCTAGGCAAAAATAGATCTTGTTTGTTTGTAGGTTAACGGACTGAGTAAATAATGAAATATATGAATTGGTTTTTTAAAATTATTGTACACATTCTCTAGTGATTAAGTTTGCCTGGTATAATAATTAGGTTAGGTCATGTGCCATTTTACTGGTTTGCTTTCTTTTTAATTGACGTGATGTGAAACTACTATAACTATTATTACATCAGGTAAACTTAGCACCAGAATTATGTACAATAATTTAAAAACAGAAGCCAGTTCATACATTTAATGTTTACTCAATCCGTTAACCTAAACACATTCAAGATTTATTTTGGCCTACAAGTATTAACTTATATTAATACGTACAGGTTTTTCGCTTTCGGAAAACCGAAGAAATCACGTTCCCTAATCCTCTGCGAAAAAGATACTGCTTTAAGCAACAAAATTTCATTTCATTAATTATTATAACTAGTCTTAATCCACTGCTTCATGACCCATCGTAATCGCCAATAACCAAACTGCCTTTTAAAAATATATAAAAAAATAAGTTACTAAAAATTTCATTTATAAAACCAAAAGTAAAATGAAATAAAAAATAAATATTCTATAGGGTAATAGGCCAATTCAAAATCTCCCTCGTATGCGCTACTAGCGCATTCTACAGGCGTGAGATAGAAAAGATAGTTTCAGACGAAAAACGTTAAAACACAATGCATATGGGAGTTCCCTCTCTATTCTTGCTTAATCCATGTATCTGTGTGTTATTCATATTCACATTTCAGTGTCACATGATAAAGATAACTAATAAACAGACACTGTTCTTTGTCGTTTATCGTAATTTTGTCATCATTACAGTGTACGTGATAAATCTCTTTATATAGTTGGTGTGTAATGAACTTTGTAATATAAGTATTAAATTTCTAAGGCCGTTCAGTCGAATAGAATTTCATGTAGCTAACCTAGCTATTTTAATCGAATTAAAATACTCCATTAATAATTTGTTTTATTGTATAAAATGTATTTAATTCTTGTTTGTATCATTGGAAAAGTTTTTCACGAGAAATAATAATATTGTAGACTGCGTAAACTCAGTGTTCGTATTTGTGAAATAATTGTAAATTAACCATCCAATCTGTTACATAACTGTGATTAAGAATTTTCAGCTGTAAACAAAGGTAAGTGTACTAGTATACAATATAAATTAAATAGTACGTTGTTAGTGTAAAATAATGTAACATTATTTTTTAGCCAGAAACTTGTGTTGTTGAAATAATGCAGTTAATTTTTTTTGTTAGTATTCAATTAGGTACATTTTTTCCAGACAATTAAACCCTTTTGAATCCTGCACAGTTTTTTTATAAGTTGTTACATAATTGTAAGTTCTAGTATATTATTAACATCCATTTATAAACAGCCTTGTTAAGACTTGACTACAAATTTATAATAATTGATATTACTAAAAACTAAAAGATTATATCACTATCAAGTAATGAATAATATTATCATTTATTATTGTTGATATATTATATTCTTTTCTTTTTTGAAGGATTTAGATAAATGTTTAGAAATAATTATTTTAACTTCTATAAATTTTAACAGTGCATTTAATAATATTGTTTATTTTCAGATAAATAATTACTGTATTTTATCAATACACATGACAAAATTCATTATAAATACCACCATTATGGTGTAATAATTTGTTATAGTATATTGATGTAATCTTGTACAATTTATACAAATTCTTTTGTTATGTAGCTTCTCTTGATTAAAATACAATAATTGTTCAGTTTTCCTGAGTTAACTCACTCTATGGATTTAACTATTATTGCAGGGTTGTTTTATGTTGTTTCGTAGGAAAAACAGACAAATGAAAGTATTTTATTTTTAATTCCTAATACGTGTACGTTGCAATCTGTTCAATTCAGAACAATAAGCAACCCCATCACCCAATCAGATGAGAATGATGTGTATGAGGTGTAGTCTTGTACAGACCCAGGTCAACCATTCCTGAGAGGTATGGTTAATTCAACCCCAACCATCAAAGTACACCGGCAACCACTGTCTAGTATTCAAATCCGTATAAAAGTAACTACCTTTACTAGGATTTGAACCAGGAACCTTCGTCTCCGAAAATCAGCTGATAACACAGCTGATTTTGGCGACTACTTTACCTCTAGATCAACCCGGTGGGTTCAAAGTATTTTTAATGCTAAATATGTTTTGGCCTTTGGGCCAGCCCAGTCAGTCAGTCAGCTGGTAGAAAGTCGCTATTATGTGTTAAGTAACACAGGTTGGGCAAGCGACTTTGTATGGTGACCAGCTGACAGCCATCCATGAACACACTCTACTGGGGGTCCCTGTTCAAACTCATTTCTAATGTCAGCTGGTAGAAAGTCGCTATTATATGTTAAGTAACATCGGTTGGGCAAGCGGCTTTGTATGGTGACCAGCTGACAGCCATCCATGAACAAACTCTACTGGGGGTCCCTGTTCAAACTAATGTCTAATATACATAAAAAAAAATACAGCAAAAGCAGCGATCAAATTGGGTAGTTGTCAACAAAGTACAGTTCCTATAACAAATAAAAGCTAAAAAAAATATATATATACGTATATATGTTTTTTGATGTTTCAGTTTAGATAAGATTGTGTAATAAAAACTTGATATTACTGTAATGTCATATTGAGACTGTGGTTTTGTTAAGGATATTAGACTAGCACATAACATAAAAAGTAAACACAATCCTTGAAATTAATTCATTGATTGAAATTGGAAAAACTTGTTCTTTATTTTGTCATCAGTCTCTCGACTGGTTTGATGCATTTCTCCAAGCTGTTGTATCTTGCGCAAGTCGTTTCATATCTACATACCTGTAACACCCTACATCTTTTGTAATTTGCTTTATATATTCTAATCTTTGCCTCCCCCCTACAATTTACTCCCTCAATATTACCCTCCATTATTGATAGATGTCTTAAGTTATGCCCCACTAGCCTATCCCTTCTTCTGGTAAGATGCTTCCATATACTTCTTTTTTCATCCACTCGCCTACGAACTTCTAAATTACTTATTTTGTCCACCCACCTAATCTTTAACATTTTCCTATAACACCAAATTTCAAAAGCTTCTATCCTCTTCTTTTCTACAGCCCCTATCACCCACGTTTCACTCCCGTATAATGCTATACTTGTTCTATTATATTATTATATGCTATTTTAATATTTATGTTCTATAAAATATATAATATTTATATTGTATTATATAATGCTAAACTTGTTCTATTGTATGTAGTATTTTAGGCCTGCAGAAACAGTCAATACTGACTCGATTTGTGTAATAATAACCTTCTTTTGTTGTTGTAAAGAACCAGCTGTAATGAATTGTGACACTTGCTATAGTCGTGTTGTCATAGTTTTTTTTTATAACTGCATCCAGTGAGACTACTTAGGGAGTGACATGTCTTGACATATTAATATGTCTTGATATAGGACATGTCTTGAAAAAACCTAAATTTTAATCCTAAATAAATTAAATGTAAATTTATTTATTAATTAAATTTTAAGACCAAATTTTAACACTATGTGAAATTCATTACTTACCAATTCATTTATTGCCACCACTTTTACTTGTTTATTTCAATAAGTGTGTCATCAAACCATTTTTTATCAAATAATACATAATTTTCTCAGCGTTTACTGAGAAGTTTATATATTTTTGAACCAAAAACTATTTACAGTTGAGCTGTTCTTAGTTTGCTCCTCCTCCTTCTGTCAACAAACCAAATCCAGCTACTACTGGGTGCACGCTAGGGTCCAACAATTTATGGATGTCGTATTACTATTAAGTTAACTATGTTTTGAATTATAAGTACTTAAAACATCAGTCATGATATTATGTAGGCCTAACCATTTTTTTTTATAAAAATATTTTTAAAAGTATTTTGTATTTAAATGCTTTTGAAAGTATTTTGTATTTAAATACTTTTCAAAGTATTTTGTTGTTACTTTTTAATCAGCGTGTACACATTTTTATATAATGCACATGCTCAGTGACGTCATTATTTGTTTACATTAGGAGCAAACTTAGAAAGACTGGACTTTAGAAAGGAAATTCTGTACATTGTAAAAAGTTTCATCTGTCAAGTATTTGTTTTAAAACAAATTTATATTACCAAAACCTTTTTAAAGTTTGTGGTAATTTATTTATTGTTTTATTTTGTACGTGCATAAGTAGGTTTGTATTTAAACAATTTGAATAATTTCAATCGGCACATCCATTTCTTACCCTTTTATGAGTGTGATTCAAATAATACGAATAAAAATGTAAGCTGTGTTTTCAAGTACAGTGTACTGATGGTTAGTCACGAATTAAACTTTGTTTGAGATGAAGTGTAAGAGGGGAACAATCTTCTTTTTTCTTTTTTTTTGCGCCCTGGAGACTCCAGGAGGAGAATAGGACATGTCAGTTATAACACCTGAAATACATATAAGAATCACACAATGTATCACTACCATCAAAAAAGAAATTCTTGTACGCTATAAAAAGTTTCACCGATCAAGTAATTTTTCAGATTCCTCTTTTAAAGGAATTCAAATCCTCACAACATTTTAAAAATTTTGGTAATTTATTCATGAATTTTCTCCCTTCATAAGTAGGTTTTTGTTGAAACAATTTTGTGGAGTGATTAGCCACATAATAATCATTTCTGTTTCTCCTTGTGTTATGGTTGTGAACATTGAAATTCTGCATCTACTGCGCATACCCAGTTTCTCTATTACAATCCTATCAAACATATTGACACTCATAGTTCATTGGAATAGACAGTCCTTATTTTATTACGCGACCAGTGGTACTACAGGAAATATTGTTTTGATTTGGCTATTCTGTTTTTACATTTATACAAACAAAAGTATTTTAATTTGTTAAAACTGATTCAGTTTCTTTTCATTTTAATTCTTCACATTTTATTTGTTATTCTGTAGTGTTGTTATAAATTAGTTATCTATCTGTGTATTATAGGTTTATCATGTCGACCGTTTGAAAGCAGCGGAAAACAATACCAAGTGCGGAACGGAATGTTATTTTAAATGTTATTAAGTGTTGTAAAGAAGAAGCAAAAAATAAACTATATTTATATACTATACAGTTGTATGTTTTTAGAAATGTACGTACAACGCTGGCAGCAGCGCATCGCCCACACTGAGTTCATCTCGTCATTATGAATCAGTATTTTACTAGGTGACCTATAAGTCAGTTGTCACTTGCAATTGTTAGACTTTGTTTCAAAAACGAGTTTTCACCGGAAATACGTTTTCGTGCCCCCTGAACCAAAAACCATGTTTTTAATGATTGGTCTGTGTGTGTGTGTGTGTGCAAAATATATCAAAAACAAAATAGCTTACAAAGTTGAAACTTGGAATTTAAGTTAGGTACCATTAGGAGATTTGACATAAACATTTTCTTAAAATCGGTTAACCGGAAGTAGTAGTTTATTTGTGTAATTTTTCACTTTTTTGCGATTTTCTCAAAAACTGGTCCTATGATATTTTTAAAAATCGCCTCGTTTACTAAATTTTTTATGCTCTACAAGATAGGGTAGGCGCCATGTTTGCTGAAATTCTTGGTGAGGCTGTTTTCACGTAAAAAAATTGTTTTTTTAAGATTGCGGCTTTAATATGCATTTTAGCGCAAAAATTTATATAATAAAAATTGTAGATAATTTTAAATCCTACAACTTTTATCCCAAACATTTTTTTGTATAACGCTTAGTTTAGCGGTAATTAGCAATTTTTTGTTTTTTCTAACAAAAACTTGTGAAAAATCGATTTTTTTAAAGATTTCAGCCTTAGTATGCATTGTATGACAAAAATGTATATAACAAAATTGATAGGAAATTAAAAGATCTATGACTTTTATGTAAAGCATTTTTCTCTACAGAGCCTAGTTTAGCGTGAAAGAGTGATTTTCCGTGTTTTTAAGCCAAACTGAGGTTGAATTTCATTTTGTGTCGTTTACTCATGATTAAAATAAGGTTATGTTTTTTTAGGTTAGTTTTCTGTTTATTACCAATGTTGGGTTATATTGTTAATTATTTGCATTGGCAAAAGAAAGTTGTGTGAGTGTTTCACACTAGATTATTTTTATTCTCTACAAGATAGAGTAAGTACAATGTTTGCTAAAATTCCTGGAGAACTGTGCTCTCGTAGGAAAAAAGGTTTTTTTTTTAATATTGTGGCTTTAGCATGCATTTTACAGGAAGTGTATAAATTTAATGTTGTAGAATTTGTAAAAACCAACAACTTTTATTTCACACATGTTTATGTACTAGCTTACTTTAGTGTAAATTAGTGATTTTCTGTATTTATTTATCAATATTGGTATTTAATGAGGGTTTTTAATGTTGTGGCCTTACATACATTTTACAACAAAAGTGTAAATAATTAAATGTTTTAAAAAAACATACAACTTTTATTTTAAGTACTTTTCTATACAGAGCCTAATTAGAGGCAATTACTGATTTTCTGTATTTTTAAATTCTACAGAGGTTGATTTTCATTGTAAGTCATTCACTCATGATTAAAATTAGGTTATGTTTTTTTATTTTACAAGTTTTTTATGTCTCTGTTCAAATTGGGTGATCGTTCTGAATTGAAACAGTTCTTGACTTCCTTTGTGGCGTAGTGGCTAGCACGCTAGCCTACAAAGAGAAAGGTCCTGGGTTGGATTCCCATCTAGGGTCTGGAAATTTTAGCCCGTTAAAAACCCACTGTGATCACTAATAATCAAGCTGTTAATGTGACTTTAAACTAAACCGGAAAAAATCTGGTGTGAAACACTCACAGAACTTTCTCTTGCCAATGCAAATATTTTACAATAAACCTAACATTAGTAATAAAACATTAGAAATAAACAAACAACTAACCTCAATAAACATAACCTAATTTTAATCATGAGTGAGACACAAAATGAAAATCAACCTCAGTTTGGCTTAAAAATATGGAAAATCACTCTTTCACGTTAAATTTGGCTCTGTGGAGAAAAATGTTTAAATAATAGTTGTAGATCTTTTAATTTCCTATAAATTTGATTATATACACTTTTGCAATAAATACAGACTACCAAAATCTTTAAAAAAAACGATTTTTCCACACGTTTTCGTGTGAAAAAAAAGAAAATTGGTGATTACCGCTAAATTAAGCGTTATGCAAAAAAATGTTTGGAATAAAAGTTGTAGGATTTTAAATTTTCTACAACTTTGATTATACACATTTTTGTGCTAAAATGCATATTTAAGTCGCAATCTTAAAAAAAGCAATTTTTCTTACGTGAAAACCGCCTCACCAAGAATTTCAGCGAACATGGTGCCTACCCTATCTTGTAGAGCATAAAAAATTTAGTAAACCAGGCGATTTTAAAAAAAATCATAGGACTAGTTTTTGAGAAAATTGCTAAAAAGTGAAAAATTACACGAATAAACTATTACTTCCGGTTGATTGATTTTGATGAAAATGTTCGTGTCGGGTCCGGTAGTAGTATGTAACTTAAGTTTCAAGTTCGTACGATGTTCCGTTCTTGAGATATTTAGTTCACAGACACACAGACCAATCGCTAAAAACATGTTTTTTGGGTTGAGGGGGTCTGAAAACGTGTATAGTGGGTAAAGAGTGTATTTGTTAAAATTAACATGAAAACAATACTTTCATTCCTTTATATTCATATAAGCAAGAGAAAGTAAAAATAGTGTGTGATTACTAAATAAAAACAAAAAATTGTTTGTTTATCAATTTCATCGGCCAACTAATGCTCAGTTATTGAGTCATTGTTGATTCAGGTAGAAAATTTCATAAGAAAGGTTTGTTATGAGCATTAATAATAGTGAGTTAAATGCATAACTCAAATACTAAATGACATTATTGATGATGATGAGGTTTATCTTAGGTCAAGAACTTTAGCAACAATCTGGTGGAGCCTAAATCAGCTATCTGGTATTATCAAAAAGGTCAATAATTTAATTGTATTTGATTATTGATTTTTACTGTTTTTACTTTCTCTTGCCTATATGAATATATAAGAAGGAAAGTATTGTTTTCATGTACATTTTAACAAAAATACACTCTTCACCCTAATATACACGTAAACAGACCCCCTCAACCCACACAACAACATGTTTTTTAGCGATGGTCTGTGTGTTTGTGAACAGAATATCTCAAGAACGGAACATCGTACGAACTTGAAACATAAGTTAAATACTACTACCGGACCTGACACCAACATTTTCATCAAAATCGGTCAACCGGAAGTAGTTTATTCGTATAATTTTTCAGTTTTTTGCGATTTTCTCAAAAACTGGTCCTACAATTTTTTTTTAAAATCGCCTGGTTCACTACATTTTTTATGCTCTACAAGATAGGGTAAGCACCATGTTTGCTGAAATTCTTGGTGAGGCTGTTTTCACGTAAAACAATTGTTTTTATATGATTGCGGCTTTAATATGCATTTTAGCGCCAAAATTTATTCAATAAAAGTTGTAGAGAATTTATTTTATTTCAAATATTTTTTTGTATAAATGCTTAGTTTAGCGGTAATTATCGATTATCTGTTTTGTTCTCACGAAAACATGTAAAAAATAGATTTTTTTAAGATTTCAGCCTCAACATGCATTTTACGACAAAAGTGTACATAATCAATTTTATAGAAAATTAAAAGGTCTACAACTTTTATTTAAAGCATTTTTTTGTACAGAGCCTAGTTTAGCATGAAAGAGTGATTTTCCGTATTTTTAAGCCAAACGGGTTGATTTTCATTTTGTGTCTTTTACTCATGATTAAAATAAGGTTATGTTTATTGAGGTTAGTTATTTGTTAATTTCTAATGTTTTATTACTAATGTTAGATTTATTGTTAATTCTTTGCATTGGCAAGAGAAAGCTGTGTGAGTGTTTCACACCATATTTTTTATTTTTATTTAGTTTATTTAAAGTCGCCTAAACAGCCCGGTTATTAGCAACTACGATGGGTTATGTAGCAGTGGGTTTTACGTTGTGAAAATTTCCAGACCTTAGCTGGGAATTGAATCCGGGACTTCCACTTTGTAGGTGGAAGTATATAACTTGTTATTCTGAGTAGTCAACATAAATACGGGGTGTTAGAAAAGTTGTTTAGGTCATCAGCCGAAAAGCTAGTTTGAACCCAAGTAAATAGATATCGTCACAGTGTGCCCAAAACAGAAAGGTGGAGTGTCAAATTATTTACACTCGATCTGTTCGTTGCAGGGATAAAATAAATAGTTCTGTTTCTTATCACATGGTCAGCCAATTAAATGACTGAATCATTTAAGAACAGAAGAGGTAGAGGTGTATTGTGACACTAATCAGAGTTATCTTCTCTGAAAGTAATGAATTTCATAATACAGCCAGACCCTGTGGTGAAAGAAGTGAAAGTGTCATTTGCAGAGTGGAAAATGTGTGTGCTTTTCAGAGGGCCCGGCATGCTGATAAGAGTACTTTTCCACTCAGTGAGTTGTGGCAATGGTAAACCACCTCACTCCTAGTTTTACTTAGTAAAACCTCTAGAGGTTCAAACCAGCCTTTCGGCTGTTGACCTAAACAACAACATCGTCACAGTATTGTCATAATTATCTCAACTGAAAGTAATGAAATTTATCATTATATAGGGAGGAGACCCTGTGGTGAATGAAGTAAGGTGTAATGTGCAGGGTGAAAAGTAGAAAGATGCTTTTCAGAGGGTCTGGCATACTCAGTGAGTAAGGTGTATAGAGGTTCAAACCAGCTGATCACTTAAATTTTTTTTTTTTTTTTTTGTTTAATTCCTAGTATATGTACGTTGCAATCTGTTCAATTGAGAACAATAAGCAACCCCATGACCCAATCAGATGAGGATGATATATATGACGTGTTAATGAGGTGTACTCTTGTACAGACTCAGGCCGACCATTCCTGAGAGAGTATGGTTAATTGAACCCAACCGTCAAAGTACACCGGTAACCACTAACTAGCATTCGAATCCGTATAAAAGTAACTATAGTCCAGCCTCTGTTAGTTTGCTCCTAATGTAAACAAATAATGACGTCACTGACCATGTGCATTATATAAAAATGTGTACACGCTGATTAAAAAGTAACAAGAAAATACTTTCAAAAGTATTTAAATACAAAATACTTTTAAAAGTATTTTTCAAAATGAAATTGTTAGGCATACATCATATCATGACTGATGTTTGTAGTAATTTAAGTAGTTATAATTTAAAAAAATAGTTAACTTAATAGGGATACAACATCTGTAAAGTTGCAGACTCTAGCGTGCACTCTGTAGTAGGTGGCTTTTGTTTGTTGACAGTAGGAGCAAACTAAGAACAGCTCAACTGTACCTTTACTAGGATTTGAACCAGGAAGCTTCGTCTCTGAAAATCAGCTGTTAAACAGCTGATTTTGGCGACGACTTTACCTCTAGACCAACCCGGTAGGTTGACTTAAAATAACACAAATATTATGTGCATTGAAGTGATGGCCATATCATATTAGTGGATCCCATTTGAAGTGATAACAGTTTCGGTTAATTTCGTTTGTTGTTATTTATTGAGCAATTATATTTTGACCTACCGGTCATAGTTCATGGCAAATTATTATTGTAAAATTACTACAGTAATTTCATTACATTGCCTAACATATATTACATTGATTCATTACATTCACTATCTTTGTCTGCTGCGTTTAATGTTATAATTTCAGAATCAATTGTCACATGTTTATTCAATTTTTTTTTGTAATCCCAAATTTGTGTACGTTGCAATCTGTTCAACTGAGAACAGTAAGCAACCCCATGACCCAAACAGATGAGGATGATGTGTATGACGTGTAAATGGGGTGTAGTCTTCTACAGACTCAGGTCGACCATTCCTGAGAGAGTATGGTTAATTGAACCCCAACCATCAAAGTACACCCACAACCACTATCTAGCATTCAAATCCGTATAAAAGTAACTACCTTTATTAGGATTTGAACCAGGAACCTTTGTCTCCGAAAACCAGCTGTTAAACAGCTGATTTTGGCGACGACGTTACCTCTAGACCAACCCGGTGGGTTGACTTAAAATAACACAAAACTATTACGTGCATTGAAGTGATGGCCATATCATATTAGTGATCATGTTTGAAGTGATAACAGTTTCGGTTAATTTCATTTGTTGTTATTTATTGAGCAATTATATTTTGACCTACCGGTCATAGTTCGTAGCAAATTATTATTGTAAAATTACTACAGTAATTTCATTACATTGCCTAACATATATTACACTGATTCATTACATTCACTATCTTCGTCTGCTGCATTTAATATTATAGTTTCAGAATCAATCGTCACATGTTTATTCAATTAGCCATATAGTTTTGTTACTTTACATTGTAGATTCTCGCATGTCAAACTCAATACAACTGTTCTTTATCAGTAAACCGTCTCTCTTGTCAGTACAATCCAACCTTATTTATCCAGACTAACTTAGACCAAAGGCAATCCAAAAAATCAAAAATGTGGTAATGTGGGTAATAAGCTGTCGCCACCGGCTTGTAGTAGCGCAGTCTGTAGAGCTCAAAGGACCGGCCGGGCATCTGGCGGCGTAGTTCAGAAGTACCTTCGCTGGTACCTCAAAGAGGAGCAGCCGCTGGCAAGCGAAGGGGGAGGTCGTCTTTACCGCTGCCTAAATGATTAGGAGCAGTCGCTGACACAGCGAACGCCTTTCACCGCTGCCTCCGAAGAGGAGTAGTCGCCGGTGAAGCGAAGCGGGGTCGTCTGTACCGCTGCCTAATTAAATAGGAGCAGTTGCCGACGCAGCGAACACGATTCACCGCTGCCTCCGAAGAGGAGCAGTCGCCGGTGAAGCGAAGCGGGGTCGTCTGTACCGCTGCCTAATTAAATAGGAGCAGTTGCCGACGCAGCGAACACGTTTCACCGCTGCCTCCGAAGAGGAGCAGTTGCCGGTGAAGCGAAGCGGGGTCGTCTGTACCGCTGCCTAATTAAATGGGAGCAGTTGCTGACGCAGCGAACACGTTTCACCGCTGCCTCCGAAGAGGAGCAGTCGCCGGTGAAGCGAAGCGGGGTCGTCTGTACCGCTGCCTAATCAAATAGGAGCAGTCGTCGATGCAGCGAGCACCTTTTACCGCTGCCTCCGAAGAGAAGCAGTCGCCGGTGAAGCGAGGGGTAGGGAAGGGAAGTGTACGTGACAGAAAAATTTGACTCAAAGTTGAGCTAGCAATTCCTCCGTATTGACCTTCGATTACGTTAGAATCGATACTGCCTGGTCACCTACTCAACTATTGCATTCGCCAGGTTGTAGATACATCTTGCCACTTGGTACATGCACTGCGAGAGGTATGACCGCTGCGCTATCTATCCGCAGCAGCAACCCCATCACAGCGCCAACAGTGGGCAAAATATGAACTACAGATCAGCGTACAAGTAGTACAGTAACAAAGCAAAACAAATCTTTAAATAAACAGACTTACCATTTATTACAATAAAAAAACTATGTTTTGTAACAAAAAATTACATAGAATCATTTAAAAATTATAAAAATAATTTTTTACATAATTTTCACTTTTTCTTGCCTATATGAATATATTACACTTAATCTGTTCATTGCAGGGCTAAAATAAATAGTTCTGTTTCTTTTTTAAGAACAGAGGAGGTAGAGGTGTAAAAAACACTAATCAGAGTTATCTCCTCTGAAAGTAATGGATTTCATTATTCAGCCAGACCCTGTGGTGAATGAAGTGAAGGTGTCATTTGCAGACTGGAAAATATGTGCTTTTCAGAGGGCCCGGCATGCTGATAAGCTTACTTTTCCATTCAGTGAGGAAGGCAATGGTGAACCACATGTCTCCTCGTTTTACTTAGTAAAACCTCTACATGTTCAAACCAGCTTTTTTGGCTGATGACCTAAACAATATACGAATATATAGGAAGGAAAGTATTGTTTTCATGTCGATTTTTAGAAATTGAGTTTTCACTGGATCTACATGTTTTCAGACCCCCTGAACCCACACAAACGTGTTTTTAGCGATTGGTCTGTGTGTGTGTGTGAACAAAATATCTCAAGAACAGAACATCGTACAAACTTAAAACTTGAAACTTAAAACTTAAGTTACATACCTCTACCAGACCCGACACAAACATTTTCATCAAAGTCGGTCAACTGGAAGTAGTAGTTTATTAGTGTAATTTGTTACTTTTTTGCGATATTCTCAAAAACTGGTCCTACGATTTTTTTTAAAAAATCGCCTGGTTTACTAAATTTTTTGTGCTCTAAAAGATAGGGTAGGTGCCATATTTGCTGAAATTCTTGGTGAGGCTGTTTTCATGTAAAAAAATTGTATTTTTTAAGATTACAGCTTTAATATGCATTTTAGCGCAAAAATTTATATAATAATAAAAAATGTAGTGAATTTAAAATCCTACAACTTTTATTTCAAGCAGACAGACCCCTGAGAATCGCCAGCGATCCTCACGGCCTATATTGATGGAATACGTGAGGATCGCATGCGCATCTCATGGCACTCAACCTGTTAGACTAGATACAGAAATCGCTAATGGTGTTTATCATTGGTCAGAGGTAAGTCTTTTTAAAATTGCCACCAGCCATGAGACACGTCATCTCATGAAGCGGATTTTATTATAATTGTTTTTTTTGTGTTGTTTACAGTAGTAAAGATGCCGATCCTATACAGTGTGGTAGCTAGAGGGACGACCGTATTAGCCAAGTGCGCAACGTGTGCCGGCAATTTCTCAGAAGTGACCGAACAGATTTTGGCGAAAATATCACCGGAAAATGGAAAACTTACTTTATCGCACAGTAGTTATTTGTTTCATTATATCTGCGAAGATAGAATAATATACATGTGTATTACAGATGATGTAAGTATTCATACATTCAGTTTTTTCTACGAGGGTTATCCAGAAAATAACCTCCGTTTTGAAATAAAAAGTGAACGAGTGAAGATACAAAAACTTTATTATATTAAAACTACAGTTTTTCTCTATTTTTCGACATAATCGCCAAACAGATTCAAGCACTTGTCGTACCTTGGAACAGTTCATTGGTTTTCTCACCCTCATACAGCTCGAAGAACAAATGAATTTTTCGCCAAGTTTAAATGGGACGTTTTCGATCATCCCCCATACAGCCTGGACTTGGCTCCTAGTGACTTTCACCTGTTCCCGAACATGAAGTGGTGGCTTGCATCTCAGTGTTTCTCACCAATGAGGAAGAGCTTCAAAACACTGTGAATGGTTGGCTACATTCACAGGCGGCAGATTTTTATGCAGAGGGTATTTCAAAGACTGTTCCAAGGTACGACAAGTGCTTGAATCTGTTTGGCGACTGTCGAAAAATAGAGAAAAACTGTAGTTTTAATATGTATATAATAAAGTTTTTGTATCTTCACTCGTTTACTTTTTATTTCAAAACGGAGGTTATTTTCTGGATAACCCTCGTAGTTTTTTGTAACGTCTTTGATTTTCTTTTGTCTGTGTTCTTCTATGCAGAAACTTACCTGTTTCAGTTTTTTTTTTGGTTTAACGTTCAACTGTTCTGTAATTACTGCTAATGCAGATGGTGAAGGATGAAATGATTTTTTGTAACGTATGAAAATATGCCGTGCCTGAATGGGATTCGAATCCAAGACCGCATGATGAGAGGTGAGCACGTTACCAACTACACCAATGCGGCCAGCATTGTTTCAGTAAAAAAATTGGTTCAGTATTTTAGGAGGTAAAGGGGAACACACACACACACACACATGCAAACACACACACACACACAACAACAAGAAAGAAGAGCTCCAGCCAGAAGAAGGCAAGCCTAGCCGAGACCAGACGCACCATCCCTGGTTTACGCTACCGGTGGCGAACACTACATTCCCGGCCCGGAGAGAGCCACCTCGGCCGCGCTACCAGCAGACGGCCTATGCCGACCCGACACTGCGGGGCTGTGGGGCCCACCACTGTCACCCAACTGCCGCTGAGGGAAGGCTAGGCCTGAACCCGGTAGTCGAGCTGTCACTCTTTGGGCTCCGCATCTACCATGCCAGCTCGCTGCTTCCGGCGGTCAACAACGGCCCTTTTCAGGGCCACCAACACAATTAAATGGCCCTGATCGGCGACAATATATATACATTTTAGAAAAGTATTCATCCAAAAACTTACTTTACTTTACAACCAGGGCGTTCAGGCTTCTGCAGCCCCTCCTCACCGCGACCTAAAAGATCTTTTGTGATTGCCCCTATTCCTTATTTATGCAAGACCCACACTTTCAATAAAGCGCAGGATCCGCCTAGGATCTAGTGCACTTACCTGAGAAGGTGTTAACACGTCCTTACCCATCAGCGCTCTTCTTTTGCAGCCAACCACTTTGCAACTGCATAAAATATGCTCAGCCTTCTCTTCTGCCTCATGACAGAATCTACACAGGCTCTCTTCAGCAACTCCTATCTTGGATAAATGATACCCAAGATTACAATGACCAGTCATCAGTCCCACTACCCTCCTCAAGTCCTGTCTTCCTAGTCTATTATATATCCCAGCCTTCCTGCTGGAATAGGCAATGAATTTCTTTGCCTGTTCACAGCCTGGCACCTTCTCCCAATAGGAGGTTTTAGCCTCCTCCTCCCAGGCCCTAACTATACCTCTATAATAGCCTTCACCAATTCCACAGAATGGCTCTGGGCCTATGAAGTGAGAGGCTGCACCTTTCTTTGCTAAGGCATCCGCTCTCTCATTTCCAGGCACTCCCTGGTGCCCCGGCACCCAACGCAGCGTCACCACGTTACGCTTGGCCACGGCATTCAAAACTTCCCGACAATCATAGGCCAATCGCGACTCAAAAGTACAAGAACTCAAAGCCTTGATGGCCGCCTGACTATCGGACAAAATATAAATGTGCGATCCACTGAGGCGCCTTTCAATACACCTCTCCGCACAGACCTTAATGGCCAATATTTCAGATTGGAAGATGGTTGTGTTACACCCAAGGGCCAGGGAAATCTTTCCCCCGGCCCCCCAGGCCCCCAATCCCGCTCTTCCGCTCATCACTGAGCCGTCAGTATACCAAACGGTAGCCCCTTCCGGTATCACTGGCTGTCCCTCCGCCCACTCCTGACGATCAAAAATTTCCACCCTCAGTGTGTCGGAGAAGTCGTATGCTCTGTTCATACGGTCCCGAGGACCACCTACCACACCCATCCCCTCAAT
The DNA here is from genome assembly GCA_035578175.1 of Catonia carolina. Taxonomy (NCBI): domain Eukaryota; kingdom Metazoa; phylum Arthropoda; class Insecta; order Hemiptera; family Achilidae; genus Catonia; species Catonia carolina. The sequence goes on from JAQMRL010000002.1 coordinate 80,538,153, forward strand.
CTCTTTGAAGATCTCGGTGTGGCCCATCTCCCCTGATGGGACCCCGATCTTGCCCTCCAGCCTCAAGGCAGTTCTTATCGCCTCCTTCTTCACTTGAATATGAAGAGGAGGCAAATCAAACATCGCCTCCATAGCAGCCGTTGGACAAGTGCACATTGCACCACATATCCTTAGGCAGGCCAGTCTCTGCAGCTTCCTCAGCCGATCCTGCGCCGTCCTCAGATCTGTTCTTGGCCACCATACAAAAGCTGCGTACGTGACCATTGGCAAAATGATGCTCACATAAGCCCATTTTACCATACGAGGCCTAAGCCCCCAAGTCTTCCCAAACAGACTCTTACATATCCATAAGGCCTTTGTAGCCTTCTCAACGGTCCTGGACATGTGGCCTTTCCAAGTTAGGCCACTATCCAGGACAACCCCCAGATACTTTACCTCAGGGGAGTAGTTTAAATCCACTCCTTCCAGAGTCAAAGCATCCAGGGCAATCTTCCTTTTCCTCGTAAAAGGAACAACAACCACTTTTTCCGGGTTAATACGCAGCCCCTCCTGTCCACACCAGGTGTGAACTAGATTAAGGGCTCCCTGCATACGCTCCCGGATAGTTGTCGTATACTTTCCTCTGACCAGGATCACCAGGTCATCAGCATAACTGACCACCTCGAACCCCTCCTCCGTCAGCTTAATGAGCAGCTCATCAATGACCAGTGACCACAGGAGGGGTGACAACACCCCACCCTGCGGACAGCCCCTTCTCGCCCCACCAGTCACCGACTTGCCCCCCAAACGAGTCCGTATCTCCCTATTCCTAAGAACGGACCCAACCCATTTAATCACACTAGATTGAACACCATTCATCCAAAAAAGATAAATCCTTATGAATTATTTTTGCAAACAATGTAATAATTCATTTATAAAAAAAGAGTAATTAATGTAAGAAGGTGAAATTGTGTTAACCTTGGACGTGTCAGCGTATAATGTTGAATGTGTGTGCATGTGTATATTTACTAATTCACTTGATATTGTACTTTCTATTGTTTGCTATTGTTTCTCGTGATAATATGTATTTTACATTAGTCTATTAATTATAATATTTTTATTTTAAACACTGTTATCATTATTAGTATTACTACAGGGTGATTCACGAAGATATGCAGAAACTTTGGCAGCTCATTGTACATGTAAAAATAATGAAAAAAGTTAATATAAACATGGGTCCGGAAATATTTTGTTACCGAGTTAACAGCTAGCGAAAAATTTCGCCCGGATTTCAGCTCACCAGGTGAGAAATGAGGTCTTCCTGAAATTCTGGTACGATAGATTAAGGGACGAATTCAATCGTTTCTTATGGTTTTTAATCTGATAAATTGAATAAAACAGGTCCCAGAACTGTAAGTTAACTAGTTTTTTGAGAAAACCGGTGTCAAATGCAAAAAATGGAGTGAAAAATCATTTATTAAAATAACATTAATACTTAGACATATTAATGAAGCTTTTACACCGTTACTGTGGAAAGCAACAAGAGCTGTCCTTAAATGAGCAGAAAAATGCATTGAAGTCGGCGGAGACACTTGTGAAAATTTACTGTAATTTGGTTGAATAGGTTTAGATTAATGTTTTTCCGGTTAATTTTACTTTGTGCTGATATAAATAAAAATTCATTTAATCAAACATCTATTCGCTTTCTGTGTACGTTATTTACACCGTTTTGTTGAGAATAAAATTTTCTACAAGGTTAATTCAAAGTTTTTATCTGTTTCTTGGTGAAATAACAAAGTTATTGTTGCCCAAAGATGAAAAAATGTGTTTTTTCACTCTATTTTTTGGATTTGACACTGGTTTTCTCAAAAACTAGTTAACTTACAGTTCTGGGACCTGTTTTATTCAATTTATCAGGTCAAAAACCATAAGAAACGATTGAATTCGCCCCTTAATCTATCTTACCAGAATTTCAGGAAGACCTCATTTCACCTGGTGAGCTGAAATCCGGGCGAAATCTTTCGCTAGCTAATTTTTAATTATTTTTACATGTACAATGAGCTGCCAAAGTTTCTGGGTGTTTCTTCGTGAATCACCCTGTGTATTATGTAGGCTAGTATTTACTCTGACTGTTCATTGATTATTCTAATTAAGTGATTCATTACTGATTTTATCATTATAACTCCGTGTATATTATACGAGGTGAGTTCAAAAAGTAACAGGAATTTTTAAATTTCACGGGTTTGGACAGTCCGATTGTAAAATTTTTTTTTTTATTATGTTGGTACACATGCCCCTGACGTACGATAAAATTTTCAACAATATTCATTGCTTAGTTCTTAAGTGGAAGCCGCTAAGGTTAGACGTGTTTTTCGAGCACGGCTATTTTTGTTTGTTAAAAAAAATGGATCAAAGAATTTGTATTAAATTTTGCGTGAGAAATGAAATAAAGTGTGTGAAATGTTAACAAAGGCATATGGTGAGTCTGCTATGAGTAAAACAAGGATTTACGAGTGGTATAAGCGTTTCCAAGATGGCCGCGAAAACGTTGAAGATGACGAACGACCTGGACGTCCAAGCACATCAACAACCGATGAAAACGTGAAAAAAGTGAAAGAAATGGTTATGAACGATCGCTGAATCACAATCAGAGAAGTCAGTGATGATGTTGGCATATCGATTGGCTCATGCCATGACATTTTTTCGGATGTTTTGGGTATGAAACGTGTGGCAGCAAAATTTGTTCCAAAATTGTTGAATTTCGAACAAAAACAGCGGCGAATGGAAGTTGCTCAGGAGTCAGTAAATGAAGTCGACAACGATGCGGATCTACTCAAACGTGTTATAACAGGTGACGAAACATGGGTTTACGGATACGATGTTGAAACTAAGGCTCAATCGTCCCAGTGGAGGCATTCTGGATCGCCAAGACCGAAAAAGGTTCGACAAGTGCGGTCGAATGTGAAGGTTATGCTCACTGTGTTCTTCGATTTTAATGGCATAGTGCATCATGAATTCTTGCCACAAGGTCAAACAATCAATAAGGAGTACTACCTACAAGTTCAACGCCGTTTGCGTGAAGCAATCCGAAAAAAACGTCCGGATTTGTGGCAAAACAATTCATGGCTTTTGCACCACGATAATGCACCTGCTCACACTTCATTGCTTGTTCGTGAATTTTTGGCCAAAAACAAAACTGTAACGATGCCCCAGCCTCCATATTCGCCAGACATGGCTCCATGTGACTTTTTTCTATTTCCAAAAATAATGAGAACATTAAAAGGCCGTCGTTTTACAAGCATAGATGACATTAAAAGCGAATCGGTGAAAGAGCTAACAGCTATCTCAAAGATCGAGTTTCAGAAGTGTTTCGAGGATTGGAAAAAGCGTTGGCACAAGTGTATTGCATGCGAAGGGGACTACTTTGAAGGCGACAATATTAATGTAGATGAATAAATAAATAATTTTTTCAAAAAACGAAAATTCCCGTTATTTTTTGAACAAACCTCGTAGATCAGTATTTCTCAACCTTTTGGGGGGAGGGGTAGATCTTAATGCACATTTTAAAAGGTGACTGATAGAAGATTAGTCTTGAAGAAGAAATGATGGACCTTATCAGGAATTGAACCTAGGAAACCTGGCTTAAACGTTGCACCGACCACTGGACTATAGTGCTTGATTAAAGAATCATTGCATTGCTGGCATTACAGTTATAACTTGTACCCACTATGTCATCATTACCACTTGTTCATCAAAATTTTTTTTTGTTTTATGTCTGACTGTTTTGCAATGACTGCTTATAGCAGACGGTAAGAACGATGAAAAATGAAGATGAGTGATGAAAAAATACCAGACCCTACCGGGAATCGAACCTGGGACCCTGGCATAGAAACCAATTGCACTAACCACTACACCATCAATTGGGTATTGAAATGTGTACATAAGGAGCGCTTGGTTTTTTGGTTTGAATTCCGTAGTATTTCTGGTTTTAGTTTTATTATATTTCTGTTTTGGTGATACCTCATTTACTATATAAATGGGAAGAGAATTGGAGAAAAATTTGGCTTTATTTACATTGCGCAAAAAACCCGACATATTGGGTTTTAAACATTTGGAAGAAAGCCAATGCAATTTTCCATCCAATAAAAAATAGCACCAGCAAAAGCACGAGGGTGAGATTTTATAAAACATTAGCAGTGGCGACTCTACTCGATGGCAGTTGCAGTTGGGGGGTATCAAAGTGAGAGGATAGTAGATTACAACCATCTGAATGGGTCTAGTAGAGAAGATCGTTGATTAGGAAATAACTTAACATCTTCTCTATAAATGACAAGGTATCCCACAACAGAATGCGGGAGGATAGGATGCCTAAGCAGACACTGGGCTATAAGCCGGAGGGCAGTAGAGAACGAGGGCGCCCGAGAAAGAGATGGGCAGATTTGAGATGTTCAGAACAGGCAGAGATGCCTATCTTTGAAAGGCAGAAGATGAAGAAGAAGAATTCCATAGTATTTCTGGTTTTAGTTTTATTATATTTCTGTTTTGGTGATACCTCATTTATTATATAAAGTGGGAGGAGAATTGGAGAAAAATTTGGTTTTATTCACTTTGTGCAAAATACCCGACGTATTGGGTTTTGGATATTTGGTAGAAAGCCGTTGCAATTTTCCATCCAAATTATTACCGATTGTATGTTGTTAATGTGATGGTTTGTTTTGCAGGAATTTGAACGATCTAGAGCATTTTTATACCTGAATGAAATCAAGAGAAGATTTCGTTCTACTTATGGACTGAGAGCAGAAACAGCGATCGCATATGCCATGAACACTGAATTCTCTCCCATTTTAGGCAATGAAATGGTACAGTATTTATTTCAATCTGTTTTGTTTATTTTTTTAAAATAATTTGAATTGTAGGCCTACCTACGCCTGTTAGGTTTTTATTCCCTAATGTGTGTACATTGCAATCTGTTTAATCAAGATGAATATGACCCAATCAGATGAGGATGATGTGTAACTGAGGTATATTCTTGTACAGAATCAGAGAGTATGGTTAATTGGACCCCAATCATCAAAGTACACTGGCAACCACTGTCTAATATTCTGATACCATACTATGAGGGTAAGTCAATATCCGCAATGTACGAGGCGTGTTCAGAAAGTAAGTACCGTTTTTAAAAAACACAAGTAAAACAATTTTTTTCAACACAATTTTATTTCTACATGAAAGCCCAAACCTTTAACTATTTTTTGACATAGTTTCCACCGATGTTCAAACACTTGTCGTAGCGGGTGATCAATTTGTCTATACCCTTTTCGTAGAAGGTTCCCACCACTGACACGCACAAAACCAAGAGACTCGGAAGTGCTTTGACTTTTCTCACACGGTACAGTGATGATGGTGAGGATTTTTTAAACAAAATTGTAACAGGTGATGAAACTTGGATCCGTCATGTCACACCGGAATCTAAACAGCAGTCAATGGAGTGGCGACACATGCAATCCCTGAAGAAACAAAAATTGAAGACGATAATGTCTGCACAAAAAATCATGTGCACTGTCTTTTGGGATCAGAAAGGTGTGTTGCTGATTGATTTTCTCCTAAGAGGTGAAACCATTAATGCGGCAAGGTATTGCAAAACCTTAAGAAAACTAAGGCGGATAATTCAAAACAAACGGACAGGAATGCTCAGTAACAGAATTGTGTTGCTCCATGACAATGCTCGGCCCCATACCGCTGGTGACACTCAAACATTGGTTCGACAATTTCGTTGGGAGCAGTTTGATCACCCGCCCTACAGCCCGGACTTGGCACCGTCTGACTACCACTTGTTCCTGTACATGAAGCGTGAGCTAGGCGGCCAACGCTTTGAAACCGACGATGAAGTGAAAACTGCCGTGGAGTCGTGGCTACATTCGTTGGCGGGAACCTTCTACGAAGAGGGTATAGACAAATTGATCACCCGCTACGACAAGTGTTTGAACATCGGTGGAAACTATGTCGAAAAATAGTTTAAGGTTTGGGCTTTCATGTAGAAATAAAATTGTGCTGAAAAAAAATTGTTTCACCTGTTTTTTTTTTTTTTTTAAGAACAGTACTTACTTTCTGAACACACCTCGTAGTTATAAAATTTTATTGTAATCAAATAGGAAACTTACAAGTACATCATTTTTCGATATAGTCCCCTTGCTATTCAACGCACTTGGTTCATCGTTGTTCAGGTTTCCTGATGCCCTCATAAAAAAAGGTTTTTGGTTGAGATGCAAGCCAGGAATGCACCGCTTCTTTCAATGCTTCATCCGAGGTAAATCAACGGCCCCTTAATGCCTCTTTGAGTGGACCAATCGCAGACACCCCATTGTGGTAAAACACTGTTTCTGTACTGTACCGAAAGTCTTCTATGAATTTCAGCCCCTGATACACCTTCTAACCACAAAAAACGGATCACTGAACGTTGCTCTTCTTTGGTGCAAATAGAAAGCGGAGTAGCCATGATTAACAGCACGACAGCGATAACGAAACTAACGTAGCAGCTTGAAACTTGGATACATATAACCACAAATAAACGAAGCATGTGTCATCAACGCAAAACGACAGTACTGCCAACATTCTTCTTCTTCTTAGCGTGCCTGTCCGGTTCGAACGCTGGCTGTCATCATGGCTATCTTGGTCTTGTCATCTGCAATGCGGAACAGTTGGGCCGAGCTTTTCCCATACCAGTCTCTCAGGTTAGCAAGCCAGGATATTCTTCTTCGGCCTGGCTGTCTTTCTACCATCCAATCTTCCCTGCAGGATGCGCTGCAACAGTTCGTATCTACCGTGGTTCCTCATAATATGACCGAGGTATTGCAACTTGCGACACTTAATGGTGTTTATTACCTCTGGTTCCTTGTTCATCCGACGCAGTACCTCAATGTTGGTCACCCTATCTGTCCATGGTATCCTCAGCATTCTTCTGTACACCCAAAGTTCGAAGGCTTCAAGTTTAGTAGTGGTCGCCCTCGTCAACGTCCAAGACTCTACTCCGTACAGAAGAACGGAAAACACGTAACACCGCAAGAGTCGCAACTGCCAACATAAACAAAAATATAACTAAATTTCAGATAATAATTGACTTACCCTCGTATTTATATACCAGTCCATTGTTAGTGTTTTAGCCGCTATGCAGTGCTAGCGCTGTGGGTGGCTTCTGCTGTCGTGAGAGCGCAGACAGAAACTTTCACAATGCTTGTACGACTACGAGTGACTAAGGCATACGGCAGACTTGGCTAGTCAGTCAAGGCAGGAAGTCAGTCAGACAGTATCATCTTCTTCACAAGAAGGTCGACATGGAGATAGCTTGTACACTCATCATTGAGTATACTCTTTTTCTACTCTCCACAACTAAACGCCTTCACTCAACTTTGCTTCACCAGCGACTGATCCTCCTTGAGGCAGTGGTAAACTGTGTTTGCCACATGTAACCGCTACTATCTGTTAGGTAGCGGTATAGACGTACTTGCCTCACTAGTGACCGCTCCTACCACACGCAGCGGCGGCAAAAGGTGTACACCACGTCCGTGACCGCTCCTATTGTTAGGTAACAGTAGAGATGGTATTCACCTAGTCAGTGGCTGCTCCTCCTCGAGGCAGCAGCAAAGGTTATCTCCTGTCCCTCTTTCATGAAGCACCTACATCATCAAATGCCCTGCTGTTCCACTCGGAAAAATAACACGGCCTACTCAGTCGACAAGAGCTACAGCCCACCCAAGCGCTCAACTCAACCGACTGGATTACATGACCGCTAACTATTCAAATCCATTTAAAAGTGACTACTTTTACACTAGCTGTTAAACAGCTGACTTGCAGCAATGACTTTACTTTTGGACTAAACCAATAGGTCAAACTTATTGTATGAATTTAAGCTTTGTGCAGCTGCAGGATGAAGGGGACAGATGAAGTACCAGACTACTGCTACGTCATAACACTGTACTAATTATCTCATTGGATATATTTACGTCTGTTCTCTTGGATTTTTTCGTCAACAGCCCTTACCAGATCATCGGTGGCGAGAGAAGGCCGACTGCTCCGATTGTCATCATGCACATTTGTTTGACCGCCATTGAACATTCTAACCCACTTTCTCACCATTCCTTCACTCATCACGTCTTCCCCATAAACATCTCAAAGTTGACAATACATTTCAGCCGGTTTCACATTCCTTGCGTTTAAAACTCTTATTACAGAATGAATCTCACAATCGGCGGGATCACTAATTGTCTTAAACATTTTAAACGTTCAGAGAAAACTGAAAACACAACGTAGAACAACTACAATGGCGTGAGTCGATAGCCAGTGAACAAGGACGACTAGTGTGCATGCGCGGAACACCGATTGCAGCGCTACGGCGGCAGTAGAATGAAACGGTACTTACTTTCTGAACACGCTTCATACAACCCTGAACTTTTTTTATGAACCGTATTTCCACTGCCTGGATCTGATGTTCATCTTTCCTCCCAAGTACCCAGGATTCTTATTAATCTCATATAAAATTAAATGTACGTATGCATTAAACTGACCACCCCCTCAGGTTACTCAGGAACTTCAGGTTACTTGAATAGTTTAAAGCACTCTTTAGCTACTGACTTATCATATCTCGTATCCCTTAACCCCTAACTGGAGGGGATACAGAATGGGCGAGTTAAAAGATGCAGGTTTTCAACAATTCACATTGAATCATAAATATAATTTCGTTGACTCTAAAACTGGAGCGAATTCACTGCGAGTAGAACGCATGTAATGTGGGGATCAGTAAAATGGTGAAATAAGCAACACAGAGGTACAGCTCACCATCATTTGGATTCTTACCTCGGAGAATACATGTGGTGGTTGGCTGAAGGGGGAAATCGCTACCTAACACTCGTCAATGACATTGCTCCATTCTGGGAGTGACACAGTTGTAAATAATCATAATAAACTCATGTATAGTCCAGTTGCTCTCTTAGTTTGCTCCTAATGTAAACAAATAATGACGTCACTGAGCATCCGCATTATATAAAAATGTGTACACGCTAATTAAAAAGTAACAACAAAATACTTTTAAAAGTATTTTTATACAAAATACTTTTAAAAGTATTTTTATAAAAATGAAATTGTTAGGCCTACATCATATCATGACTGATGTTTTAAGTACTTTAAGTACTTATAATTTAAAACATAGTTAACTTAATAGGAATACGACATCCGTAAAGTCGCGGACTCTAGCGTGCACCCTGTAGGAGGTGGCTTTTGTTTGTTGACAGCAGGAGGAAACTAACAACGCCTGAACTGTAAATAGTAAAGTACTGCTTGAGTCCCAGCTGCATGTAGTTGTTGTGGAATGCAGTGCGTGCGTTGTTATAGTAATGAGTGTATGAATGAGTTAGTAGTGTTTCACAGCTGATGCATTTGTAGTGGTAGCATGTACTAACTAGACTAAAAAATATTCTTATCATCCGGCGTATTAATTTAACAAATACCTACCAGGTTAATAACTTGCGTCGGATTCATAATATTTAACTTACCAATTTATAACAAAATATGTAAATAAATAAATGTAATTAATACAAACATACAAACAAGTTAAATACGGAAAGTTTGAAAACTAATGTTTTGTATTAGAGTAATACAACAATTGTATTCCCAGCATGCATCACTCATTCATTATACCTGACCCGTACCCTTCCCCCCCGCAACTACACGCAGCTTGGAACCAATACATTATTACACCTTTATTCAAAACTGTTTGTTTTGGTATTTTTAATGGAAAAGTAACTTGAGGATGGTGTCGGTTCAATGCATAAATACCAAATTAAATCGTATCTCTTGTTAACGTTATTTTATGAAAAATATGAATATCGGTAATTAGTTAATTAAATAAAGCAATGCCTTAATGATTACAGAAATATTATTCAGAATCTAGAGACATAGACACCATATCTAGAGTTCATGGAGAGTTAGATGAACTGAAGGGTATCATGGTACGCAATATCGGTAAGTACCAATTAATTATCCAAATAATCTGTAGTGTATAGTATTCAGATGAACTGCAGTCCCCTAGCTGTGGGAGTGAGAGAATGCATAACGCTCTCACTCGCACAACCCATACGCGCCGTTTCCAATAACATTGTCGTATAATTTTACTCGTTGTTGTGAGCAAGCATTTATGCACGCAGTAAACTAACATGCAAGATAACGACTGTAGTATGTTTTCAGATTTGGATTATAACGGTAAAGACCTTTGAATGCATGCGTAGTGTTATGCCACATATCTCCCTCTCACTCGCTCGGCTATGGGACATTAGTTCGTCTGATACGTATTCTTATATTAAGTAGTTGGTGTTGTTTAGGTGATCAGCCTGGTTGGCTGGTTTCAACCTCTATACCAGTGGTTCCCAACCCGCAGTGGTCTGTGGACCACTCAGCCTGAAAGTGAACTACCATGGACCACCCATTACATTATTACATATATCTTATCAGTTGTAGCCAAATTAAAGGGTGATTAAATAAAACAAATTTTCACAAACAAACTATTATTATTAATTAAGAAACTATTATTACAAACATATAATTGTTATTTTCAGAAAGTAGGGTACATTGAACATCACAAAGAGTAAAAATATTTTAATTGTAAATTGTCTTTTAATAAAATAAGGTATACAGAATTTACTTAGTCGAAAATAACAATGAAAATTAAAAATGAAATGAAAATTTCAATGCGACTTTTGTGCACGAATCTTTCTGACTAGCTGAGGAATTCTAGGTTTTAGGCTTTTGCTAAGAGCTACTCTCAAATCACTGCTTACACTTAGCCGATTTCGTTGTTTGTTTTTAATTAACAATAAACTAGCGAACCCCTGCTCACACAAATAAATGGTTGAAAAAAATCATAAGATACCGCAAAGCTATTTGCCGAATCTTGGGGAAGCCCAGGGCTTTCTTACACCACAACTCTTCTACCTTTACTTAATCTGAATCTTGAATGTATTTACTTAATCTTGTTCAATGAAAATCGTAACTTTGATTTAATCACGGGAAAATATTACTTTTTTTATAAGTAGTCACCGGACTCTCACGGACCACCCCAAAGGCTCTCACGGACCACCGGTTGGGAAACACTGCTCTAGAGGCTAAGTAAAATGAGGAGTGTAGTGATTCACCATTGGCTTCCTCACTGAGTGGAAAAGTACGCTTATCATCAGCATGCCGGGCCCTCTGAAAAGCACATATTTTCCACCCTGCAAATGACACCTTCACTTCATTCACCACAGGGTCAAACTGTATAATGAAATTCATTACTTTCAGAGGAGATAACTCTGATTAGTGTCACAGTACACCTCTACCTCTTCTGTTCTTAAATGATTCAGTCATTTAATTGGCTAACCATGTGATAAGAAACAGAACTATTTATTTTAGCCCTGCAACGAACAGATTGAGTGTAAATAATTTGACACTCCACCTGTCTGTTATGGGCAACGATCCTTTATGAACCCGCAAAGATAGAAATCACACGGCGTCGGGTGACTATGGAGACCATGGAAAACGAGCCCTGTCATTGCACCCCTTGCAGGCAATCCAACGGTTGGGTAAAGTGATGTTCAGCCAATCGCGTACTTTGCTATGCCAGTGAGGTGGCCCACCATCTTGCTGGAAAATGAAATTCTCTGGCTCCTCATCTTCCAACTGAGGGAAGAGCCTTAGCTGTAGAGTATCAAGGTAAGAAGCACCAGTTACAGTTGCTTCAACAAAAAAGAAAGGCCCGTAAAATTTCCGCCGGGACATGGCACAAAAAACATTCAATTTAGGGAAGTCTTGTTGTTGCACTTGTACCATTGCGTGAGGATTTTCTGTGCCCCAGATTAGCACATTATGAGTGTTCACTTGTCCACTAAAGTGAAAGGTTGACTCATCACTGAAGACGATATGATGTGTAGTAACACATCAGCCATATTGTACCGCGACATGGTGAACCAATATCAAAACCTCCATATGATTTTTTTCACAGGCTTTTATTATAGCAGTAATTTTTCTTAAAATATATTTCTTAAATTTTCTTTTTCCAGATAATGTTGCAATGAGAGGTGAAAGACTAGAACTACTAGTGTGCAAAACTGAAAATTTGAGTGCGAATTCTGTCACGTTCAGAACGCAGAGTCGGAATCTACAACGCGCACTGTTCTGGAAAAATGTTAAACTCTATGTTATTATGGCTCTCATCATACTTGTAAGTTTATTTATTTTACCATTAGAACGAGAGGATATGGAGGAAGCTTTCTTTGGCTTCCTCCATAATCCTTTCTGCTAATTGCTTGTGCCCTCCATCATCTGGCACCCATAAATATCAAATGGTTTGTGACATCTTCCAAGTATAGATAGGCCCACATAAGAACCGGGATGTGCAATGTCATAGCTTCAGTATACTAACATAAACAAAAACATTTATCACAACTCGATGTACCTTTCCATACATTGCTGTCATCCAGGTGGATGAGAAACCCTACTCTAGGTACTCTCTCTCTCACACACTTTCTCTCCCTACCCGTCACCCCTCCCTCTCTTTCACACTCTCTCCCTTTCCCTCCCTCTCTTTCTCTCTCTGTCACACTCTATCTCTCAATCTCTCTCTCTCTCACACACACATTATCCCTCTCTCTCTCTCTTTCTCTCTCTCTCTCTCTCACCTATCTCTCTTTCTTTCTCTCCCTATCTCTCTCTTTTTCTTTCTCTCTCCCCCTCCCTCCCTACCTACCTACCTCCCTCCCTCCATCCATCCATCCGTCTGTCTGTCTGTTTCCAAAAATTGAAAAGAAGCAATACGCACGTGCACGAATAAGTTGCACTCATGCTTTTCTTTTGTTATTGTCATACTTTTTTGGCGGAATGTGTAAGTAGCGGGGCAGAGACAATGTGCAGTCATAAAATACCTTTACTCCTCTCTTTCCCCTAGTTTGTATTCAGCCCGGTTGTTACAAGGGCGTAGCTGTACTCCTTCCTAGTTAAAAAAGGCTGGATGAATACTGAACATTTTGTTTCTCTGCTGATTCCACTGAAATAAGTTTAGTTGGATCTTTGTCTGTTTGGTATGGCATCACATAAATATACCGGAGCTTAGATTCGATGAATTTTGTTATTTTTAAGTTCCAGATGCGAACAGGATGAATGTAGGCTACATTTTTTTAATATTGGTGGTTCAGTCCGATGAGTAAACAAAAACTATGAATAATTTTATTATTCTATTTTATATAGTAAATTCACTAACCTGTTTTTAAGCTGCCTTTATTTTTACTTTCTCTTGCCTATATGAATATATAGGAAGGAAAGTATTGTTTTCATGTCGATTTTAAGAAATCGAGTTTTCACTGGATCCACACGTTTTCAGAACCCCTGAACCCCAAATACATTTTTTTAGCGATTGGTTTGTGTGCATGTGTGTTCGTGTGAGGGCGTGGGCAAGAGCACACGGGTGTGTGTGCGCGCGTGCGCGTGTGTGCAAATATCTTAAGAACGGAACATTGTATCAACTTAAAACTTGAAACTTAAGTTACATGCCACTACCAGACCCAACACAAACATTTTCACTGAATTAAATTTACAAAAATGTTTTTGTATAATGCTTAGTGTAGCGGTAATTAGCGATTTTCTGTTTTTTTCTCACAGAAATGTGTGAAAAATAGATTTTTTTAAGATTTTGGCCTTAGTATGCATTTTACGACAAAAGTGTCTAATAATAAAATTTATAGGAAATTAAAAGATGTACAACTTTTATTTAAAGCATTTTTCTCTATATAGCGTGAAAGAGTGATTTTCCGTATTTTTAAGCCAAACCGAGGTTGGTTTTCATTTTGCGTCTTTCGCTCATAATTAAAATTAGGTTATATTTATTGAGGTTAGTTTTTTTTTGTTTATTTCTAATGTTTTATTACTAATGTTAGGTTTATTGTTAATTATTTGCGTTGGTAAGAGAAAATTGTTTGAGTGTTTCACACCAGATTTTTTTTGTTTGATTTCAGGTAATCATATACTTTATAATTTCAATGTTCTGTGGATTGTCGTTACAAAATTGTTCATCTGGATAAAAAGGAATGTTTCGATCTGAGTAAAAGGTATTCATCACGATCGCTACGTTTGTTTGGCTGCTTACGTTTTCTCCACTACAGTTTCATACTAAAGATAAACTTACCTACTTTTTATATCATTCATCATTATTATTATTATTAAGGATTATTAATGTTATCTATATTATCTTTTTACATTTATACTGCTGTAAAATCTTGTTAAGTCGGATATCCAGGTAACTCACATTTGTTTACGAATATAATTAAAGAAATTATTATTTTATCAAACATCCTCTATGTAGGATTTTAAACAGCCGTATTATTTAACATTGAAATATATATTTCTAACCACCAGAATATGGTAACAGAAAACACATACCAATGTTTATAGCGCTTTCATGTATCTTGACACATATTCAGTAAATTAAAATTCTTTAAAAAAAATTTTCACATCAAAATTTAAAACTTCCTACTCCTACCATTGTAGATAAGGAATCATGATTCCTGTAGCGAATCTTATGACACAGCCATAAATAAACACTCGCCACTCCAGCAGCGCTTCACGCTGCTTCCGTGTCTCGGCCTGAAAGGGGTAGATAAATCAGAATTCATAAGTGGATCACGACCATTTGCCAAAAGGTGAAGTTCAGCCGCCAAAGGGGTTGGGTATCATCACAATATTTTGTTATTTGAAGATATGAAAGTTAATGTTTAAAGTTTCAAAATTTTAACTTTGAATGTTGAGGTTTGAATGTATAATACTTTGAGTTTTTCGTTTTCTCATGCGACCTGAAAATGTTCGGGTTACCAAATGATTATGTTATGTCTTTGCGAAATAACATGCCGTTTAAATATTATGTCGTGTATTCAAAAAATTTTAAAATTTTTGTTGGGGTAGCAATCACCATAGGACCCCGATTTAAAATTAGTAAATTCTCCTTGTGACATGTATTAAATAAATAAATTGGAAGGAAATCAACACACATTTCAAACGTGAAAAAATTCCCAAATTATGTAGAATATTAATTAAAGTACAAAATAACAAATTACAAATTTTAGCAGAATTTACTCTCATATTTTTACAATCAATTCTGTCTGTAGACATAAAATGAACACTTTTATACGTGATTTAATATGGTAGACTGACAGATTTCACACTTTTTCAAAATATTATAGTGTTTTACCGTGCGCACTATTATGCAAATATTTTATATTGAAAAAAATGTGGAAGTGTCTTCACACAACAATGTATTTAACAATAAAACTCTGCTAATAATTTCACAAAAATGATTCCGTTATGCATGTACAAAAAATATTTGACAAGCTCGAAAATAATAATAAATACACAAATGTATAAAATAAAACTTAAAATAAAACGTTGTCTCAAATAATGGGAGTGTTAAGCTAGAAGTTCTAAATAGAGTGAATAAAGGATCCTCCTTCTTTTACCAAGTGCGGAACTTAGTCTGGGATAATACAGTTCCCATAAGAGCCAAACAGACCATGTTTAAAACATATCTTCTTCCAATAATGACATATGGCCTAGAAAGCAGCTGTGTCTTATTGAAAGGGGACATTAGCAAATTACAGGCATGTGAGATGAAATTTTTAAGATCAGCCTTGCAGAAGACCAGAAGAGACAAGGTCAGAAATGAATATATAAGAAGAGATACGCAGGTGACCTTAACGATGGAAGAAAGATTACGTACCGCAAGACTCAAATGGTTTGGACATGTACAAAGGATGCCAGAGGCACGTATCCCCAGACAGTACTTGGACATGGAGGTATCTGGAAAGAGACCCGTTGGACGTCCCAGAAGAAGATGGACTGACCAAATAAGGGATGATCTCCTAACAAAAGGAATGACACTACAGGATATCAGAATACAAAAGGTATATCAAGATAGAGATAGATGGAGGCATATCGTCCACTCAAATCCTACCCGGCCTGCTGGAAGGATACCCAGATGATGATGATGATGACGATGAAAACTTAAAAGTTTAACCCAGAAATTAATAAAATATTGTGACACTTATAGCTAAGGTCCGTTTCGGGATCTAGGTAATTAAATAATTAATACACTAAAGTTTACAATTACAAGTATTTATTACAACTAAAAGATTTACAAAATAAATAATAAACTAATTATATTGAAGTAATACAATAAATAACTTAATAATTTACTTAGCACTACTTACAATCAATTATATAGAATACACATTCACAATAAAAGTGAATACAATATGCACAAATACAATACGACTGAATAACAATGCTTCGGAAACCCGTTGACCTGTTCTAATGGAGTTACCTTCTAACACATGTAGTAAATACTCGTCAAAGATCAAACGAATACTAACTCTCGATCGCACCTGGGGCTCCCTTTTTATAGGTTAGATGAAGGAGGTTTCTCGAAGGACACAGAAATTCAATCAAAAAGATAATTTCAGAGTGGTAGAGAAATTCCATGAAAATAATAAAGTACAAAAAACCTTTTTTACTGGAAAAGTCTTAACTATTGAGCCTTTAACCAGTATCATCAGGAAAAAAAGGATATCCTTCCTGGGACATATATTGAGAATGGAGGATACAAGATTACTAAGAAGGATGACTGAGTTTTTCTGGCAAAAGAAGATGACACCAAACTGGATAAAGGAAGTCAAAAAGGATATGGAGGAACTAAACATCACAATAGCTGACCTCAAAACTAAGTCGGGGAGCTACAGGACATACAAACAGCGATCGGTTAAATTTAGGGAACAAATGAGGGTCAGGAAAGCCATGGTGATTTCGGACGCTGAGAGACTGAGAAGATCCGAAACATTGAAGAATTATTGGCGAAGAAGAGGAGAAGTACGGGAACGACAACTGCGGAGGCGTTTGGGTGGAACATCTGAAAGAGCTAGACGTTGAAAGATTGAACTTAAGTGGTCCTTTGTGGCCGTAGAAAAAAAAAAAAAAAAAATAGAAAGTGTTACAGGTAATCAACCGGCCCTTTCATAAATAGTTGTACAACAATAACCCTACCTTCTGACACACAATAGCGCGGTCATTTAAAGAACCTCTATTGTTACTTTTCCACTCTATTATGTACTCTTTACCATTTTATGAATGAAGTAGCCTACTAGAAATTTCGCGAACCATCCCCTTCTTTGATATTGTCACAATATTTTCTCATTTGGAGGTGGTTATGGAAAAAGGATCCAATCCAAATAAAGTTTATTTTCAGATAAGAACGGTTAAAGCTTTTCTTGTATTCTAATTATGTGTTTTTAATATATTTTTGTTCTTTTAAATTACATTGGAAAACCTAAAAAAATTTCTTTAACAAGAAATGTTAATATTTTTCAGGGTTATTTGGTTTTTTTTAAAGAAAGTTGTGGGTTGGTTCCTTATTTTTTTGCAGAATAATAACTACCGAAACATCTTTAATATAAATTTCAATAATAACCTGTACCTTTATTCAAAAATAAATCTTTTAATGCATCCTGCAGTTTCAAATTATTTCTATTTCATATAATGAATTTATATAATAATTTCACCAACCTTCTTTTTAAACTGCGTCACCTTTATTTTTATTCTTTACTTACATATGTTTCGGTGGATCCACCATCATCAGAGTAAATAAAAAAATTGTTATCTCACTTATTTAAAATTTACAGAAGATGATACATCTTCAGTCATTTGTATAAAACTTTTATACATAACATTTGTCAACTTCCCTCGCAGTAGTGCGTCGATGGCTGCTTCGTCGTGTGTGGGTTCGGTGGGCGTAAGGCTCAGTTGAGGGACCACTGTGGGTATTGCTCGCATCAGTGGGTGATGACGGTCTGGTCAACGGCTTACGGTGACGGGTCAGCGAGCGGAAGCATCATCTTCTCTCTTGCGGGGGTGTCGATTAATCTTCACTGGAGTCCGGCAACCGTGTGCCGTAACGGACGTCTTGTCTGCTGTCTGGTTCGAAGTGAATCTCTCTGCGTCTTGATCGGAATTGAATCGCCCGGCTCAGTGCAGTGCTCTTTATATAGTCGCCAAGAGCGGCTACTGGCTTGGCCTTGATGACAAAGGCCTCTTGTCGGTGCGCCGCTAAAGGGCCTACCGCGCCGACAAAGGCCGGAAGAAGTATTGAAGGCCGGCAACACAGTAAATGATTAATTAGAAGGGGTGGCGGTGACAGTACAAAATTCAAAAAGAGTATAGAATAAGAATAAAAGTCAGTATCAAAAAATTGCATCTCTTAAAAAGTATTTAAAAGACACATTACACAAAACAAATTGTCAACATCAGTCCCATATAAAAAAATAATCAATTAATGTTATACAATAACAATAAATAAACAATTATACAATACAAAACACAAATTTACACTCCATCGTTTATAACAGGGGTTCTCAACCTGGGGGATGTGCCCCCCTGGGGGGGCGTAGAAGATTTTCAAGGGAGGCGTCATCTTATTAGAATAGAAAAAAAACTATGATTAACAGGTTAGTTCCTGCCTTTATATTTCAAACACCATTATTTTATTGTACAACACTCAATGTTAGAGTTTAATGATTTCGTAAACAATTAATTATATTTTAAGTTTTTTGGTTCTGTGATTTGACTGTATGTTGAAAAATGTATTGAAGGTAGTATTAAACATTTTGTAAAAAGTTATCAAATATTAATTGTATTACTTGCAAGTATAACCTTTATCCCGCCCCTAAACTCGCTATAGTTACAAATTGAAATTCTACTACGTACTTGTGTTGACCATATAAGGGAGTAATAGTACAGGGGAGGCGTGACAAAAAGCCAGTCTACTAAGGGAGGCACAGAGCCTGAAAGGTTGAGAACCCCTGGTTTATTTATTCGGGGATTGTATTGTACGAAGACTTATCAATCTGGTAAGACTTTAATCTTGTTTTTCTGTTATCCTGGGTGGACTCCAGTCCATATCGATGTGACTTAACAAGATTTAACTACAACATATATAGGTAATATTTTAACTTTGTTATTAGAATTGAAAGTGTGATACATGTATATATTTAAAATTATATTTTTATAATATATAATAATACGATATAATATTTACTTATATAAGGTACTACTACTACTATTATATTGTACGATTGTAATATTATTTTTAGCATCTTTTATGTATTTAGTTAATCTAAATGTATTTATTCAAATATGTTTATATTATAATTATGTACGTTTCTCATGTCTGTATATTTTTGTAATCGTATTTCTAAATTGATAAGTTTTAGTTTTGTTTGTTTTATTTTATTTTTTTTTATCTAATGTTTAATGTTTGTTATAAATTTGTCTGTGCTATTTATAAATTTTATATTTTAAAAAAAGTGTGAAAGTGTTAGCGGTCCTAGATTTCATTCCACGTATATCGTCCATCCAATGGTAAACTCATGAATGTGCAAATTCTCAGTTTTACAGGAGAGCAAAAAACAAATTCAATGATTTCTTCTTTAACACACTTGGTGTATTTTCGTAACTTTACAAAGGATGTATCTCCCTAACCACACAAGATACGTACTCACAAGTTTACTAGAACATGCGTTGGGTTGTATACATCAGCATCCACTAACAAACTCATATTTCCAAAATTTGCACATTCGCGAGTTTACCATTGGAAGGATGATATGATTCAATGTCACTTGTTTGTTGTCAACATCCATATCGCTTGCGTACAATATCGTACATCCAATGAACTTGAATTCTCTGATGTGTTCATTACCTTGATCATTCAACATACATAAAATGACATATGTTGCGAAAATGCAACAGTGCTAGTCCTTATAGAAACAAAAGAAAATTATGGAAATGTTTAATTTTATATTGTTAAAGTAGAACTTCACTTGCAATAATAATGGTGCAACTTGCACAGGCAACCCAATATTACCAGAATAAAAAACTTGTGACACCAAGAACAGTTAGCAACCTGCCAGCAGAGCAGCACACAGTGTTATACAAAACATACCCGTGAGGTACAGTATTTAGATGAGTTGAAGTCCCCTAGCCGTGGGAGTGAGAGAATGGATAACGCTCTCACTCGCACAACCCATACACGCCTACCCAATAACATTGTCGTATAATTTCACTCATTGTTGTGAGCAAGCGTTTATGCACGCAGTAAACTAACAAGCAAAATAACGACTATAGTATGTTTTCAGATTTGGATTGTTACGGTAAAGACCTTTGAGTGCATGCGTAGTTATGCCACATATCTCCCTCTCACTCGCTCGGCTATGGGACATTAGTTCGTCTGATACCTATACCACTGTACAGGTTTCCTCACCAGCATTTACTGTGAGAGGTATGATAGAAATACAACGGTACATTTCTGTTAGCTGGTTACCACATGTAAGCGATCTGGCACCACCAATCTGTGGCCACCATTCACTGTGCACTTGTCCTTACTTTTGACCACTTATAAAACAACCACATTTTTTTTCATCCAGGAGACTCCAAAGAGAGTATAGGACATGTCAAGATAAAACTGATAAACTGAAAGTTTATCACCAATGATAAATTTTTATCACTTACCACCAAAAATTGTTTTTGCTACTGCTTACTTCAGTAGGCTTGTCATGAATCCTATTGAATCAAATATCACACACAATGAAAAATCAAAAAATCAAACACAATGATAAATTCATCACTTACCAATAATTTCCTCCTGCTACTGCTTAACTCAGCAGGCTTGTCATGAATCCCTTTGTATCAAATTGAACACAATATTTGTTTAATTAAAGTTAAATACGAAAATTATTTAGAAAGGAATTCGTGCACACTGGTAAAATGTTTCATCAATCAAATATTGTTTTAGCTTTTTTTTAAAATGACTTAAATTGTCACAACTTTTTAAACCTTGAGGCAATTTATTGATGTATTTTCTACCTGCATAAGTTGGTTTTTGTTCAAACAATTTAGTGTTGTGATTAGCAACATAATAATCGATTCTGTTTCGTGTGTAGTGGTTGTGATGATGACATGATCATTGATGTTCAGAAGGAAAAATATTTTTTCCGTACACCATCTTCTGGTATGAACTTGAGATGTTATGTTGCTTTTTTCAATTCTCTTATGGCTTTATCTAACAATAAATTAAATAAAACAGATGACAGCTATACTATTTTTCAAGGCTGATGATCTATAAACATATGCATTGCCCCCTACCCACTTTATAGCTAGCCAATCACTTGCCAACAACATTGCCAATACTTGCTCTTGTAGCTCTGTTAAATATTTAGTCAGCCATTTTTTGGTCTTTCAATAATAATTATAACCTACAAACATACAATCAGCTGATTATTATTATAAAGTATTGCATGTTAACATGCTCTAATAATAATACCCTAACCCACCGGGTTAGTCTAGAGGTAAAGTCGTTGCCAAAATCAGCTGTTTAACAGCTGATTTTCGGAGACAAAGGTTCCTGGTTCAAATACTAGTAAAGGTAGTTATTTTTATACGGATTTGAATACTAGACAGTGGTTGTGGGTGTACTTTGATGGTTGGGGTTTAATTAACCATACTCTCTCAGGAATGGTCGACCTGAGTCTGTACAAGGCTACACCTCATTTACACGTCATACATATCATCCTCATCTGATTGGGTCATTGGGTTGCTTATTGTTCTAAATTGAACAGATTGCAACGTACACAAATTAGGAATAAAAAAAAAACATGCTCTATAATACCTTGGACACATCATGAGGGGGCCTAAATACGAGATTCTGCATCTCATAATTCAAGGGAAACTCGTTGGTAAACGCTCGGTGGGATGCAGACGAATATCCTGGTTAAGAAACCTAAGAGAAGCGTTTAACTGGTCGTCGCATGACCTTTTCATAGCAGCAGTGGACTAGGTACGACTGACCATGATGATAGCCAACCTTCGTAATGGAGAACGCACCTGAAGAAGAAGATGCTCTATAATCAATGTGTTCAGTACAAGATGCAAGACGAGAGTAAACTATTGTGGCTCTTATACGTATGTGTGCATAATGTTTGTCAGGTACAATCTGACAACGCTAACAAACGTTCTGATTGGTCTAAATGTGTGGAACAGCAGAGCTCATCGACTGTGAAAAGCATATTACATCATCGTCTCAACCCCATGTTCACAATCTCGGATTATGATTCTCCAGCTAAGGAATCTCATATTAATTGAGTCAATGATCATAAAATTTAAAAATAACAACTGATAGATAAGATTACTTGAGTCACAAGAATACCTTTTGTGTATGGATGGGCTGTGAGGAAGAGAAGAGAAAATCTGACAGTGCTGCCAAACTCAACAGTGGGACACTATATTTCACTGTGCAATATTTTTTTAATTTTTTTTTTTTTTTTTTGGTTTTACGTCTGACTGTTCTGCAATTTCTGCTAATGCAGATGATGGATAATGATGATAATGAAAATGAGTGATGAAAAAATGCCAGACCTGACCGGGAATCAAACCCTGGACCCCGGTCGTAGAAGCCAGTTGCGCTAACCACTATGCCAACGGGCCGGCCAAAATTTTTTATTGAGTGATGATGCCTTCATAAGCCTTGAGCTTGTGCGTAGGTAATGATATGTGGTGATTTACAGATGAAAAAATGCCAGACCTGACCGGGAATCAAACCCTGGACCCCGGTCGTAGAAGCCAGTTGCGCTAACCACTACGCCAACGGGCTGGCCAAAATTTTTTATTGAGTGATGATGCCTTCATAAGCCTTGAGCTTGTGCGTAGGTAATGATATGTGGTGATTTACAGATGAAAAAATGCCAGACCTGACCGGGAATCAAACCCTGGACCCCGGTCGTAGAAGCCAGTTGCGCTAACCACTACGCCAACGGGCTGGCCAAAATTTTTTATTGAGTGATGATGCCTTCATAAGCCTTGAGCTTGTGCGTAGGTAATGATATGTGGTGATTTACAGATGAAAAAATGCCAGACCTGACCGGGAATCAAACCCTGGACCCCGGTCGTAGAAGCCAGTTGCGCTAACCACTACGCCAACGGGCTGGCCAAAATTTTTTATTGAGTGATGATGCCTTCATAAGCCTTGAGCTTGTGCGTAGGTAATGATATGTGGTGATTTACAGATGAAAAAATGCCAGACCTGACCGGAAATCAAACCCTGGACCCCGGTCGTAGAAGCCAGTTGCGCTAATCACTATGCCAACGGGCCGGCCAAAATTTTTTATTGAGTGATGATGCCTACATAAGCCTTGAGCTTGTGCATAGGTAATGATATGTGGTGATTTACAGATGAAAAAAATGCCAGACCTGACCGGGAATCGAACCCGGGACCTCGGCATAGTAGCCAGTTGCGCTGACCAATTGCACCGTTAGTTAACCTTACAATTAATATACTTTGTTGAGACTGACAATTTTTTCACTTAAATCCCATTTTTTCCAGTCAAAAACATTACGCCTTATAGCAAATACACCTCTTAGGATTAGCAACAAAACCTTACATACAGATTTGAAAACACCACTCGTACAAAATTCCATCGAATACCTATACAAAGGCTTTCATGACAAGTCACACGAACACGAGAACCCACTGGTGCGTTCACTTTCCATCTTCCATTTACCTGATAATCCCCCTAGACACTTTAAAAGACGCTGGAGTAGAGACCTGCTAATTTGATACACAAATTTCATTGTTGGGGAGGCAGTGATGGGGGCCCTACCCCTCTCATGCCTATCATCTCATTTACATTATTATCATAATCATCACATTTGCTTGTTGTAAAATTTTACAGTAGTAAATAAAGAATTAAAGAGGAAAGAAAACTTAAAATTTACGAGTTTTAGCCTTTCTTTTAAAAATGATAACTTTTCCGATGTCAGCACCACTTTCTTTATTGATATAAAATTTCTCAATGATTTTTACAGCCACATGTATTGCTTGAGTTGCAGCTGCGTGAAGTTGTTGTGGAATGCAGTGCGTGCGTTGTTATAGTAGTGGGAGAATGAATGAGTGTTAGTAGTAATTCACAGCTCATGCATTTGTAGTGGTAGCATCTACTAACTAGACTAAAAAACATATTCTTATCATCCGGCACATTAATTTAACAAATACCTACCGAGTTATTAACTTGGTCAGATTCATAATATTTAACTTACTAATTTATACCAAAATATGTAAATAAATAAATATAAAAAATAAATACAAACAAATATGTTAATTATACAAAGTTTGAAAACGAATGTTTTCTATCAGAGTAATTCCGGGCCAGCCCAGTCAGTCAGCTGGTAGAAAGTCACTATTATTTTTGTTAAGTAACACCGGTTGGGCAAGCAACTTAGTATGGTGACCAGCTGACAGCCATCCATGAACAAACTCTGCTGGGGGTCCCTGTTCAAACTCATGTCTAATCTAGGTCAAAAAAACAGCAAAAAGCGGCGATCAAATTGGGTAGTTGTCAACAATGTACAGTTCCTGATAACGAATAAAAGCTAAAAGAAAAAAAAGGGTAATTCAACAATCAATCTCCCAGCATGCATCACTCATTAAATATATCTCACCTCGCAAGTACACGGAGCTTGGAACCACGCAATATGTCGAAGCTGTCCAATGATGCATTTGTATATTCTGGTACAGTCCAGCCTCTCTTAGTTTGCTCCTAATGTAAACAAATAATGACATCACTGAGCATGCACATTATATAAAAATGTGTACTCGCTGATTAAAAAGTAACAACAAAATACTTTCAAAAGTATTTAAATACTAAATACTTTTAAAAGTTTTTTTTTAAATGAAATTGTTAGGCCTACATCATATCATGACTCATGTTTTTAGCACTTCAGTACTTATAATTTAAAAAATAGTTAACTTAATAGGAAAACGACATCCGTAAAGTCGCAAACTCTAGCGTGCACCCTGTAGTAGGTGGCTTTTGTTTGTTGACAGTAGGAGCAAACTAACAACGGCTCAACTGTAGTTTCCTTTCTTTTACCAGGTATTAAAAAAATCTGTTGAAGAATTATCTTCTTCTCTGTTTTTAACTTCATTCTTTACACTATTTTGAATTGTGGAAAAAGAAATGTCACCGTAGTTAGCCGTTTGCTCATGGCTTTTATTAAGAGCCACAGAAAGGCATTTTTGTTTAGCTTTAACTTCACAATATTTTAATACACTGCGTATTAGATTTCATTCAGTACTGTAAACAGTCCAACCACATTTTTGAGAAACCAGCAGACATTTCTGTTTACGGTAACAAACAGTTTTTTTTTTTTTATTTATTTTTTTATTAAGGTGATGATGCGTACATAAGCCTTGGGCTTGTGCGTAGGTAATGATATGTGGTGATTTACAGATGAAAATAAATGCCAGAATTGACCGGGAATCGAACCCGGGACCCCGGCATAGTAGCCAGTTGCGCTGACCACTACACCATGGGCCGGCCGTTACATTCGTACAGTTAACCTAGAAAAGGTTCCGCGATATACTGTACTAGCAGTACCTGACGTGCGTTGCTACACCGCCAGTAATATTTAAAAAAAAACATGTAATTAATGACAACTGTGAAATTAATTAATTAAATTTAAATTAATGCTTACTTAAAATCACGACAAAGTACACTTGTACATCAACAAAAACATAACCTTAAACACGACTCAATGTTTTTCTACATAGTTCACAAAATATTCGGTAGATTTCACTGCAAGCATTTTTTTTATCTAACCTCATAAAAGCCTTAATGTAGGATATAAACATTATTTTCAACCCTTTAGGGCTAACTTTTTAAGGGTTTCAATAGCCTAAAACCTGCACCGGCATCATAGTTACTTCTTCTTCTTTAAGTGCCGTGTCCTCCTAGAACATTGGCGATCAGTCGCATGACCTTCACTCTGTCCACAGCCAACCGAAATAGTGTCGTGGTGCTCACCCCGTACCACTGGCGAAGGTTCCTAAGCCAGGACGTTCTCCTACGTCCGGGGCCGCGCTTCCCCTCTATCTTCCCCTGGATGATCACATGCAGCATTCCATATTTCGGATTTCTCATCACGTGGGCAAAATACTCTAATTTCCTTCTTTTTATGATATTAAGCACTTCTTTTTCTTTGTTTAGCCGCTGCATAGTTACAACATTAAAAAACTGGAAGAAAATTGGTTCAGTAATTTAGGAGATAAAGGGGAACATACACACATACATCAAATTTTATATACAGTAAACTCTCGATTATCCGTGGGCGGTTTATCCACTTTGTGAATTATCCGCGGCGCCTACAGTAAAACGGTTTTGTTTAAGTTGTTGTTTAGGTCATCAGCCAAAAACCTGGTTTGAACCTGTAGAGGTTTTACTAAGTAAAACGAGGAGTGAGGTGGTTTACCATTGCCTTCCTCACTGAGTGGAAAAGTATGCTTATCAGCATGCCGGTCCCTCTGAAAAGCACATATCTTCCACTCTGCAAATAACACCTTCACTTCATTCACCACAGGGTCTGGCTGTATAATGAAATTCATTACTTTCAGATAAGATAACTCTGATTAGTGTCACAGTACACCTCTACCTCTTCTCTTCTTAAATGATTCAGTCATTTAATTGGCTGACCATGTGACAAGAAACAAAACTATTTATTTTAGCCCTGCAACTAACAGATTGAGTGTAAAAAATTTGACACTCCACCCGTCTGTTATGGGCAGAACAGTATAAAAAAAGAAAAAAATACACAAAAACAAGTTTGAATTATTTCATAAATACTAAAATAGGTTTTCTAATAAATTTAATGTAATAAAAATTATCATACATAATAAACGATAATAATGTATAGTACAACACGTGCAGGTACAGTGAGTATAGTATTTAACACGAAAAAACGAAAGCAATTGACCAATTTTTTTGTAAAAAAGTTAAACATAACTACTACTTAAACAATAATGTACTGAACGTAGATTAAGTTTCTTATCATATACGTTCTTTTTTTTTTTTTTTTTTCTTCAAATAGCTCTTTAACGAGAGCACGTTAAATCAATACTTGGGGTGTTTCTTCATGTCCTATGCTGCTCCATTCTCTTCCTCACCCACACCTCCTTCATCCTTCTTGATTTGTCCATCCTCAGTTGGTCCATATTGTGAGGTTCACACCTCCTCCTCTCACTCTCCTCCCTAAAGGTCACTCTCTCAACTTTACCCCTAAAAACCTCTCTATTGCATATGTCTTCTGTAGTAATCCCTGCCGTTAAGCAATCTGACAGCGTTTCGGTGAACCATGCTGGCTTAATCTTAAGTTTCATTATCCTCTCATAGACCTGTTTTGCCAGCCGATTATTGTCCATCCTCGCTATATGACCAAAAAACATAAGTCTTCTTTTCCTCATTGTGTGGATAATGTTTTCAACTCTGCTATATATTTCCTTATTTGTTCGAGGTCTATTGTACTCTGCATCTAGTTTCCTAGGCCCCTATATACTTCTCATTATTTTCCTTTCATTACGTTCTTTTATTGTTGTTGTTGTTAGGTCAACAGCCGAAAGGCTGGTTTGAACCTCTAGAGGTTTTACTAAGTAAAAATGAGGAGTAAGGTGGTTTACCATTGCCTTCCTCACTGAGTTGAAAAAGTATGCTTATCAGCATGCCAGCCCCTCCGAAAAGCACTCACTTTTTACCCTGCAAATGACACCTTCACTTCATTCACCACAGGGTCTGGCTGCATAGTGAAATTCATTACTCTCAGAGGAAATAACTCTGATTAGTGTCACAGTACATCTCTACCTCTTCTGTTCTTAAATAGTTCAGTCATATAAGTGGCTGACCATGTGGTAAGAAACAGAACTATTTTTTTTAGCCCTGGACCAAACAGATAGAGTGCAATTAAAATAACACTCCACCTGCCCGTTTTGGGCATGTTCTTTTATTATACAATAAATTGATTTTTGGGCACTTGTGTTGTTTTTTTAGAACTTTCAGCCATTTTAACAGCTGTTGGCAGCAATTTTGTGGCTTATCCGCGATATTCGATTATCCGCACTAGTCAATTTCGCGGATAATTGGGAGTTTACTGTATTTAGATGTTCTTTAAGTATAGTGTACATTGTTGTGTTGGCTGAATTGATACAAAAGCAGTCACACTTGCTTACTAATTATACCCGGAATCCCTATACTTCGCAATGTTAACATAAGGAACATTTTCTCAAAAAGTACTTGATGGAATCCAATCAAATTTTGGTCACTTGTTCATTGGACCCTTATGCCAATTTTAACGGGAGCTTTTTTACATAACTTACCAATTGTGTTAATTATGATTTTTTTTCAGATCGTTATTAATTTTTCTAAATTTTTAACAGAAAAAAAATTAATTAAGAATTTTTTGATGCGTATATCTTAAAACGGGCGTGTTAAAAACATGATAGTAGTCTACAGAATGGTCTGTAAAAATTTTAACCATTTTCGTTATGTGGTTCCTGAGAAAATGTTCCTTTTGTGCCAAAAAATTAAATTTTTCAGGAACGGCAAATAAAGAAAACAAACACGATTTCTTAATTCACTTTAGGCCGTAATGCATTCCAGGGTCATAGTCAGGTTGTACATTTACATTTGCTTCCTGCTTCATTCTAACAAGTCTTCTTTGCCTTTGTGCTTGTTTTTCAAATTTTGAAATGGATTTTTCCAGTGTGCGCAGCCGTTCTTTATCGAGTCGCTTCAAGGCGTTGACCATGTGAACTTTCGGTGTTATCCCCAATTTCTCCAGAACTGAGCATTTTACTACATTTCCCTCATTGTAACATGCTATTGCGTCAAGTACACCCACTTGCAGAGTCTCTAATCCAACAAACGTTGATTTCGGTATGCGACACCAAATCAAGTGATTTAGACTCTTGTTCATATTCTGTGACCTACCGTGAAGGCACTTTTTTAGAAGATCTTCATTAGTCAAATCCCTAAACACTGGTTTTATAACTTCCATAATTGGTGGTGCTATGCTATGTTTGTGTCTATATATAGAGCCATCTACAAAGCGGAATTTTCAAATACCTTATTACCTACTTATTGCCTCCATTAGTACAACTCACATGAACGTTATGTATGTCCCCTGACCTAAAAATTAACTTGCAATATAATTTTTAAAAAATAATTAAAATATCAAGGAAACATTAAATTATTAAGTGTTGTACATCATTTTAAACAGAAAATCCTAAATTTTAATTTAGTGAAATAAAAACAAAATGCTAAAAAATTAATTTTTTTACATTCCGGGTACCCTTAACAGCTGTCGGCAGCAATTTTGTGGCTTATCCGCGAAATTCGATTATTCGCAGTATACGCACCAGTCAATTTCGTGGATAATCGAGAGTTTACTGTATTTAGATATTTAGATGTTCTTTAAGTATAGTGTACATTGTTGTGTTGGCTGAATTGATACAAAAGCAGTAGTCACACTTGCTTACTAATTTTTTTTTTTTTGTGCCCTGGAGACTCCAGGAGGAGTATAGGACATGTCACATTTTTATAACACCTGAAATACATATGTGAGCCGGAATCCAAAAACGGACCTCTTGTCAAAAATTTTTTGTTATGAGCTGTTACCATTTTAAAATTTACCTTTAAATTCTAACCAATTTGATGCAAATTTCAGAATTTCCTCTCGAAAATTGTGTAAATTAGAGCAGCTTAAAAGTTTTTGATTAAAAAATTGCTGTTGAATGCATTTTAAACTTTTACATTACTTTTTCTAAATTTTACATATTTAAGAACAAATTACACTAATTGTTTTTAGAAATTTTGATGTTTGACACTGCTAAAGGGTCTTCAGCAGTTCTGCAACTGAGTCCGGTTGGTCAGATTCGGGCTCAAAATACCCATTAAAAGGTCTCACCATTTTTCTTTACCAAATATCTTGATCTTTTTTAAATAGATATTCTTTTTATTGCAAAGTAATTACATTTAAAATATAATCGGACAAAATAAATTATAAAAATCTACAAGAAAAACCTCAAATATCGGTGTATCAACCCTAACAACTCATTTTTCTTCCGACAAGAGGTCCCTTTTCACTTTCCACCTCACATAACATGTGAGGTTCTT
The DNA here is from genome assembly GCA_035578175.1 of Catonia carolina. NCBI lineage: Eukaryota > Metazoa > Arthropoda > Insecta > Hemiptera > Achilidae > Catonia > Catonia carolina. Next base: position 80,568,230 of record JAQMRL010000002.1, read on the forward strand.
ATATTATAAGAATCACACAATGTATCACTACTATCAAGAAAGAAATTCTTGTATGCTATAAAAAGTTTCACACCGATCAAGTAATTTTTTAGATTCTTTTTAAAGGAATTCAAATCCTCACAACGTTTTAAAAATTGGGGTAATTTATTCATGAATTTTCTCCCTGCATAAGTAGGTTTTTGTTCAAACAATTTTGTGAAGTGATTAGCCACATAATAATCATTTCTGTTTCTCGTATTATGATTGTGAACATTGAAATTCTGCATAAAATTATTTAGCCTAACATACATAATCACCTGAAAAATGTAGAGAGAGAGAGAGGGAACTGTAAGCAATTTAAGCTGCTTAAATATTGATGTGGATGAGGTTAGCTGGTTAGCTCCCACCATACACCTAATAGCTTTCTTTTGAATTTTAAAAACCCTATTCATATTACCCATGCTACAATTACCCCATACTAAGATACCATGCTTTTGCCCCCTTACCTCTCATTAAAATTAAAGGCATTCCTGTGGGTCAAGTAATTTTTTCTTTTCTTTTTTTCATCCTGGAAACTCCAAAGGGAGTATAGGACATGTCAAGATAAAACTGATAAACTGAAAGTTTATCACCAATGATAAATTCATTTCTTACCACCAAAAATTGTTTTTGCTACTGCTTACTTCAGTAGGCTTGTCATGACCCTATTGAATTAAATATCACACCTCCTGCCACTGCTTAACTCAGTAGGCTTGTCATGAACCCCTTTGTATCAAATTGTACACAATATTTGTTTAATTCAAGTTGAATACCAAAACTATTTAGAAAGGAATTTTTGCACACTGTAAAATGTTTCATCAATCAAATATTGTTTTAGCTTTTTTTTAAAATGACTTAAATTGTCACAACTTTTTAAACCTTGTGGCAATTTATTGATGTATTTTCTACCTGCATAAGCTGGTTTTTGTTCAAACAGTTTAGTGTTGTGATTAGCAACATAATAATCGATTCTGTTTCTTGTGTAGTGGTTGTGAACATCTAAATTCTGTAAAAAGGTATTTTTCTTTACGTACATTATCACTTCAAAAATGTACAAAGAAGGAACTGTGAGCAATTGCAGCTCTTTAAATAGTGATCTGCATAAGGTAAGGTGGTTGACTCCCATCATACACCTAACAGTTTTTTTCTGTATTTTAAAAACTCTTTCCATGTTACCCTGTGATGAATTACCCCATACTAATATGGCATACCGGATGTGAGATAAAATTAAACCAAAGGAAAGTTATCTACAGTCTGTATAAGAATCAAACGGCTGTTTTGAGAATCGAGGGGTACGAAAAAGAGGCTGCTGTAAGAAAAGGTGTACGACAAGGTTGTTCTTTGTCACCACTACTTTTTAACTTGTATATAGAAGAGGCTATAAATGAAGTGAAGGAGAAATTTGACGCAGGAATAAAAATTCAAGGAGAGACAATAAAAATGCTGAGATTCGCCGATGATATAGTAGTATTAGCCGAGGCAAAGAATGAACTAGAGGATGCCTTAAATGGAATGGATGAGATCTTGAGGAAGGATTACTTCATGAAAATTAATAAGAACAAAACGAAAGTGTTGTGCAGCAGCAAGAGTGGTTTAGAAGAGATGGGAAATTTAAAAGTAGGCAACGAAAACATACAGGAAGTTGGGGAATTCTGCTATCTAGGGAGTAAAATAACAAAGGATGGTAGAAGCACAAGTGATATCAAGAGTAGAATTGCTCAAGCTAGAAAAGCCTTTGAAATGAAAAACAGCTTACTGACTACAAACATTGATTTACAGATTAGGAAAAATTTCTTAAAACATTATGTTTGGAGTGTAGCATTATACAGAAGTGAAACGTGGGTGATAGGGGCTGTAGAACGGAAGAGGATAGAAGCTTTTGAAATATGGTGTTATAGGAAAATGTTAAAGATTAGGTGGGTGGACAAAATAAGTAATTTAGAGGTTCTTAGGCGAGTGGATGAAAAAAGAAGTATATGGAAGCATCTTACCAAAAGAAGGGATAGCCTAGTGGGGCATATCCTAAGACATCCAGGTATTGGGCTATCAATAATGGAGGGTAATATTGAGGGAGTAAATTGTAGAGGGAGGCAAAGATTAGAATATATAAAGCAAATCACGAAAGATGTAGGGTGTTACAGGTATGTAGATATGAAACGAATTGCGCAAGATAGAACAGCTTGGAGAACTGCATCAAACCAGTCGAGAGACTGATGACAAAAAAAAAAAAAGCTGCTGTAAGCAATTTTTTATCATTTAATCTGGCAATTTGTTTTAATGCAAATACCCCAGATGATATTTTACCACACATTTGATCGGTGTAATAATCCCACGATAGGGTCCTATCTAGTGACACTCCTAGAAACTTCACTGTTTGCACATGATCTAGGATATTATTTTGTATAAAGACATCCAGTTCTCTTTTTTCCCTTACATTGTGTTTGTTTTTGAACAATAAGTACTGACACTTTTTCCCATTAACTGTTAACATTAATTCATTCAGAAATTGAACTACACTATTGGTAATCTATTGAAACTAAACCTATAGGTAATAAATAGTATCTGTCGTAAAGAAATGTTGGAAGTTGAAGAAACATAGGCCTACTGGTTGAATCGTTGGTTTGTACCAATGATTCTTTTAGTCATATAAGATAAATACTTAATTGATCAGGAGTTACTTCCTTAAACAGCCCTCTCTTAGGCTCATTTTGTACAATATGCATTTATCCTGTCACATAATGCTTGTAAATGTGTAAAATGTTTAGTAGATTGTATATATAGTTTATATGTAGTGCCTTTATCTTATGTCTTGTTGTGTACAGAAGAAAAATTTTAAAGGAATTTAATTCTACAAATAAGATAATAAAATAATAAGATCTTATGTGTAATACGTGTGTTTAAAATAATGTTAAACATTTAGTTTCAACTTTGATGTATACTGAATGAATTATATTAAAATATACTTTTCTTTTTTATTTTATACAATATAAATCTGAGTTCCTATTTTCTATTTTTACCTTCTCTTGCCTATATGAAGATATAGGAAGGAAAGTATTGTTTTTATATCGATTTTAAGAAATCGAGTTTTCACCGGATCTACACGTTTTCAGTCCCCCTCAACCCACACAAACATGTTTTTAGTGATTGGTGTGTGTGTGTGCGTGTGTGTGTGAGTGAACAGAATATCTCAAGAACGGAATATCGTACGGACTTGAAACTTGAAACTTAAGTTAGACACCACTACCGGACCCGACACGAACATTTTCATCAAAATCGGTCTACCGGAAGTAGTAGTTTATTCGTGTAATTTTTCACTCTGCGATTTTTTCAAAAACTGGTCCTACAATTTTTTTTTAAATCACCTCGTTTACTAAATTTTTTATGCTCTACAAGATAGGCGCCATGTTTGCTGAAATTCTTGGTGAGGCCGTTTTCACGAAACAAAATTGTTTTTTAAGATTGCGGCTTTAACATGTATTTTAGCGCAAAAATTTATATAGTAAAAGTTGTAGATAATTTAAAATCTTACAACTTTTATTTAAAACAGTTTTTGTATAGCGCTTAGTTTAGCGATAATTAGCGATTTTCTTTTTTTTCTCACGATAACATGCGAAAAATCGATTTTTTAAGATTTCGGCCTCAGTATGCACTGTACGACAAAATTTGCACTGTACGATTTTCTCTTTTTTCTCACAAAAACGTGTGAAAAATCGATTTTTTTAAGATTTCGGCCTTAGTATGCCTTTTACAAAAGTGTATAAAAAAATTTACAAATGTGTATAATCAAATTTATAGGAAATTAAAAGATCTACAACCTTTATTTAGAGCGTTTTTCTCTACAGAGCCTTGTTTAGTGTGAAAGAGTGATATTCCGTATTTTTAAGCCAAACTGAGGTCGATTTTAATTTTGAATTTTAACTCATGATTAAAACAAGGTTATGTTTTTTAAGAAGTTTTTTGTTTACTTCTAATGTTTTATTACAATTGTTAAGTTTATTGTTTTTATTATAATTGTTAAGCTGGAAGCTTTCGAATTATGGGTATATAGACGGATATTGAGGATCTCATGGAGAGAAAGAGTAAGAAATACGGAAGTGTTGGAAAGAATTGGTAAACAGACGGAGATCTTAAACAAGATTAAGGTCCGCAAATTACAATACTTTGCTCATGTGATGAGGAATGAGAAGTATAGAATCCTCCAACTGGTGATGCAAGGAAAAATCGAGGGAAGGAGACAACCCGGCCGTAGGAAGACGTCTTGGATCAAGAACCTCAGAGAGCGGTATGGGAGTAGTACAAGTGAACTATTTAGAGCAGCCGTCTCCAAGGTGCAGATAGCCAGCCATGATGATTGCTAATCTTCGTTAGAAGAATGCAACTACAAGAAGAAGAAGAAGTTTATTGGTATTTATTTGCATTGGCAAGAGAAAGTCGTGTGAGTGTTTCACACCAGATTTTTTTTTTTTTTTTTTTAATTTCAGTTTTCTAAATTATTTTACAAAGCTTCAGTGACACTCACTCTTTTCATCTCACTTTTTGCATGTGTTGTGCGATTACCTATTGTTCTACTACATTGTATTGTGGGCTGGATGATAACAGTGTTATTTTAGTAACAGATCCACCGGGTTGGTCTAGAGGTAAAGTCGTCGCCAAAATCAGCTGTTTAACAGCTGATTTTCGGAGACGAAGGTTCCTGGTTCAAATCCTAGTAAAGGCAGTTACTTTTATACGGATTTGAATACTAGACAGTGGTTACCGGTGTACTTTGATGGTTGGGGTTCAATTAGCCATACTCTGTGAGTGTATCTGTACAAGACTACACAGTCTCATTTACACGACATACACATCATCCTTTTTTTTTTTTTTTTTTGCGCCCTGGAGACTCCAGGAGGAGTATAGGACATGTCGTCAGATATAACACCTGAAATACATATAAGAATCACACAATGTATCACTACTATCAAGAAAGAAATTCTTGTACGCTATAAAAAGTTTCACTGATCAAGTAATTTTTCAGATTTTTTTTAAAGGAATTCAAATCCTCATCTGATTGGGTGATGGGGTTGCTTATTGTTATAAATTGAACAGATTGCAATGTACGCACATAAGCATTAGTTTGCTCCTAATGTAAACAAATAATGACGTCACTGAGCATGCGCATTATATCAAAATGTGTACACGCTGATTAAAAAGTAACAACAAAATACTTTCAAAAGTATTTAAATAGAAAATACTTTTAAAAGTATTTTTATAAAAATGAAATTGTTAGGCCTACATCATAATCATGACTGATGTTTTTAGTACTTTAAGTAGTTATAATTTAAAACATAGTTAACTTAATAGGAATACGACATCCGTAAAGTGGTGGAGTGTAGCGTGCACCCTGTAGTAGGTGGCTTTTGTTTGTTGACTGTAGGAGCAAACTAAGAACGGCTCAACTTTAACTGATTGGTGGACAATGGACAGGGATGGTGTTAGTAATAGTTATGAGTGAGATTGGTTTGGTAGAAGTGGGCTATAGACGTACAACTGGAATCCCTGAAGTCGTTCCCTTAACACAGTGCACGCGTCTCGAATTTAAAATCAACTTCATTTAATGCATTCTCTTTAACTTTTTATTCCACTCAATGTACCAGCAGACTATTATGTTGGTGTTATTTCTAACTGCATCGCATTACCTTTCTTATTTTCTCTTGCCTATATGAATATATAGGAAGGAAAGTATTGTTTTCATGTCGATTTTAACAAATACACTCTTCACCCGAATATACACGTAAACAGACCCCCTCAACCCACACAAACATGTTTTTAGCGATTGGTCTCTCTCTCTCTGTAAGTGTGTGCGCGCGCGCGTGCGTGCGTGTGCTGTGGGTGGGTGTACACACACCCACACACGTTCACGTATGTGTGAACGGAATATCTCGAGAACTGAATATTGTACGAACTTGAAACTTAAGTTAGATACCACTAGAGGACCCGACATGAATATTTTCATCAAAATCGGTCAACCGGAAGTAGTAGTTTATTCGTTTAATTTTTCACTTTTTTGCGATTTTCTCAAAAACTGGTCTTACGATTTCTTTTTAAATCGCCTGATTTACTAAATTTTTTATGCTCTACAAGATAGGGTAGGCGCCATGTCTGTTGAAATTCTTGGTGAGGCTGTTTACTCGTTTACAAATTATTTTTTTTAAGATTGCGGCTTTAATATGCATTTTAACGCAAAAATGTAACTAGTAAAAGTTGTAGAGAGTTTATTATTCTACAACTTTTATTTCAAATGTTTTTTTTTGTATAACTTTTTTTTTAGCGGTAATTATCGATTTTCTGTTTTTTTCTCACGAAATCGTGTAAAAAATTTATTTTTTAAAGATTTCAGCCTTTTTATGCATTTTTACTAATGTTAGGTTATATTATTAATTATTTGCATTATCTTGAATATTTGCCGTAACCTTAAAAAACCAATTTTTTTATGTGAAAACAGCCTCGCCGAGAATTTCAGCAAACATTGCGCCTACCTTTTCTTGTTGTAGAGCATAAAAAATTTAGTAAATCAGGTGATTTTAAAAAAAAATCGTAGGACCATTTTTTGAGAAAATCGCAAAAAAGTGAAAAATTACACGAATTAAACTACTACTTCCGGTTGACCGATTTTGATGAAAATGTTCGTGTCGGGTCCTCTAGTAACTTCCCTACTTAACCTCTACTAACTTAATTTTCAAGTTACAATTTCGTACGATGTTCCGTTCTTGAGATATTCTGTTCTCACACACACATACACACACACACACACACACACACACACACACACACACACACACACACACACCCAGACCAATCCCTAAAAACATGATTTTTGGGTTTAGGGGGTCTGAAAACGTGTGGATCCAGTGAAAACTCGATTTGGTAAAATCTTAATGAAAACAATACTTTCCCTCCTATATATTCATAATATAGGCAAGAGAAAGAAAAAAGTAAAAATGTGTGTAATTAAAATGCACTGATGCAACTTTTCATCTGATTCTGAAATAGGCTAGATGAAAATCATATAAAGCAGAGAAGAGAAGAAGGGGATGTTCACCCATTCAGGGGGTTTTAACTAGGAATTAGGGGTACCAGAGTGACTGGTTGCACTCATTTCAAACGCTGAAAAGACGGATCAAATGACGGCAGCTCTCATCCCCGTAATCCTTAAGACTACTGAATCTAACCTCTCCTACCAATAATTCTTCTTTACCGGGTGTTCTACATGCATTTTACCCATCTTTCTCTTTAAACAAAATTACTCCTTTATTCCATACTAGCATGCCCCGTCGCGGCTTTGCCCGCGAAAAATGGTATAATCACTTTTTACTTTCTCTTGCCTATATGAATTTATAGGAAGGAAAGTATTGTTTTCATGTAGATTTTTTACTTTCTCTTGCCTATATGAATTTATAGGAAGGAAAGTATTGTTTTCATGTAGATTTTTTACTTTCTCTTGCCTATATGAATTTATAGGAAGGAAAGTATTGTTTTCATGTAGATTTTTTACTTTCTCTTGCCTATATGAATTTATAGGAAGGAAAGTATTGTTTTCATGTAGATTTTTTACTTTCTCTTGCCTATATGAATTTATAGGAAGGAAAGTATTGTTTTCATGTAGATTTTTTACTTTCTCTTGCCTATATGAATTTATAGGAAGGAAAGTATTGTTTTCATGTAGATTTTTTACTTTCTCATGCCTATATGAATATATAGGAAGAAAAGTATTGTTATCATGTAGATTTTTTACTTTCTCTTGCCTATATGAATATATATATAAGAAAGGAAAGTATTGTTTTCATGTCGATTTTTTACTTTCTCTTGCCTGTATGAATATATAGGAAGGAAAGTATTGTTTACATGTCGATTTTTCGAAATCGAATTTTCACCGGATCTACACGTTTTCAGACCCCCTGAACCCAAAAAACATGTTTTTAGCGATTGGTCTGTGTGTGTGTGTGTGTGTGTGTGTGTGTGTACAAAATATCTCAAGAACGGAACATCGTACGAACTTCAAACTTCTAATTTAAGTTACATACCACTACCGGACCCGAGACGAACATTTTCATTAAAATCGGTCAACCGGAAGTAGTAGTTTGTTCGTGTAATTTTTCGCTTTTTTGCAATTTTCTGAATAATTGATCCTACGATTTTTTTTAAAAATCGCCTGGTTTACTAAATTTTTTATGCTCTACAAGATAGGGTAGGCGCCATGTTTGCTGAAATTCTTGGTGAGGCTGTTTTTACGTTAAAAAATTGGTTTTCTTGAGATTACGGCTTTAATATGCATTTTAGCGCAAACATTTATATAATAAAAATTGTGTAGAAAATTATAAATCCTACAAATTTTATTTCAAAATTTTTTTGTATTACGCTTAGTTTAGCGGTAATTAGCGATTTTCTGTTTTTTTTCATACGTAAAGTTGTGAAAAATCGGTTTTTCAAGATTTTGGCCTTAGTATAGCTACATTTTACGAGTTTATAGATAGTTTATAGAATCAAATTTATAGGAAATTAAAAGATCTACATTTTTTATTTAGTGCATTTTTCTCTACAGAGCCTAGTTTAGCGTGAAAGAGTGATTTTCGGTATTTTAAAGCCAAACTGAGATCGATTTTCATTTTGCATCTTTCATTCATGATTAAAATAAGGTTATGATTTTTGAGGTTAGTTAATGTTAGGCTAATTAGTTAGGCTAGTTAGTTAGGCTAATGTTAGGTGATATTGGTCATTATTTGCATTGGCAAGAGAAAGTTGTGTGAGTGTTTCACACCAGATTTTTTTAGATTGTAATGATCCCAGTGTATAGCCTACTCGTAAATGAAGAGTGTTAAAGTAACTTGATTACGTGTAAAAATTAAAAGCAGTATGGTTTAGTAGCCGAATAAATTTAAACGATTTAAACAATTATAAAAATGAAAAAATTTAAATTGCTAATTACCGCTAAACTAAGCGTTATACAAAAAAATTTGAAATAAAAGTTGTAGAATTTTAATTTCTCTACATTTTTTTTATATAAATTTTTGCGCTAAAATGCATATTAAAGCCGCAATCTTAAAAAAACCAATTTTTTACGTTAAAATAGCCTCACCAAGAATTTCAGCTAACATGGCGCCTACCGTATCTTGTAGAGCAAAAAAAAATTAGTAAACCAGGCGATTTAAAAAAAAAAAATGAAGGAGCCGTTTTTGAGAAAATTCGCAAAATAGTGAAAAAATGACACAAATAAACTATTACTTCCGGTTGACCGATTTTGATGAAAATGTTCATGTTCGGTCCGGTAGTGGTATTAACCTCTTCAATCCTCAAATAAGAACCTTCGGTTTTGTCGATTTATTTTATTTTAAACCCACCGGGTTGGTCTAGAGGTAAAGTCGTCACCAAAATCAGCTGTTTTACAGCTGATTTTCGGGGACGAAGGTTCCTGGTACAAATCCTAGTAGAGGTAGTTACTTTTATAAGGATTTGAGTGGTAGACAGTGGTTACCGGTGTACTTTGATGGTTGGGGTTCAATTAACCATACTCTCTCAGGAATGGTCGGCCTGAGTTTGGACAAGACTACACCTCATTTACACGTCATGCGTATCATACTCATCTCATTGGGTCATCTCATTGCTTATTGTTCTAAATTGAACAGATTGCAACGTACACATATTAGAAATTAAATTTAAAAAAAATTTATTTTAATCACACACAACTGATTTTAGAACCTGACTACCTTAAATATGGATAATCCCTAGTTAAGGTTTGAGAAAACATGATTTCAAATGAAGTTATCTGTGCTAGTAGTGCAATAAATCGATAAAAACAAATCTCTTCATTTGAGGACCTCAGGATTGAATAGGTTAAACCTATGTTTTAAGGTTCAAGTTCGTACAATGTTCCGTTCTTGAGATATTCTGTTCACACACACGCGCGCGCGCACGCACACACACACGCACACACACACACGCGCGCGCGCACACACACACACACACACGCACACACACACAGGTTTTGTTTCACACCAGATTTTTTTAGATTCTACTGATTCCAGTGTAGACCCTACTCGTAAATGAGGAGTTTTAAAGTAACTTAATTACGTGTAAAAATTAAAAGCAGAACGGTTCAGTAGCCGAATAAATTTAAACGATTTGAACAATTATAAATGAAAAAAAATTTAAATTGCTAATTAGATAGCAACAACGCAGAATTTGATTACAATTTGTACGAGTACGAGCATTGACGTGTAGGCATAGTATATTTTACGCGTCGGATTAAAATTAATTTTTAATTCGATAAGCCTGTAAGGGTGGTCTTTGGATGGGGTGGAGGGTAGTAGGGGCCAATTTGGGTGTAAGCCCCTCGCCATCATATCATCCCTCTCTACCCAATTTACTTTGACAAAACGTAGCCCGGCGGCTTTCGTCACCGCCAGCTACGTGACAACAAATGGGATGAAGTACGCGACGACGCGGTTTCTGGTCCGGCACCATTCAATATCTTCCTTCATGAAACCGAAAACCACCCCTACTCCACTCCCCTCCCACCTCCTTCTACCATTGCACACCCTCTTTCACTTGCGTCAACATCAAATCATCTAGTCTATCGCTCACATTCAAATATCAATTGATCTGTTATATATCATACACTTCATTTAATACAAATCTAATTAAATAGTCACTCTTCATATTTGGAGACCCACCGGGATGGTCTAGAGGTAAAGTCGCCGCCAAAATCAGCTGTTTAACAGCTGATTTTCGAAGACGAAGGTTCCTGGTTCAAATCCTAGTAAAGGTAGTTACTTTTATACGGATTTGAATACTAGACAGTGGTTACCGGTGTACTTTGATGGTTGGGGTTCAATTAACCATACTCTCTCAGTCTGTCTGTACAAGACTACACCTCATTTACATGTCATACACTTCATCCTCATCTCATTGGGTCATAGGGTTGATTATTGTTCTGAATTGAACAGATTGCAGCGTACACATATTACGAATTTAAAAAAACAAAAAGCCCTTGTAATGGCCTTAATATATATGTAATAAATACCCAAGTGAAGAGCTTAGAGCAAAGTTTAGAGTCAAAGAGTAATTTCTCGTATTATAAAGCCAAACTAATATTGATAATTTGATTGTAAATAGCCGTATTTATTTTTAATGAAGTTAAAAGTCTTGGTTAATATTAAAAAAGAACCACCGGGTTGGTCTAGAGGTAAATTCGTCGCCAAAATCAGCTGTTTAACAGCTGATTTTCGGAGACGAAGGTTCCTGGATAGAATCCTTGTAAAGGTAGTTACTTTTATACATTTGAATGCTAGACAGTGGTTACCGGTGTACTTTAATGGTTGGGGTTCAATTAACCATACTCTCTCAGGAATAGTCGACCTGAGTCTGTACAAGATTAAACCTCATTTACACGTCATACACATCATCCTCATCTCATTGGGTCATGAGGTTGCTTATTGTTCTCAATTGAACAGATTGCAACGTACACAAATTAGGGATTATATAAAAAAAATTTCTGCTACATATTTTAAAAAAATCTGGTGTGAAACACTCACACAACTTTCTTTTGCCAATGCAAATAATGACCAATATAACCTAACATTAGTAATAAAACATTAGAAATAAACAAAAAACTAACCTCAAAAAAACATAACCTTATTTTAATCGTGAGTGAAAGATGCAAAATGAAAATCGACTCAGTTTGGCTTAAAAATACGAATAATCACTCTTTCACGCTAAACTAGGCTCTGTAGAGAAAAATGCTTTAAATAAAAGTTGTGGATCTTTGAATTTCCAATAAAGTTGATTATAAATACTTTTATCGTAAAATGCATACTAAGGCCGAAATCTTAAAAAATCGATTTTTCACACGTTTTCGTGAGAAAAAAAACAGAAAATTGCTAATTAGCGCTAAACTAAGCGTAATACAAAACAATGTGGGAATAAAAGTTGTAGGATTTTAAGTCCTCTACATTTTTTATTTTATGATTTTTGCGCTAAAATGCATATTAAAGCCGTAATCTTAAAAACACAATTTCTTTACGTGAAAACAGCCTCACCAAGAATTTCAGCAAACATGGCGCCTACCCTTTTGTGTAAAGAATAAAAAATTGAGTAAATGAGGCGATTTTAAAAAAAGTCGTAGGACCAGTTTTTGAGAAAATCGCAAAAAAGTGAAAAATTACACGATATAACTACTATTTCCGGTTGACCGATTTTGATGAAAATGTTCGTGTCGGGTCGGGTAGTGGTATTAAACTTAAGTTTCAAGCTTCAAGTTCGTACGATGAATTCTTCCGTTCTTAAGATATTCTGTTCGCACAAAACACACACACACACACACACACACACACACACACACACACACACACAGACTAATCGCTAAAAACATGTTTTTTGGGTTCAGGGGGTCTGAAAACGTGTAGATCCGGTGAAATCTCGATTTCATAAAATCGACATAAAAACAATACTTTCCTTTCATATATATTCATATAGCAAGAGAAAGTAAAAATGAAAGTGGTCGATTTTTTACGCTTAAGTTCTACTTTCTAATGGAAAATGTTATACAAAGTTTTTATGTAGAAGTCTTTTTAAGGGAGATAACTACTATTTGTGACGTCGATAAACGTTAATAGTTTTGAAAACCAACATTTTTCTTTCTGAAATTACGAATTTCAATTTCTATTACTGCAAAAAGCTTTTTTAAGTCACTTATGTAAACTAGTGAAATAAATAAATGAATATAATTGTACAACACAATTTTCTTCTGGTCTAACAACGCAGGTTAGCATTTCACCCCAATTTACTTTAGAAACTCCTCAAGTCAAAATTTTTAGCTTTTTTTAACAAGTGGCTTATTCGTAATAAAATAATAAAAGTTCACATTTTATATTAAAGGGAACATACCTGCTCTAGAATTTATTATTAGGAAATGGAGAGAAACTAATCCTGAAAACATACAAGTTGGTCGTCCTAGAGACAACATCAAACTTAACTGCCTACGTTTCGCAGATGACTTGGTTTTCCTTGCCAACAAAGTTGAAGAAACACGACAACAAATAACATCTTTAGAAGAAATTGCAGGAAGGATTGGATTGAAAATTTTTTACGAAAAAACAAAATTTATGATGATCAACCTTTTATGTATAAACAAAATAAAATATATTAATGGGAATCCTATCGACATTATAGAAAGTTTTAAATATCTTGGAGAAACAATCACATATAATCTTAATGAAAAGGCAGCATGGAATGAGAGAACTTCTAAACTTTCTAAAGGACTGCAAATTACTAAAAACACTTACAACAAAAAATGTCTTTCCATTCACACAAAACTTAAACACTACAAAGCAGTTCTAAGATCACAAGCAATGTACGGCAGTGAAACCCTCTTCAGTATTGATGGAAACGGAATTAACGAGATAATCAGAAAAATAGAAAGAAGGATTCTTAGAACCTGCATAAACAAGAAACACATAGTTGACAACCAGCACAGACTTTTACCAAGAGAACAAATTTATAAAGAAATAGAACCAATCACTGATGTAATGCGCAAAAAGAGAATTTCTTTCTTTGCACATATCCTCAGAACTCCAGAAAACCGATTATTAAGAAACATTGTAGAAAAATTCATGTGTGCAAAAACAGAAGGAGCCACAATTCCTTGGCTTGAAGAAATAAAAAAGACAGAACAGAACTAAATCTAACAATTGCTGATGTCAAAGATCGCACATCGGTTTACAAGGAAACAATTAAAGACAAAAACAAAATTTTATCATTAAGAAGAATTAAACGAAAGAACAGGTTTGTTCAGACGAATTGAGAAAAGCAAGATCCGAAAAAATGAACAAGTATTGGAAAGAAAGAAATGAAAAGGAAATAAACTGCCAAAGAAAAAGAACTAACCAAAAAGACTAAAGTGATCCTTTGTGGTCATAAAAAAAAGAAGTGGAGAGACCTCTGAAGAAATTATCATTATCATATTGTTTTTTAATGAAACGTAAAAAATTATCTGTTTTTTAATTTTTTGTAAAGTTAAAATGTTTGACTTATGGGCTTTCTGAAACACGGATTCATTTTGTTATATGTTAAAATTAAAATAAACTTTTTCAATTATATTACCCGTCCGTAAATTTTTACATTATTTCATATTATCTCAGAAAATTTGATACAGGATTTTAACTATTTAAAATATCAATTATTTAAAGATATCAATGAATTATTAAACACACAATTTTACAAAAGTAATACCTACATGACATCTGACAAGGACACGAAAATTAAATAATAATAGAAAAATATTATGACTAAAATATTAATAAACTTTAATTGTAATTACCTAAAAACTATTGTTTCTTAAGCTTCATTTTAAAAAATTCTATAACTTTTTACTTTCTCTTGCCTATATGAATATATAGGAAGGAAAGTATTGTTTTCATGTCGATTTTTCGAAATCGAGTTTTCACCGGATCTATACGTTTTCAGACCCCCTGAACCCAAAAAACATGTTTTTAGCGATTGGTCTGTGTGTGTGCCTGTGTGTCTGTGTGTGTGTGTGTGAACAGAATATCTCAAGAACGGAACATCGTACGAACTTGAAACTTGAAACTTAAGTTACATACCACTACCGGACGCGACACGAACATTTTCATCAAAATCGGTCAACCGGAAGTAGTAGTTTATTCGTATAATTTTTCAGTTTTTTGCGATTTTCTCAAAAACTGGTCCTACGATTTTTTTTAAAATCGCCTATTTTACTCAATTTTTTATTCTCTACAAGATAGGGTAGGCGCCATGTTTGCTGAAATTCTCGGTGAGGCTGTTTTCACGTAAAAACGTTGTTTTTTTAAGATTACGGCTTTAATATAAATTTTAGCGCAAAAACCAATATAATAAAAGTTGTAGAGAATTTAAAAACCTACAACTTTTGTTTCAAACATTTTTTTTGTATGACGCTTAGTTTAGCGGTAATTTGCGATTTTCTGTTTTTTTTCTCACGAAAACGTGAGAAAAATCGATTTTTTTAACATTTCGGTCTTAGTATGCATTTTACGACAAAAGTATATATAATAAAAGTTATAGAAAATTAAAAGATCTACAACTTTTGTTTAGAGCATTTTTCTCTACAGAGCCTAGTTTAGCGTGAAAGCGTGAATTTCCGTATTTTTAAGCCAAACTGAGTTCGATTGTCATTTTGCGTCATTCACTAATGATTAAAATAAGGTTATGTTTTTGAGGTTAGTTTTTGTTTATTTCTAATATTTTATTAATAATGTTAGGTTTATTATTAATCATTTGCATTGGCAAGAGAAAGTTGTGTGAGTGTTTCACACCAGATTTTTATCATTAAATTCACTGTAAAAAAACAATTGTAACTACACTTTTGACTTGGGTTTTAACAAATGTTTTCTTATAGACGTTTGTTGTTGTTTAGGTCATCAGCCAAAAGGCTAGTTTAAACCTGTAGAGGTTTTACTAAGTAAAACAAGGAGTGAGGTGGTTTACCATTGCCTTCCTCACTGAGTGGAAAAGTACGCTTATCAGCATACCGGGCCCTCTGAAAAGCACATTTTCCACTCTGCAAAAAACACCTTCACTTCATTCATCAACTTCTGGCTGTATAATGAAATTCAATACTTTCAGAGGAGATATCTCTGATTAGTATATTTTACACCTCTACCGCTTCTGTTCTTAAATGATTCAGTCATTTAATTGGCTGACCATGTGATAAGAAACAGAACTATTTATTTTAGCCCTGCAACGAACAGATTGGGTGTAAATAATTTGACACTCCACCTGTCTGCTCTGGGCAGATAGACGTCTACAAAGTAAATACAAGAAAAAAAATCTGGTGTGAAACACTCACACAACTTTCTCTTGCCAGTGCAAATAATTTAAACAATATAACCTAACATTAGTAATAAAACATTAGATATAAACAAAAAACTAACCTCAAAAAACATAACCTTATTTTAATCATGAGTGAAAGATGCAAAATGAAAATCGACCTGTTTGGCTTCAAAATACAGAAAATCATTCTTTCACGCTAAACTAGGCTCTGTAGAGAAAAATGCTCTGAATAAAAGTTGTAGATCTTTTAATTTCCTATAAATATGATTATATATACTTTTGTCGTAAAGTGCATACTAAGGCCGAAATCTTAAAAAAATCGATTTTTCACACGTTTTCGTGAGAAAAAAACAGAAAATCGCTAATTACCGCTAAACTAAGCGTTATACAAAACAATGTTTGAAATAAAAGTTGTAGGTTTTTAAATTCTCTACAACTTTTATTATATACATTTTTGCGCTGCAATGCATATTAAAGCCGTAATCTTAAAAAAACAAAGTTTTTACGCGAAAACACCCTTACCAAGAATTTCAGCCAAGATGACGCCTACCCTATCTTGTAGAGCATAAAAAATTTAGTAAACCAGGCGATTTTTAAAAAAATCGTAGAACCAGTTTTTGAGAAAATCGCAAAAAAGTGAAAAATTATACGAATAAACTAAGTTACTACTACTTCCGGTTGACCGATTTTGATGAAAATGTTCGTGTCGGGTCCGGTAGTGGTATGTAACTTAAGTTTTAAGTTTCAAGTTCGTACGATGTTCCGTTCTTGAGATATTCTGTTCACACACACACACACACACACACACACACACACACACACACACACACACACACACACACACACACACACACACACACACACACACACACACACACACACACACACACACACACACACACACGCACGCACACGCACACGCACACGTACACACACACACGCGTGCGCACGCGCACGCACACACACACGTACGCACGCACACGCACGCGCGCGCACATACACACGCGCGCGCGCGCGCACACACACACACACACACACACACACACACCAATCGCTAAAAACATGTTTGTGTGGGTTCAGGGGGTCTGAAAACGTATAGATCCGGTGAAAACTTGATTTCGAAAAATCGACATGAAAACAATACTTTCCTTCCTATATATTCATATAGGCAAGAGAAAGTAAAAAAAATCATTATTTTTAGCCCAAATACAGGAGAAAAACGTACACGTTAAGTTATTCAGAAAATCACTGAAACATAACTCTGGTAAATATTTAATCACTTTGAACTAATTAATAACTAATAACGTTGAAATTATTAACAATAAAATCATTATTTGTAGCCCGAATACACGAGAAAATGTACCCGTTAAATTTTTCATAAACATGTTAAACGGATTAGAAATAGCCAAAAATTAGGGTTTGCTTCAAGATGAACAGTTCCAAAGTTGAAAGAATATAATATTAATTTAAAAATAAACACTTATTACACTGAATTAATTTTATTACTTAATATTATATTTTATTAAAACGAATTTAAAGTAAAGAAAATACTAATATAAAAAATTATTTTAACATTAAAAAATAATATTTTTAAATATTTTTCTTGGTTACTATGCGAGTGCGAGATCACGTCATTCATTCTTCGATGTGATTGGTTAAGAATTGACCAATCAGAATTGTTTAAAGCGATTATTACCATTATATGGAATTGTTTGAACCCCTTGCTATGCTTGCGATGACTCATCAACTTTAGTTATACGGTACGTATGCTTTGTACGGTTAACATTGAAATTTTAAAACGTGAAATCGGTAATTCTAACGGTTTAATCGAACAATTAAAAAAAACAAATTCGCGGAACTTCATGTTTACTTAGGTATGCATTATTTAATTAATATTAAAAAATAAAACAGACATTAAAATTTATTAATTTGTTATGGAGATAAATACTAGTAAGCCTACACTTAAATAAAAATTTTTTTTTATGACAGCGTATTGTCATCGAAGATAAACAAGTGTGCAAAGTTTCATTCATATTGATACAGTAGAAGTATTAAAATTTTAAGTTGCAAGATTTGATGGATCCAAGAGTAAGTTAAAAAAAAAAAATTTTTTTTTGTAAATTTTTTTTTATGACAGCGTATTGTCATCGAAGATAAACAAGTGTGCAAAGTTTGATTCATATTGATACGGTAGAAGTATTAAAATTTTAAGTTGCAAGATTTTATGGATCCATGAGTAAGTTAAATAAAAGCGTTTAAAAATCACTTTTGTTTAACACACGACAGCTGTTTGATTTCGTATGGTCTCAATGTCCACCCTTCTTATACTGAAAAGAAATGTAAATTAATAAAACTATCGTCTTCAAAGAGGGGGAATTTTTTTGACAGCAGATTGGATACAAAACGGTCATTGTAAAATACGATTGCCACTAAAACAAAAAAATCTGGTGTGAAACACTCACACAACTTTCTCTTGCCAGTGCAAATAATTAACAATAAACCTAACATTAGTAATAAAACATAAGAAATAAACAAAAAACTAACCTCAACAAACATAACCTAATTTTAATCATGAGTGAAAGACGCAAAATGAAAATCAACCTCAGTTTGGCTTAGAAATACGGAAAATCACGCTTTCTCTCTAAACTAGGCTCTGTAGAGAAAAATGCTCTAAACAAAAGTTGTAGATCTTTTAATTTTCTATAACTTTTATTATATACACTTTTGTCGTAAAATGCATACTAAGACCGAAATGTTAAAAAAATCGATTTTTCTCACGTTTTCGTGAGAAAAAATCAGAAAATCGCTAATTACTGCTAAACTAAGCGTCATACAAAAAAATGTTTGAAACAGAAGTTGTAGGTTTTTAAATTCTCTACAACTTTTATTATATAAGTTTTTGCGCTAAAATTTATATTAAAGCCGTAATCTTAAAAAAACAACGTTTTTACGTGAAAACAGCCTCACCGAGAATTTCAGCAAACATGGCGCCTACCCTATCTTGTAGAGAATAAAAAATTGAGTAAAATAGGTGATTTTAAAAAAAATCGTAGGACCAGTTTTTGAGAAAATCGCAAAAAACTGAAAAATTATACGAATAAACTACTACTTCCGGTTGACCGATTTTGATGAAAATGTTCGTGTCGCGTCCGGTAGTGGTATGTAACTTAAGTTTCAAGTTTCAAGTTTGTACGATGTTCCGTTCTTGAGATATTCTGTTCACACACACACACACAGACACACACACAGACACACAGACCAATCGCTAAAAACATGTTTTTTGGGTTCAGGGGGTCTGAAAACGTATAGATCCGGTGAAAACTCGATTTCGAAAAATCGACATGAAAACAATACTTTCCTTCCTATATATTCATATAGGCAAGAGAAAGTAAAAAATGGTAGGCCTATATTTTGTGTAATATGATAAGGAAAGACAGAACCACATATCAACCGGGATATACCGGGTGAGCATAAAGTCTTGCCCTGATTATAAAAATTTATTGCAGAATAACTGTTTGGCATAATAATTTAAATTTGATGCTGTTACATAGGTTAGTGTTAATAGTTTTTTTTAAGATTACTTACATTAGTAAACTTCAACGTGTGCCCCCTTGGTAGCTCGGAGAATGTCGAAGCGGTATTCCAGTTCCCGCCAGGTGTTTTGTAACGTGTTCTACAACTTTCTACAACTTTTATTTGTTGCATTTTTCTCTACAGAGCCTAGTTTAGCGTGAAAGAGTGATTTTCCATATTTTTACGCCAAACTGAGGTTGAATTTCATTTTGCGTCTTCCAGTCATTATTAAAATAAGGTTATATATTTAGAGATTAGTTTTCTGTTTACTTCTAATGTTTTATTACTAATGTTAGGTTTATTGTTAATTATTTGCATTGGCAAGAGAAAGTTGTGTGAGTGTTTCACACCAGATTTTTTTTTGTTGTTTTTATGTATTAATTATTATTGGCAAGTAATTACTAAAAATATTTTCAATAATATTTTTACTTTCTCTTGCCTATATGAATATATAGGAAGGAAAGTATTGTTTTCATGTCGATTTTTCGAAATCGAGTTTTCACCGGATCTATACGTTTTCAGACCCCCTGAACCCAAAAAACATGTTTTTAGCGATTGGTCTGTGTGTCTGTGTGTGTGTCTGTGTGTGTGTGTGTGAACAGAATATATCAAGAACGGAACATCGTACGAACTTGAAACTTGAAACTTAAGTTACATATCACTACCGGACCCGACACGAACATTTTCATCAAAATCGGTCAACCGGAAGTAGTAGTTTATTCGTATAATTTTTCACTTTTTTGCGATTTTCTCAAAAACTAGTCCTACGATTTTTTTTAAAATCAACTGGTTTACTACATTTTTTATGCTCTACAATATAGGGTAGGCGCCATGTTTGCTGAAATTCTGCTTGAGGCTGTTTTTACGTAAAAACATTTTATTTTTAAGATTGCGGCTTTAATATGCATTTTAGCGCAAAACGTTATATAATAAAAGTTGTAGGAAATGTAAAATTCTACAACTTTTATTTCAAACATTTTTTTGTATAACGCTTATTTTAGCGGTAATTTGCGATTTTCTGTTTTTTTTTCTCACGAAAACGTGAGAAAAATCGATTTTTTTAACATTTCGGTCTTAGTATGCATTTTACGACAAAAGTGTATATAATTAAATTTATAGAAAATTAAAAGATCTACAACTTTTGTTTAGAGCATTTTTCTCTACAGAGCCTAGTTTAGCGTGAAAGCGTGATTTTCCGTATTTTTAAGCCAAACTGAGTTCGATTGTCATTTTGCGTCTTTCACTCATGATTAAAATAAGGTTATGTTTTTGAGGTTAGTTTTTGTTTATTTCTAATATTTTATTAATAATGTTAGGTTTATTATTAATTATTTGCATTGGCAAGAGAAAGTTGTGTGAGTGTTTCACACCAGATTTTTATTCTAACTGAAACTTAATCTAGTTATACAATTTACAATTTCTAAATAATTAAAATTTACTTTCAACTAAATAAATATGGTCTAATGTTAATTTATTAAAGAAAAATTACACAATTCTCAGCAAAATATCTCAGCTCATTAAATATTTTGCGTTCGATACAAATTATTATAGGCCTACAAAACCGTTAATTAATTATTTTTTTAGGGAACACAGATTAAAGTTTTCAAGAAAAAAAAGCGTAGGCCTATAAAAAATTCTTGTTATATGAAGGAAAATTAAGCGGAGAATAATGTTGCAGTGGATTATATGAAGCAGTAAAAAGTGAGGCTTGAACCGAGTATTATCTGGTTGAGTACTACCACTGTACCACCCCTGGGAGAGGCGACATGGGTGTCGAATCAAAGTCGACCCCCGGGCGAACAATATTGGCGAATTCATTTTATTAAAGCTGTTTTTTACTTTCTCTTGCCTATATAGGAAGGAAAGTAATGTTTTCATGTCGATTTCTCGAAATCAAGTTTTCACCGGATCTATACGTTTTCAGACCCCCTGAATCCAAAAAACATGTTTTTAGCGATTGGTCTGTGTGTGTGTCTGTGTGTCTGTGTGTCTGTGTGTGTGTATACAAAATATCTCAAGAACGGAACATCGTACGAACTTGAAACTTGAAACTTAAGTTACATACCACTACCGGACCCGACACGAACATTTTCATCAAAATCGGTCAACCGGAAGTAGTAGTTTATTCGTATAATTTTTCACTTTTTTGCGATTTTCTCAAAAACTGGTTCTACGATTTTTTTAAAAATCGCCTTGTTTACTCAACTTTTTATTCTCTACAAGATAGGGTAGGCGTCAAGTTCGCTGAAATTCTTGGTGAGGCTGTTTTAACGTAAAAACAAAGTTTTTTTAAGATTACGGCTTAATTATGCATTTTAGCGCAAAAACGTATATAATAAAAGTTGTAGAGAATTTAATAACCTACAACTTTTATTTATAAATATTTTTTTGTATAACGCTTAGTTTAGCGGTAATTTGCAATTTTCTGTTTTTTTCTCACGAAAACGTGAGAAAAATCGATTTTTTTAACATTTCGGCCTTAGTATGCATTTTACGACAAAAGTGTATATAATTAAATTTATAGAAAATTAAAAGATCTACAACTTTTATTTAGAGCATTTTTCTCTACAGAGCCTAGTTTAGTGTGAAAGAGTGATTTTCCGTATTTCTAAGCCAAACTGAGGTTGATTTTCATTTTGCGTCTTCCACTCATGATTAAAATTAGGTTATTTTTATTGAGGTTAGTTTTTTGTTTATTTCTTATGTTTTATTACTAATGTTAGGTTATATTGTTCATTATTTGCATTGGCAAGAGAAAGTTGTGCGAGTGTTTCACACCAGATTTTTATAAAAGGAACAAATATTATTTAAATATTTTATTTTAAAAGAACAGAGGTTATAAAAAATGTAGTTACGTTTTATAAAAACTGTAATTAAGTACACGCATTCCGCGTATTGCCTTCTGTCCGCCTGGCTCGACTAGGCCTACACACACACACACACGCGCGCGCGCGCATACGAACATACACGTAGAGTCTGTCTACGCTAAGAGTACTCCGACGTAGGCAACCAGCAATACAACTGATCATGCGCATTAATTAAAAATACCCACACCATGATCAAAAACAAAATTCCATACAACACTAATTAATTCGCTCTAACCTCAATATAATAAAAACTGGTGTTCATATGTTAGAAAATGTTAATTTCCTATTTCTAAGTTCGTTAGTTAGAAGACATGTATTCATTTGTTAGAAAATATTTTATAAATCGAACATTAGTTTACCATTAATAACTAAAACTTTTACTATTGTTACTCTTACATTGTTATTTTTCATTACATTATTTACTATTTTTACAGTATTATTTATGATTACTAGGTTTTTATTATACAGACTCAGTTTTATTTTTGGTCACAAGTAATATAAGATTAATGCTCTTGAATTATAACAAAAGAGTAAACAATTCCAGTGATTCGTTATTTATCATTTCAGATTATTTATTTCATATCATTAAAATAATTAATGTCTGCGACTAGTTTCATACAACTGTTTGCACTTGCCCGTGTTTAACTCATTTTTAGTTTGATCAGTTATCTTTTGGTAACGTATCGGTTCATTTCGATTTTCTTCGTAGACTGAAGTTAAAAAACTTTTCAAGCTGCGTTTTGTTAACACGCGTGATAGTGAATGTGTTGAGTTTTTGAAACATAAAAGCGGTAAACATTAAAAAATAGAAAAAAATTGTTTTGTTAAATGTAATGGTTGTTGTTGTTGTTTAGGTCAACAGTCAAAAGGCTGGTTTGGACCTGTTGAGGTTTTACTATGTAAAACGAGGAGTTAGGTGGTTTACCATTGCCACAACTCACTGAGTGTAAAAGTACGCTTATCAGCATGCCGGGCCCTCTGAAAAGCACATATTTTCCACTCTGTAAATGACACCATCACTTCATTCACCACAGGATCGGGCTGTACAATGAAATTCATAACTTTCAGAGAAGATAACTGTGATTAGTGTCACAGTACACCTCTACCTCTTCTGTTCTTAAATGATTCAGTCATTTAATTGGGTGACCATGTGATAAGAAACAGAACTATTTATTTTAGCCTTGTAACTAACAGATTGAGTGTACATAATTCGACACTCCACGTGTCTGTTATGGGCAGATGTAATGGTTAAAATAATTAATTAATTTGTCGCTTTATGAAACTACAATAATGACAAGTAATCTGAACGGTATAATTGAATACGCTTAAAGGATAATGTTTATTTTAACTGGATGTAGACATTTTTATGATGGAACGTAGTCCAAGATAATTGTCCGGCAAGTTTCGTTTACAACAACGTATAAGTGAAGCGGTGCTTGCCTCGCCCGGAGTACTCTTACAGTAGATGGACTTTTTTTGATACATTTTAGAATTGTCTGTATGTCACCCAACATTAAAACATCACGTAGCACGAGCAGTGTAATAATAATTACATCATACGGTCTTGGGTTCGAATCCCATTCAGGCACGGCATTTTTTCATACGTTACAAAAAATCATTTCATCTAACACCGTCTGCATTAGCAGTAATTGCAGAACAGTCGGACGTTAAACAAAAAAACAAAAAAACAAAAAAAAGTGTAGTAATTAGGCCTACGGGTTTACGGTAGGGCGCTTATAAACATTTTGAATTTAAAGATAAACCGAGTTTAAGTGAAAGCATTTAATTCAATTAAGTGACCGTGGAACAGTTTTAGTGTGAAATAAGTATAAATTTGCGTTAGTGGCGAAATGAAAATGAGTGACTTTACGGTGGTGATTGTCGGGAAAGCGAACGAGCAGAGCAAAGAACGAGCCGATCACCGAAGGATTATATAGGTGAGTAGCAGTTTTAATTTTATTCTGGTTGACACCCAATTATGTTATTTTTATATTTCAGGTTATATATTTCAGGTAGCTTGAGACAGGACTGCTGTCTTTCTCCAACCCTCTTTAAAATTTATCTGGACAGGTCCTTAACGGGATGGACGAAAAAATGCAGGAATATGGGAGTGAGGGTAGGCGATGACAGTTTGTTCACTCTATACTTTGCCGACGATCAAATAGTTTTAGCAGAGGATGAAGATGATCTTGAATACATGGTAAGGAAGCTGCAACAAGAATATGAAATTGCTGGTCTTTCTATGAATATGGCGAAGTGTGAGTATCTCATTGTAGGCAATGAAGAAGTTAGGGATCTTTCACTCGGGGCAGATATAATAAAAGGTGTCAGGAGAAGTAAATATTTAGGAATAACTTTCAATAAGTATGGCAATAGTAAGGATGAGATACAAGAGAGAATAAATAAAGGACGAACAGTTATAAGGACAATCAACTCTCTTCTATGGCAAAACACAATAAACAAAAATACAAAGAAACGAATATATAAAAGTTTAGTTGAAAGTGTCACACTATATGGCTCGGAAGTATGGGATGTTAGTAAGGCCAACAGAAGGAAACTTGCAGCGGCTGAAATGGACTTCCTCAGAAGAAGCTGTGGTATCTCTAAATTGGATAGAGTAAGGAATGAAACGATAAGAAACAACATGGATTTATCAAGAACAATTAATGAAGAGACGGAAAGAAGACAGTTGATATGGTTCGGCCATGTGAAGAGGATGGGAGCAGATAGATGGCCCCGAAAAATATTAGAATGGATCCCACCAGAAAGGAGGAAGAAAGGGCGACCACGAAGGGGTTGGAAGGACGATATAGGGGAGGCAATGGATGCTAGAAACCTGGAGGAGGACGTTTGCTTCGATAGAGGAAAGTGGAAGTTGGGAACGGAGAAACGGCGTTTGCTGTAAAATTAATCCGTAAAAAAAAATATATTTCAGGTTATTGATAATAAATTAACAACGAATTACAGATATCGGATGAATTACTGTCCCAAAGCTGAGGAGTGAGAGGGAGATATGTGGCATAACTACGCATGCTATGCCCAAAACGGGCAGGTGGAGTGTTATTTTAATTGCACTCTATCTGTTTGGTCCAGGGCTAAAAAAAATAGTTCTGTTTCTTATCACATAGTCAGCCACTTATATGATTGAAATATTTAAGAACAGAAGAGGTACAGGTGTAAAAGACACTAATCAGAGTTATCTCCTCTGAAAGTAATGAATTTCATTATACAGCCAGACCCTGTGGTGAATGAAGTGAAGGTGTCATTTGCAGGGTTGAAAGTGAGTACTTTTCGGAGGGCCTGGCATGCTGATAAGCATACTCTTTCAACTCGGTGAGGAAGGCAATTGTAAACCACCTTACTTCTCGTTTTTACTTAGTAAAACCTCTAGAGGTTCAAACTAGCCTTTCGGCTGTTCACCTAAACAACAACAATACGCATGCGCTGATAGGTCTTTACCTATATAATTCAAATCTGAAAACATACTACAGTCGTTATCTTGCTTGTTAGTTTACTGGATGCTTAAAGGCTTGCTCACAACAATGAGTAAAATTAAAGACATTGTTATTGGAATGGCGCGTATGGGTTGTGCGAGTGAGACCGTCATGCATTTTCTCACTCCCACGGCTATGGGACTTTAGTTCATCTGAATACAGTATAGTGTATAGGTATCAGACGAACTAATGTCCCATAGCCGAGCGAGTGAGAGGGAGATATGTGGCATAACTACGCATGCGCTCAAAGGTCTTTACCGTTATAATCCAAATCTGAAAACATACTACAGTCGTTATCTTGCTTGTTAGTTTACTGTGTGCATAAACGCTCGCTCACAACAATGAGTGAAATGATACAACAATGTTATTGGAATGACGCGTATGGATTGTGCGAGTGAGAGCGTTATGTATTCTCTCACTCCCACGGCTAGGAGACTTTAGTTCATCTGATTACTATATAGTACATTTGTTTTAGGAAGAAGCTTGTAAGGGGAGGGTGAGTAGGTAGAGTAGGGATAGTTTCAACGGGACAAGTGTTGTCTCCTTCTCACTTAATGATCATTCTTTCTCTTTCTAACTGTATACTACTGTTACAACTACGAGGTTCTTCCCCCACCACTAAACAGAACAGCTCAGCGGCACACAGCGTTGGAGGGAAAGCTTCTAGCTAGAACAAATGACCTGTACATGTGAAGGAGTTAAAGGGTTTCATTTTATTCTAGGTTAATATTTGGTGAAAGGTTTATGCATGTTAGTACTGTAGGTATTTTAAGTGGTCATTCTTGCAGTGGTCTTTTGAAAATGGCGGTGAAAGCGCCAAATGCGATAAATTAGGCTAACTTCCCTCCATCTGAGGTTTGAAGCATATTTGCAGGCAGCCCTTCTCGGAATATGCACGATTGACATGTAGCTGTTAAGTTGTAGCATGTAGCATGTAGCATGTATGGTTATTACGTTGATTTATTTGAACAAATTGGAAATTTCCGTAATTTTAGTTGTTTATTTTATGATATCTGTATAGGTACATAAACAGAAATAAATATAAACAATGATATTGGTCAAGACATTAAAAGAAGGATAAACCAAGGTTTCCGGGCCTACCATGCAAGCGACAAGCTCCTCAAGTCCAAACTTGTGTCCAGGCAAACTAAAATGAAAGTGTACAAAACAATCATAAGACCAATTGTTACATATGGATCAGAAGCCTGGACCCTGACTGCTTATAACGTTAATACATTAAATGTTTTTGAAAGAAGAATTATCAGGAAAATATATGGAGCAGTAAGGACCAATGGAGAATGGAGAACAAGAACAAACTCAGAGATTGAGGAAATCCTGGAAGGTGCTAATATTGTTCGTTTCATAAAGTCAAGGAGAATAAGCTGGCTTGGGCATACCTACAGAATGAATGAACGGCGAATGCAGAGGCAAATGCTCACAGGTAATATGATGGGTACAAGAAGAAGAGGCAGACCAAGGAAACGATGGTTGCAGGATGTCGAGATGGATCTGACAGCAATGTCAGTGAGAGGTTGGAAGCGGAAAGCGATGGAGCGAGACGTGTGGAGGCAGATCGTAGAGAAAGCCAAGGTTCACCACGGACTGTAGCGCTATGAGAAGAAGAATATAGGTACATAAAATTGTGATTTTGTCTGTACATTTCTGTACAATTTTTCAGAACGCTTCAAATTTTGTTTCTACGCCAGATCTATCAAATAAACACTGAAAATAAGTTCAGCTGAAATTTTGCTTTCAGCTTACTTTCTCTTGCCTATATGAATATATAGAAAGGAAAGTATTATCATGTCGATTTTTCGAAATCGAGTTTCAACCGGATCTACACGTTTTCAAACCCCCTGAACCCAAAAAACATGTATTTAACGATTGGTCTGTGTGTGTGTGTGTGTGTGTGTGTGTGTGTGTGTGTGTGTGTGTGTGTGTGTGTGTGTGTGTGTGTGTGTGTGTGTGCGTGTGTGTGTGTGTGTGAACAGAATATCTCAATAACAAAACATCGTTCGAACTTGAAACTTGAAACTTAAGTTACATACCACTACCAAACTGACACGAACATTTACATTAAAATCGGTCAACCGGAAGTAGTAGTTTATTCGAGTAATTTTTCCCTTTTTTGAGATTTTCTCAAAAACTGGGCCGAAGATTTTTTTTAAAATCGCCTGGTTTACTAAATTTTGTATGACCTACAAGATAGGGTAGGCGCAATGTTTTCTAAAATTCTTGGTGTGGCTGTTTTCATGTAAAACATTATCTTTTTAAGATTACGGCTTTAATATGCATTTACCGCAAAAATTTATGTTATAAAATTTGTAGAGAATTTAAAATCCTACAACTTTTATTTCAATTAATTTTTTTGTATAACGCTTATTTTAGCGGTAATTAGCAATTTTCAGTTTTTTTCTCACGAAAACTTGTGAAAAATCGATTTTTTTTAAAGATTTCGGCCTTAGTATGCATTTAACGACATAAGTGTAGGTATATGTAATCAAATTTACAGGAAATTAAAAGATCTACAACTTTTATTTAAAGCATTTTCTGTACAGAGGCTAGTTTAGCGTGAAAGAGTGATTTTCCGTATTTTTAAGCCAAACTGAGGTCGATTTTCATTTTGCATCTTTCACTCATGATTAAAATAAGGTTATGTTTATTGAGGTTAGTTTTTTTGTTTATTTCTTACGTTTTATTACTATTGTTAGGTTTATTGTTAATTATTTCCATTGACAAGAGAAAGTTGTGTGTGTGTGTGTATCACACTATATTTTTAATGTAGGGTAGGAGCATGTGTTAAAGTTTAATTGAGTGTTGATACACTTGTGTACGTATAACGAAATATTTATTTAATAAAGTGACATAAATTGGTTGGTTTAATTGAAAACGTTGTAGAATAATAATAATATAAATTAATTTTGTGGTAGAAGTGAACGTGATTAATTTGGGAAAGGTCAACTGGAAGTTTGTAGGCTATGAAGTAGCCAAAGTTGGCGTTGGCGAGTGTCATTAGAATATAGCCGACAGACAGGTTGAGTCCATCGAGTAAACTTTTACAAAATACAATATGGGCTAGGTATTACTTGTTCTCGGTTGTCTAATTAAATTCGCATTTAATCATATTTGTTATTACTGTATTACTAGTATAAATGGGTGACAATTTCTCTTAGTTTGTGGTCAATTATTTATAGTTAGTTAAGCTCGTTAAATTACCAATGGGTCACTCCTTATTTAATCATTACGAGGGCTATCCAGAAAATAACCTCCGTTTTGAAATAAAAAGTAAACGAGTGAAGATACAAAAACTTTATTATATATATATATATATACACATGTAACAATAAAGAAAGATTTAATAAAGAAATAAATTACATTAAAGAAATAGCACGTAATAATGATTACAATAATATTTTCATAAACAGAATAATAAATAAATATTTACATAGAATTAATCAGAAAAAAACACATCTAGTACCATTAAACAATAAAGAAGAAATAAACAAAAATGGTAATAAATACATTACATATAATTACATAAATCATAGAATACATAAAATTACCAATATATAAGATAAAAATAAATACAAAATACCATATAAACCCCAGATTCCTATAAAATTTATTTTACAAAAACATAATATTAAGGCAAATGTAAATGATAAAGAAAAAGAAAATAATCAATTTAATTCATGTGAAATTTATAAAATTAAATGTAATGAATGTAATGAAATATATATAGGTAAAACCACCAGATCTTTTAAAAACCGGTTTACAGAACACTATTCAAACTATAAAAAAGGAAATCGAAAATTCTCCAATGTAACTGAACTCATGATTAAAAGTTGGATTAAGTTGGCAAGACTGTTTTAAATATAAGAATCGACTATTCCTTATCTACCGTGGTAGGAGCAGGAAGTTTTAAATTTTGACTTGAAATAAATTTTAATTTACTGAAGATGTGTACAAGATACACGAAAGCGCTATAAACATTGATAAGTGTTTTCTGTTACCGTATTCTGGTGGTTAGAAAAAAATATATATTTCAATTTTAAATAATACGGCTGTTTAAAAATCCTACATAGGATGTTTGATAAAATAAAAACTTTATTATATACATACTATTAAAACTACAATTTTTCTCTATTTTTCGACATAGTCGCCAAACAGATTCAAGCACTTGTCGTACCTTGGAACAGTCT
The DNA here is from genome assembly GCA_035578175.1 of Catonia carolina. Lineage (NCBI taxonomy): Eukaryota > Metazoa > Arthropoda > Insecta > Hemiptera > Achilidae > Catonia > Catonia carolina. The sequence goes on from JAQMRL010000002.1 coordinate 80,598,248, forward strand.
TTGAAATACCCTCTACATAAAAATCTGCCGCCTGTGAATGTAGCCAACCATTCACGGCGTTTTGAAGCTCTTCGTCATTAGCGAACCGCCGAGATGCAAGCCACCGCTTCATGTTCGGGAACAGGTGAAAGTCACCAGGAGCCAAGTCCGGGCTGTATGGGGGATGATCGAAAACGTCCTATTTAAACGTGGCCAAAAGATCATTTGTTCTTCGAGCTGTATGAGGGCGAGAAAACAAATGAACTTTTGGCCATACACATTTGAACACACACACACACACATACGGACACACACAGACCAATCGCTAGAAACATGTTTGTGTGGGTTCAGGGGTCTGAAAACGTGTAGATCCGGTGAAAACTCGATTTCTAAAAATCGACATGAAAACAATATCCTATATATTCATATAGGCAAAAGAAAATAAAAAAAAAGAGTTTGTATAACCAGATTTCCAAAAACGTAACAGTATTATTTACATATTTAGATATTTAGATATGTCCAGAGAGGCCTATTGTTAGGTGAGTTTTATAATTTGTTCAGTAGATTTTATAAAATGTATAAATTGTGAAAGTTGTTAGAAATGTTTTAAGTATATATTTTTCCAGTCGTGTTAGAGGACTGCTTTGTCGAGTTTGTTTGCAAGCAAAGATAATCTTATACGTTTACCAAAATCCTTCTTTGATATTCTGGTGGAATCAATAATGTAGGCCTATAACAGGAGCCGGTCGTTGAACAACACGACAGAAAAATATCTTTTGTAGTGTTGTTATTTGAAAAATATATTTTTCTTTAATGCTTACCTTGTCACAAAGCAGTCGTCCGTTAAATATTTTCTCTTCTCTTAAGATTTTCCTACTTACTCGTCGTATAATTCTTCGATATTCTTTTTACTTTGTCGCACTCTATAAAGAATGACAATGTATTGCGATCGAGAAAAACCTCAAAGAATTTTAAATGTCCACCATCAAAATACAAGAAACAAAAATGATTACTGTATTGCTAATCACATCAATAAATCTATATATACAGGGTGATTCAAAACTATACGGCAATCTCTTGGGATCTCATTCTATAACTAAAAATAAGAAAAAACTTCATATAAACATATGCCTGAAAACGCTTAGTTAGCGAGTTACGGCTAGCGAAAAATTTCACCTAGAACTCTGTACCCTCGCTGAAGTAAGGCCGTATAAAAATGTTAAACGTAGTTACAAAGATACAAATACGATTGTTTCTTATGTTTTTAAACTGAAAAACTGAATAAAATTGGTTCCAGAGCTGTAAATGCAATACTTTCAGAGATATCTTACATAAAACACAAGAATTGGTGCAAAGAAATAACATATTCTTGTGTTTAACGTAAGATTACTTCCATAAATGGTAAATAAAGGTGTATTTTTTCTTAAATAAATTTGTAGAAAATTTAATTCTAAAAAGATTCATGTGAATTACTCAGGGAAAGAATGAATAATAGATATTGAAATTTCGCTTTATTTAAAATCAAAACAGACGCACATAAAACGCACATTCTTAACTGCATAAAATATTTGGTTGGGAGTAACAGCTGATCATTTATCAGCTGTTACTCCCAACCTAAATATGTTAATATTTTATGCAGTTAAAGAATGTGCGTCTGTTTTGATTTCAAATAAAGCGAAATTTCAATATCTATTATGCATTTTTCCCTGAGTAATTCACATAAATCTTTTCAGAGTTAAAATTTCTACAAATTTATTTAAGAAAAAATACACCTTTATTTACCATTTATCGAAGTAATCTTACGTTAAAATCAAAAATGTGTTATTTCTTTGCACTAACTTTTGTGTTTTATGTAAGATATCTCTGAAAGTATTGCATTTACAGCTCTGGAACCAATTTTATTCAATTTTTCGGATTAAAAAACATAAGAAACAATCGCATTTGTATCTTTGTAACTACCTTTAACATTTTTATACGGCCTTACTTCACCGAGGGTACAGAGTTCTAGGTGAAATTTTTTGCTAGCCGTAACTCGCTAACTAAGCGTTTTCAGGCATATGTTTATATGAACTTTTTTTCTTATTTTTAGCTATAGAATGAGATTCCAAGAGATTGCCGTATAGTTTTGAATCACCCGTATATTTCTAACCACCAGAATACGGTAACATAAAACACTTAACCAATGCTTATAGCGCTTTCGTGTATCTTGTACACATCTTCAGTAAATAAAAATTTATTTTAGGTCAAAATTTAAAACTTCCTGCTCCTACCATGGTAGATAAGGAATAGTCGATTCTTATATTTAAAACAGTCTTGCCAACTTAATCAGTTGATTGTCATATTCAATCTGAGTGTTCATTAATTTTTCCCTGTTATTGTATTTATGAATATAATATTTTTCAAAAATTTCAATTTCATTTTGTTTGTTATTCTGTGTATCGGAGGGAGGTATAGTAGGCCTACACACCATGTGCCATAATCAGGATTTTACAGGAGGAGAGCCATTTAAAGTTTTAAAATTTAGTATATTGTTCATATTTCTTTCAGCTTTTTATTAACTCAAAATATTTTTACCGATACTTACTCATTTTAGTATACGCTAATTAATGTGTATTGAATAAAATGAAAATTGTTGTTTTCCACCTGGAAAATGGACATAGTGTTTTTTACTTCTGAATCTGCTTAGTTTTCCCTACACTATGTCCAAGTGAAATAATTTAATGTCAGAGGAATTAAGTGTTAAATTTAGGAGTAAGGTAGAAATAACTTGAAATATCATGTATTAAAATAAATACATAAATAAAAATTAAAAGAGATTATTAAAACACTGAAAATAAATAAATAATTTCACCATAAAATAATAAATTAAAAAAAAAAAATGTAGGCTAGCTAATACAAAAAATATGATGAATGATCACTTATCAATGCAAGATTCTCTGTTTAAATCAAATAAATGACTAATTTTTTTTAGTTTATTTAAAGTTACACCAATATCTTGGTTATTAGCAACTATTTTTGGTTAAGGAATGATGGGTTTGAATGCGTAGTAATTTTCTAGACTCTATACGGGACAACTAGACCACGCAAGCGGCCTATATTTCTACAAGAATTGTTTTAAGAGCATTCATTTATTATTGCGTCACCAGCGAGATTATTGGCGACCACCGTAAAAGAAATGCATCATTACACTAAGGTTACATTGTTTAAATAAAATCAAAAAAAAAATAATCAATACAAAATACAAAACAAAACAGTATAAAACATAAAAGAAACTTTTACAGAAAAGTGATATCAACACAATATCCAAAGTTTTTAATTATTTAAAAAATTGATTTTTATTTCACTCAAAAGTTTAGTTAGTAATATTATTAAACACAATTAGGAAAATTCTTCATTTTTCTCCAGTAGACAATCTTCTGCATTATTTTCTAATTTGAGTTATTTGTAAAACACGTGACATTCTGTTGGTAAGAAACCACGAAGAGATATTTATGATGTCAATATATTTCTTTACTGATATAGGTCCAGGATTATCTATTATTACCTATTTTTATTTCCTCAGGCATTTCAATGTTATCCTTTCTTGTACTCCTTCCACAATAACTTCAACAAATTAATTTTCCTCAAAAGGGTTCACTTTGTAAAGGTATCCAATTTTTTCTTGGCTAACTTGTAGACAAACACTACGGAATAATAAAACTAGCTGCTTAGTAACATCAGATTTTCGAAAAATAGAATTGGAAATACGATTGTAGAGCCATTGTTTTGCCATCATTCCTTGGAGTACTTAGTTTTTTGCAAAACTCCAAGTGGAATTTATACAAGCAGCCTGTAAGAGACAAATCTGGGACTGAAAATGGCTCTTTTAGTTTTTTCTAGCGAGTAGTGACTCTCGTACGTTGGTGTTAAAGAGATGTGCTGAATATTATTATTTATAACTTCCTACAGGGTTTTGGTTCTAGGCGTAGGTCTATTCCTTCCACGTTGGTCTGACTGAATTATTCACTTGGTTCTTCTTTCTTAAATTTGGCTGTCTTTTCAGAGTTAGATATTTTAAGGGTATTTAAGAACGTGGTTTTACATACTCTTACTTCAGTTCCATGAATTCTTAATTGTATATTAAAGTATTTGTTCTCTCTTTGATCTCACCTTTGCTATGTTTCTTTCGTTTTGTTTCACCTGTATGCATGATCGAATGAACTGTTGTTTTATATCGTAATCTTTCTAACCATCCCAATACAAATCAAAAATAATTTTTCTGTAATTTTATAAAAGCTTTTCAAAACATTTCATTCGGGAATGGTAAGGTAGTTTCATGACTCTTGCACAACCTACCCTTTTTTCTTATGGAACTTTGCCCTGATAGAAGTCTCTTTTTTCGTGGTTGCATTCCAATTTTTCTGGATCTCTTTGACGTTTTCTACCTTCTTGCTTGATGTTAGCTTTGTTCACTACCGTATAAGATATTTATCTCCTTTGTCTCTACATTTACATCTTGAATAATTTCAGTTCCCTTCTGCCATTACTCATAAATTAGCGTTTATTATGTGGTTCTGAAGAAGCAACATTTGCGGGTTATACATAACCTTCATCTGCTGACGTGTCATCTGTCTCGCTACCACTACTACGTAAAAATACGTCTTGATGCAATAAAATTATTTTATATTATCCTCCAGTTTGAAAACTATTGTCTACATAAATAGAGCAATTGACTTCTCCAGTTGAATTAGGTACGTCGTTGTTAATGGCTACTGCAGTACCTTCTTACCTTCACTACTATCACCATTACCAGCACTACCATTGCTCGTTGCAGTACCTTCTTTGATTGGTCTGTAAATGAGTTGGGCGATTGGTAATAAAACTGATTGATACTCATGTTTGTAATAACAAATTCTGTTAAATAGGATTTTAAAAACAAAACAAAGAACTGAGGCGTGCGTGAGCCATGCTGTAGTAGCTGAACAGTCCGATGACCTCATCAGTTTATTCATTGCGTTGATATTATGACAGAGTTTAAAGAACTGCGCGAATGTAATGCACTAAAACATCTATTTTTTTGTAAGAATGAAGATATAAGTGGATATGGTGTTGTATTAGTTCCATACTTTTTCAGAAGTCTAGAACACCATGTGCATATAGCACAAACTATATACCACAAACGAAAGAACCACATAGTGTAGTTTTAAGAAGCCTTATTTCTGTTGTTATTAGGATTTTAACATAGTGCAGTAGGCCTATACCATTGGAAAGAGCAGAAAAAGTTATAAAACGTAGTGTTAAAAACTCAATTTCGATAAAAATGGACATAGTGTAGTATACCTCCGACACACAGATTTATTTCTAATATTTCTATTTATATTTACATTTAAATTTATATTTTTATTTTACGTCAAAGTGTTATTATATTATTATTATTATTATTATTATTATTATTATTATTATTATTAGTCGTAAAGAGTGGAGGGGGAAGATAACGTTGTTGAATTGGTTGTAAAGCGGTGCTCTAGCCTTTTGTGTAAATTCTGTTGGAATAAAAGTAAAAGTGAAAATAAATGTGGTATCAAGTTGTGTGGGAGAATTTGGTGAATACGACTATGTGAACAGTATGGTGATAGAGACTGTAGTTCCTTTTTTATTTGTAAAAATAATATTTTTTTTCTTGGCTAAGGATTAAAGACAGTGGTATTTAATTTTTGAACTTTGAACTGTGATTGTCATTGAGTATTATTTAGTGGCCTAATCAATTGTTAGGAGGAAAAATACAATTGTAATTTTGTTTTCATGTAAAGCGATTATATTTGAAATTGTGACTGGTTTGTACTGGAAAGTATGCAGGCTACAGTATTTTGTGGACATAAATAGTGCTTATCACAGTAATAATGAACTGATAGGATTTGTTAAATAAAATATAACAGATTGATATTAAACAAACAATATAATTAGAATAAAATATAAACAGTAAATAAACAACAGGGAAAGTAAAAAAAATAAGTTGTGAATAGGTAATTGATGTCGGGTGGCATTGAAAAATATTTTACACCACGTAGAACGTGCGCTAAGAGACAGAGATCAAATAGTTCACCAGAAGATTTAGATTTATTGCGTGAAAGAAGTTTAGTAATGGCACAGGACGAGAAATCACTGCTGGCCATAGAAAAAGTAATGTCCAAGGTGTTAGATGAAAAATTGAAGATCTTAGCTACTAAGGAGGACTTAGCTGCTGTTGAAGTGTTACTAAACAGTCTTAGGGAAGAAAATAAGAAATTAAAGCAGGACTTGAATAAAGTTACGTGTAGGAATGAATTTTTGAATGATAGGTTGAATGATTTAGAGAATAGATCGCGTCGGAATAATTTAATTTTTAGAAATTTAAAATGTGGTCCCCAAAATGATATAAAAAAATGTGTTAAGGATTTCTGTGTCAATTTTTTGGGTATTAAGGATAACATTGGGATTAACCGAGCTCACTTTCTGGGAAGGCAGGTTGGTGGTTCAAACATCAGGCCTATCATAGTGCATCTGCCCAATGACGAAGATATTAACAATATATTAAGTAAAACAAAGAAGTTAAAGGGGTCAAATTACTATGTGCACAGAGATTTTTCCATTGATACGCGAAATAAAAGGGCAAAATTGTTTAATTTAAAGAAGGAAATAATTAGGATGGATAAGAATAAGAGAGTGTTTATAAATGTGGATCGTTTGATAGTTGAGGGTTGTACATTTACGTTGACGGAGGACATGAATTTGGTATCACAGGGTTTGGATGGGCGCAGTAGGTTGGCAGGGTTGCTGGGGGTGACAGATGTCTCAGAATTGTTGAAGGTGGTGCAGGAGAGAGATTAGCAAGGGCTTGTCTGCCAGAGTGGGTGTAGGAAGGTAAATAGTTTAAAAAATTGGGTAAATGTAGATAATATTCCAAAGGAGAGTGTGGTAAATGTAAATAGTATTTCAGAGGGTTTTGTACTCAGCATGATGTATTATAATGTTGGTGGTCTTAAGAGTAAAAGGTTTAATTTAGATTTTTTCAGTTTTGTTAGTAATTATGATGTCTTCTGTCTCACGGAAACTTTTGTGGAGGAAAAAGACGTAGCAGTTTGGGGTAAATACTTCCAGGGTTATAAATTATCATGGAAACCGGCATATAGATGTTCAGAACGTGGAAGGGCAAAATCGGGTATGGTTTTAGGTTACAGATATCAATTGGAGGGCGTCTTATGCTTTGAAAACTTTGGAGAAGAGGAAATAATAAAAATGTATAGTAAAGGTAAGGAATATTTTTTGATACCGGTTTATTTAAGTGGGGGGAATTTGGCAGACTGGGAAAGTGATTTTAAAAACCTGGAATTATTGTTTGATGGCTATTTATGCAATAAAAATTGTATATTATTAGGGGACTGCAACGGGCGCGTAGGGATGGAACAGACTGTAGACGAGGAATTATTTCGAGACTGTGGTTTGAGTGCTGTTAGAAGGTCTAAGGATAGTATATTAAATGTAAAGGGGAGATATATGCTGGAATTCTTTGAGAACAAAAATTTGATAATTTTAAATGGTCGCGTGCATGGGGATGATGGTGGGGAATTCACATACCTTGGGGGGCAAGGCTCTTCTGTGATAGATCTGTGTGCGGTGGGATTGGATTGTTTGGGTATAATTAAGTCATTTCGCGTTGGTTTGGAGTATTTCTCAGACCACATGCCGGTGATGGTGGAGGTGTATTGTGGATCGGTGGGTGGAGAGAAGGATATCTTACCGCTTCTGCCGAAACTGTTGTGGTCAGACAGAGAGATAAATGGATATAGAAAAAAGTTAATGTTGGCATGTGTACAGGAATGTGATGTGCCGTTGAAGGGGGGTGAGGGGGTGAATTATTTAATAAAGATGATTTCTAGCGCTGCGGGGAACTCAAATTATGTATTGAGTGGTGGTAAGAGGAAGGCAAAGCAGGAGTGGTTCGATAAGGAGTGTGAAAAAGCTAGAATTCAGGTTTTTTGTCTATTAAATTTGTACAGAAAAAGTAACGCGGTAGAAGTCAAAAATGAATATTTGAGTGCTAGGTACTATTACAGAGATATTTGTAGAAAGAAAAAGGCTGCTTTTGTTTCTGGGGTAATAGAGAAATTTAAAGGAGCTAGGGATGCTAGGGTTTTCTGGGAATGTGTGAGATATTTTAAAAAGAGAGTATTCAAATGCGATCCAGGAATAAAAGCGGATGAATGGGTTAGTTATTTTAAAAATTTGCTAACGGGGCAAACAGCAACAAGTAAAATTATGTACGCAGCACCATTTTGTGTAGATGAGTTGCTGGATCAAGAGATAGGGTTACCAGAGTTACTTGTAGTATTAAAGAAAGCTAAAAATGGGAAAGCTCCAGGGATGGATAGAGTACCCTATGAATTTTTTAAATATGCACCAGAAGTGTTTTTAGGACGTGTGGTGAAATTATATAACAACATATTAAACACAGAAGAGGTACCAGTAAGTTTTACAAAATCCATTATCTTTCCGATCCATAAGAAGGGGGATGTTAATTTGGTGAATAATTACAGAGGTATATCATTCATAAATGTGATTGCAAAACTATTTACGGGTATTTTGTTGAGTAGGTTAGTTAATTGGGTGGATAAGAATGGATTATTAAATGAATGTCAGGCAGGTTTTAGGCGAGGTTATTCTACCACAGATAACATCTTCAATTTGCTATGTACGATTAATCTCAGCTTGAAGGAGAAAGGTAAAAAATTGTATGTTTTCTTTGTAGATTTTAGAGCAGCGTTTGACCATGTGAGTCGGCATGCGCTTTTCTATAAATTGTATTCATTGGGGTTAAGTAGTAAATTTATAAGTATATTGAAAGGTTTGTACACTGATACCGAGTCGTTTGTTTGGTGTAGTGGAGGGTTAACAGAGGGTTTTGAAACAGTTGCAGGTGTCAAGCAAGGGTGTCTGCTATCGCCACTGTTATTTTCTTTGTTTATAAATGATTTGTATGATGAATTGGGAGGAGGGATAAAAATTGATGAGGTATTCGTTAGATTATTGTTGTATGCAGATGACTTGGTGCTGTTGGCATCGGATCCAGAAGCACTGCAAGGTATGATTAACAAGCTAGTGTTGTATTGTGTTAAATGGAATCTCGAAGTCAATTTGGACAAATCTAAAGTAATGGTTTTTAGAAGAGGGGGGAAATTGGGGAAAAGGGAAAGATGGACATTTGGTCAAACGCCGATAGAAGTTGTAAATAACTATAAATATTTAGGGATAACACTTACACCTTTATTATCACTTTCTGCGCATTTTAAAGAAAGAACCACGACTGCTAAATTTGCTCTGAATAATGTGTGGAATAACCTTTTAGCCAATACTGAAGTTTCAGTATCTAGTAAGTGGGAGGTTTTTAATTCAGTTAGTAGGGCAGTAATAGCATACGGAGCTCAGGTCTGGGGATGTGAAGGAGTGGAAGAGCTGGAAAAGTTTCAGCGGTATGTTTTAAAGAGGATCTTTTGGTTACCAAGGTACACTCCGAGTTATGCAATTTACTTGGAGACTGGGGTGGATTTGTTAAGACAGTATGCTTTAAAAATACATTTCAGTTATATTATGAAAGTTTTAAGGATGCCGGAGAGCAGGCTGCCTCTTAAATTGGCAAGGCTGGTAATTAAGTATAAAGTTGGGTGGTTTAAGACATGGCTAAATTTGGCAGCAAAGTACAATTGTGAGCTACAAAATAATATTGAGGGATGTGACAATTGGCCATTGCAGTTAGAAAATATTTTGACTAGTATGAGGGAGTCCGCGAGAGGTAAATGGATGGAAAGGGCAAGGCATAGTAGGTATGGTAAACTTGAGTGGGATTTGGGGGAAAAAACATACATAGCTGATGAATATGATGGGCGTTTTATCAGTACTATATTTAGAACAAGAGTTGGGTTGTTGGGTCTTAATGATAGTCCAGGTAGGGAGGGGGATGCAAAATTATGTTCAATGTGCAATGCCCGTGAGGTAGAAGACATATACCATTTTATCGGTAGGTGTCTTGTTTTGAAAGATATTAGATTGGTATGGTTGGGGGCTACAACTCTTGAAGAGGGAAGGGTGGTGAGCTACTTAAACGGTGAAAATTGGTACAGTCTAGTAGGATACGTGAGGGCTGCAATCAAGTATAGAAAATATCTGGTAGCAGAATTTAATTATTGAAAGTAGTTACTATTTTCTTTTTAGTGCAGATTAATAAATTTTGGTTTACAGGGTGTGCATTTCTCCTTTGTGAATATAGCGGGGCTTCGTGGTGTGGGTAATAAGGCTTACCTATTGATAAGAAATAATCAGTTGAGTTTTTTTTGTTTAATTTTAATAAATTTATAAAAAGAGGGTTAAAATTTACTTATATATTTTAATTAATATAGGGGTTTTTGTTTTTGTGTCTTCAACCTGGCAGACGGCCTCTAGGTCATGTCATAAGTGAATACAGTAGTAAATTGATTTATTTTATTTTATTTTTCTTATTTTTTCTTTGTAGTTAAGTTTAGTATTAAGTGTATTTTATAAGGTAAATGTTTGTAATATTGAGTGTATAATAAAATTCACTATTATTATTATTATTATTATTATTATTATTATTATTAGTCGTAAAACTCCCAAAGTGGAAGACGCTAAGTAAAGATGATTCAGTTTTGGGGTTTCTTGTTGTTCTTTTTATTTGCCCATCAGTTTTTCATTTCTTGCGAGAATTTAGCTTTTCTTTCTTCACTCCATTTTACTCCAGTTCTCGGAGCCTTTGTCTCTGGTTTAACTTCCCATTTCTCAACCTTCCTCCTATAATTGTTTCTTGTGTCCAAGTCTTCTTTCACAATATTAGCCATTTCCAAGTCTTTTTTAACATTTCGGATCCATTCTCCTCCATTAACGAGGGATGCTACGTATTTTACTATTTTTTTTGTTAGTCTGTGATCGGGAAGCCCCATTATATGGCCATAGAATTTAAGGCGTCTTTTCCTCATGTCTGTCTCTACATTAGAATATTCTTCAACTTAAGACGTTTTCTGCAATCTATATCCATTTTCGGTCCATCTTGGTCCCAGAATCCTCCTGATTATCCTTCTTTCTTCTTTCTTTAGATTTTCCATATCTTTTTACTTTCTCTTGCCTATATGAATATATAGGAAGGAAAGTATTGTTTTCATGTCGATTTTTCGAAATCGAGTTTTCACCGGATCTATACGTTTTCAGACCCCCTGAACCCAAAAAAAATGTTTTTAGCGATTGGTCTGTGTGTGTTTCTGTGTGTGTGTGTGTGTGTGTGTGCGTGCGTGTGTGTGTGTATGTGAACAGAATATCTCAAGAACGGAACATCGTACGAACTTGAAACTTGAAACTTAAGTTACATATCACTACCGGACCCGACACGAACATTTTCATCAAAATCGGTCAACCGGAAGTAGTAGTTTATTCGTATAATTTTTCACTTTTTTGCAATTTTCTCAAAAACTAGTCCTACGATTTTTTTAAAAATCAACTGGTTTATTACATTTTTTATGCTCTACAATATAGGGTAGGCGCCATGTTTGCTGAAATTCTGCTTGAGGCTGTTTTTACGTAAAAACATTTTCTTTTTAAGATTGCGGCTTTAATATGCATTTTAGCGCAAAACGTTATATAATAAAAGTTGTAGAGAATGTAAAATTCTACAACGTTTAATTCAAACTTTTTTTTGTATAACGCTTAGTTTAGCGGTAATTAGCGATTTTCTGTTTTTTTCTCACAAAAACGTGTGAAAAATTGTTTTTTTTAAAGATTTCGGCCTTAGTATTCATTTTACGACAAAAGTGTATATAATTACATTTATAGAAAATTAAAAGATCTACAACTTTTATTTAAAGCATTTTTCTCTACAGAGCCTAGTTTAGCGTGAAAGTGTGATTTTCCGTTTTTTTAAGCCAAATTGAGTTCGATTTTCATTTTGCGTCATTCACTTATGATTAAAATAAGGTTATGTTTTTGAGGTTAGTTTTTTGTTTATTTCTAATATTTTATTAATAATGTTAGGTTTATTATTAATTATTTGCATTGGCAAGAGAAAGTTGTGTGAGTGTTTCACACCAGATTTTCCTGTTTAGTGATAAAGTTTCGCTGGCATATAGCATTCCTGGTTTAATTACTGTATTGTAGTGTCTAATTTTGGTATTTAGCGTTTAACTGTTATTATATAATATAACTATAAATATTTTACGTGAAAACAGCCTCACCAAGAATTTTAGCAAACATGGCGCCTACCCTATCTTGTAGTGCATACAAATTTTAATAAACCAGGCGAATTTAAAAAAAATCGTTGGACCAGTTTTTGTATTCACTTTACTATTCGTAGTTTTATAACTCTAAGTGTTATCAGTAAAAATAGTTACGTATTTAATCATATTGAAACTTTTTCTTCCAATTTCAATGTAAAAGAACAATTTATTTAGCTTATTGATCTGGTATTTATTTGTATAAACTTGTAATACAGATATCTACGTTTTATTTATTTAAATAATAATACACAATAGAAATTTAATTATTTTTATTGAAAGAATGTTATTTTTTATATTGTATATATTTGTGGCATCTCTCTCATTTAGTGACGTAATGCATACCTCTCAGCTGCACAAAGCTTGGCAACGGGCAGTAGGTTACAAACTATTATACAAGACGGTTAATCAATTATTTTTAAGGGATTACAAATTAAAGTTTACAATAAATAACCGTATTCATACAAATATATCAGTAAAGTGTTATCAGTAAAAATAGTTATGTATTTAATCATATTGAAATTTTTTCTTTTCATTTCAATGTAAAAGAACAATTTTATTTAGCTTATTGATCTGGTATATATTTTGTATAAACTTGTAATACAGATATCTACGTTTTATTTATTTCAATAATAATACACAATAGAAATTTAATTATTTTTATTGAAAGAATGTTATTTTTTATATTGTATATATTTGTGGCATCTCTGTCATTTATGTAACCCAGTTTTTAGTGACGAACTTTTCTGTATGCACACGATTTGTTTGACTGGCAAAAACAATATATATATATATATTCCGTTTACGATGTACAGCCCGAATGTATTGTTCTGGAATACATTTTAGGAAGGCGTTGTTGTTTTATCGCTACAGAACGGGTGTTCACAAACAATAGATCTAAAAGGCCGCTTCAAGTCCTTCTATCGTATCAAACCGAAGCACTCGCCACTCTCACTCGTATTGTGCCATCTAAATATTCAATATTAATCAACATTTCATAATTAAAACTGTAGTTTGTACCACCTTCAACAGAACTGATCGAATGAATTTAAGCTTTTATATTCCGAATTGTGTTCTGTTAAACGGCAAACGTTATTTAGTTAATGATTTCCAGTTAGTTCAAATGTTTTATGATAGTCAATCTGTATTTTATTCATTCGTTACTGATTCTCCAAATTCCAGATGAACTACACATCTGAAATTTTCAAATATGTTTCATAGGCTAATTTTTTTAAATTTTTTTTATCTCTAATTTGTGTACGTTGCTAACTGTTCAATTCAGAACAATAAGCAACCCCATGACCCAATCAGATGAGGATGATATGTATGACGTGTAAATGAGACAGTGTAGTCTTCTACAGACTCAGGTCGACCATTCCTGTGAGAGTATGGTTAATTGAACCCCAACCATCAAAGTACACCGGTAGCTACTGTCTAGCATTCAAACCCGTATAAAAGTAACTACCTCTACTAGGATTTGAACCAGGAACCTTCGTCTCCGAAAATCAGCTGTTTAACAGCATAATTAAAACTATAGTTTGTACCACCTTCAACTGATCGAATGAATTTAAGCTTTTATAATCCGAATTGTGTTCTGTTAAACGGCAAACGTTTTCAGTTAATGATTTCCAGTTAGTCCAAATGTTTTACGATAGTCAATCTGTATTTTATTCATTCTTTACTGATTCTCCAAATTCCAGATGAACTACACACCTGAAATTTTCAAATATGTTTCATATGCTTACTTTTTTTTAATTTTATTTTTATCCCTAATTTGTGTACGTTGCAATCTGTTCAATTGAGAACAATAAGCAACCCCATGACCCAATCAGATGAGGATGATGTGTATGACGTGTAAATGAGGTGTAGTCTTGTACAGACCAAGGCCGACCATTCCTGAGAGAGTATGGTTAATTGAAACCCAACCATCAAAGTACACCGGTAACCACTGTCAAGTATTCAAATCCGTATAAAAGTAACTACCTTTACTAGGATTTGAACCAGGAACCTTTGTCTCCGAAAATCAGCTGTTAAACAGCTGATTTTGGCAACGACTTTTACCTCTAGACCAACCCGGTGGGTTACTTGTGTTGTTTAGGTGATCAGCCTGTAGGCTAGTTTGAACGTGTAGAGGTTTTACTAAGTGAAATGAGGAGTGAGGTGGTTTACTTTTGACCACAACTCAATTTTCAATATTAATCAACTTTTCATAATTAAAACTGTAGTTTGTACCACCTTCAACAACTGATCGAATGAATTTAAGCTTTTATATTCCGAATTGTGTTCTATTAAGTTTATTTGAGGTTAATTTTTTGTTTATTTCTAATGTTTTATTACTAATGTTAAGTTATATTGTTCATTATTTGCATTGGAAAGACAAAGTTGTGTGAGTGTTTCACACCAGATTTTTATAATTGAAAGGTGAAATGAGTAGGCTTAGTGCCTATTTTGTATTTATATAAATATGAGAAGTAAGAGAAGAGTAGTGGAAACATGTAGGCTAAGGTAGGAGTGTGTAGGGCGGTGATTGCGAGCAAATATTTTGCCTCCATCTCAAACCTTAAATTGAGTTTTCAAAGCTGTGCATCTACGCAAGCCAAACCAACCCTCTTCACTCTGCTTCAACCCTAACTTACCTTCCTTATTTCCTTTCCTTTCCTTTCCTTTACTCGGCACATTTTATATCTTTAAAGTACTTCAAGGAAATCGGTAATATGTGTTCGTATTATTTTATTAACGTTTCATTTCAATAACTAATTATAAATTACATCGTTATTTAAAAATAAATAAAAATCTGGTGTGAAACACTCACCCGACTATTTCTTGCCAATGAAAATAATGAACAATGTAACCCAACATTAGATGTTGTTGTTTAGGTGATCAGCCAAAAGGCTGGTTTGAACGTGTAGAGGTTTTACTAAGTAAAACGAGGAGTGAGGTGGTTTACCAATGCCACAACTCACTTGAGTGGAAAAGAACGCTTATCAGCATGCCGGGCCCTCTGAAAAGGACATATTTTCCACTCTGCAAATGACACCTTCACTTCATTCACCACAGGGTCTACCTGTATAATGAAATTCATTACTTTCAGAGGAGATACGTAACTGTGATTAGTGTCACCTAACACACCTCTACCTTTTCTGTTCTTAAATGATTTAGACATTTAATTGGCTGACCATGTGATAAGAAACACAACTATTTATTTTAGCCCGGAAACTAACAGATATAAACATAAAAATAAATGTAGTAAATGAGATGATTAATTTAAATTTCAAAAAATTGTAGAAGCCGTTTTTGAGATAATCGGAAAAAGTGAAAAATTACACAAATAAACTACTACTTTTGGTTGACCGATTTTGATGAAAATGTTCTTGTCGGGTCCGGTAGTGGTATTTAACTTAAGTTTTAAGTTTCAAATTTGTACGATGTTCCGTTTTTTGAGATATTTTGTTCACACACGCACACACACATACAAAACAACTGTGTGACTCCGCAAATAGAAAACAACTAACGTACAGTTGAGCCGTTGTTAGTTTGCTCCTCCTTCTGTCAACATACAAAAGCCACCTACTACAGGGTGCACGCTAGAGTCTACGACTTTACGGATCTCGTATTCCTATTAAGTTAACTATTTTTAAAATTATAAGTACTTAAAGTACTAAAAACATCAATCATGATATGATGTAGGCCTAAAAATTTCATTTAAAAAATACTTTTAAAAGTATTTTGTATTTAAATACTTTTGAAGGTATTTTGTTGTTACTTTTTAATCAGCGTGTATACATTTTGATATAATGCGCATTCTCAGTGACGTCATTATTTGTTTACATTAGGAGCAAACTAACAGAGGCTCGACTATAGAAAATAGGTGAAGACGCTCTTCACCTTCTTTACCTGAATTGGCAACGCTGTGAAGAGCGTGGATTCAAATTGAATAGGACAGAACAATTATTGTACAAGGACAGGAAAAAAAACTTGATTTTCTACAGATACAATGAGAAGGAGAATTAAAGTTCACGGATTCGCTATATATCTACGATTGTAATAGGCCTACAAATTAACTAAACACAATTTATTAACTGACAATTAATTGGTTTATGGAAACCAAAAACAAAAACTGACTGACAAGACGGAGGACTTAAGTATTATAAAAAAATCTGGTGTGAAACACTCACACAACTTTCTCTTGCCAATGCAAATAATTAACAATAAACCTAACAATAGTAATAAAACATTAGAATAAACAAAAACTAACCTCAAAAAACAAAACCTTATTTTAATCATGAGTAAAAAACGCAAAATGAAATTCAACCGCAGTTTGGCTTTTAAATACAGAAAATCACTCTTTCACGCTAAACCAGACACTGTAAAGAAAAATGCTCTAAATAAAAGATGTAGAGCTTTTAATTTCCTATAAATATGATTATATAGGCCTACACTTTTGTCGTAAAGTGCATACTAAGGCCGAAATCTTTAAAAAAAAATTTCACACGTTTTCGTGAGAAAAAAACAGAAAATTGCTAATTACCGCTAAACTAAGCGTTATAAAAAAAATATTTGAAATAAAAGTTGTAGGACGTTAAATTCTCTACAACTTTTATTATATAACTTTTTGAGCTAAAATGCATATTAAAGCCGTAATCTTCAAAAAAACAACGTTTTTACGTGAAAAAAGCCTCACCCAGAATTTCAGCAAACATGACGCCTATCCTATCTTGTAGAACATAAAAAAATTAGTAAATCAGACGATTTTAAAAAAATCGTAGGACCAGTTTTTGAGAAAATCGCAAAAAAGTGAAAAATTATACGAATAAACTACTGCTTCCGGTTGACCGATTTTGATGAAAATGTTCTTGTCGGGTCCGGTAGTGGTATTTAACTTAAGTTTCAAGTTTGAAGTTCGTACGATGTTCCGTTCTTGAGATATTTTGCACACACACACACACACGCACACGCGCGCGCGCGCGCGCACACACACACACACACACACACACACACCCACACACAGACCAATCGCTAAAAACATGTATGTGTGGGTTCAGGTGGTCTGTTTACGTGTAGATCCGGTGAAGAGTGTATTTGTTAAAATGGACATGAAAACAATACTTTCTTCCCTATATATTCATATAGGCAAGAGAAAGTAAAAAAAACATGAGTGGAAAAGTATGCTTATCAGCACACCACGGACTCTGAAAAGCACATATTTTCCATCCTGCAAATGACAACTTCACTTCATTCGCCACATAGTCTGGCTGAGAGTAGATAACTGTGACTAGTGCAGCTTACACCTGTACCTTTTCTGTTTTTAAATGGTTCAGTCATGTAATTGGGTGACCATGTGATAAGAGAGAGAACTATTTTTTGTAGTGTAAATAATTTAACCCTTTCAATCCCAAATTTGTTAACTTTACACAAACAAATATGTGTTTATTGTTTCATACACGTTACTGACATTTAAGTGAAATAAAATCACTTTTAGACCTTCAGCCTTTTTTTGATGGTGTGACAAAAAAGTGTGACACATATGTCACATTGGGCTTGATGGTATCAAAGTTCCCAACAATATGAATAAGTAAAAATCATGTGCAGGCTTCCTAAACAAAATTCTCTTGCTTAGAGTAGTAGCGAAGCATTATTTAAGACTTAAAAAAGGTTACAATTCAAAAATATTGGTAAAATGGACAAAATCAGTATTTACAGCCTAAAAAATATACTTGTATGTACATTCAACACACTCGAAGAAAAACTACTTTATTTTAGTAAATGAACACGAATATTTACGACTAAAACTAACTTTAAAAAGAAACTAATGGTCGCGTCCGTGGCATACTGGTCAGCATCTTACACTGCAAAGCGGAGGTCTCAGGTTTGGTTCCTGGCTAGGGTAGAGAAAATTATTACACTTCACATCCAGCGCTCTAAGGGGGAATTGTTGTTGTTTAGGTCATCAGCCTGGTTTGAACAGGCTGGTTTGAACCTGTAGAGGTTTTACTAAGTAAAACGAGGAGTGAGGTGGTTTACCTTTGCCTTCCTCACTGAGTGGAAAAGTACGCTTATCAGCATGCCGGGCCCTCTAAAAAGGACATATTTTCCACTCTGCAAACGACACCTTCACTTCATTCACCACAGGGTCCAACTGTATAATGAAATTCATTACTCTCAGAGGAGGAGATAACTGTGATTAGTGTCACAGTACACCTCTACCTCTTCTCTTCTTAAATGATTCAGTCATTTAACTGGCTGACCATGTGATAAGAAACTGAACTATTTATTTTAGCCCTGCAACGAACAGATTGAGTGTAAATAATTTGACACTCCACCTGTCCGTCATGGGCAGTTAAATAAAAAGTAGTCGCTAACAATTAAAGTTTTTATGTCTGTTATTTCACTTCAATGTGATTTCCATGCCTCACTGGGTAAGAAAGGGTTAACAGCCCACTCCTATCTGTTATGGGCAATATGATGAATAATTGAAACTAATAGGAGTTGCAAGTAGAGTGTGGTACAATCTCTGCATCGAACGAACGTAAAATAATTTCACGCGTAGGCCAAGGTCGTAGAATTGGAATTTAAATTTAGCAATCTGCAGAACAGTATATTAAAATCTACCACATGTATATAGGATTATTATGAATGCAGTAGGGGTTGAAATTGTAGAAACGGGTTCGAGGGGATATTGGGGAGACAGAACATTATCGTTTCATTTCCATCCAATCATTAGTCCAGCGGAAACTTATTTCCGGCGCGCCCTCCAGTCCCGGTTTCCGTTCTGGGATGAATCTTCTCTCACCTGTAATGTGCGTCAGTTTTACAGAAAAACTTGAAATCGCTTTCGTATCCAATGAACGCCCTTAACAGAACCCGATTTAAATTATTCGAGAAAATATGAATACGTTTTACATTTTGTCTGTGGCTGAAGTAGTATGTATATACTGAAGTCACGTGATTGCCTTTTGCGTATGAATGGGCTGTGAGGAAGGGAAGTGAAAATATGACAGTGCTGCCAACCTCAACACTGCGACACTTTTTTTTATTCCTAATTTTGTGTGCAGAGCCCTAGTTTAGCGTGAAAGAGTGATTTTCCATACTTTTAAGCCAAACTGAGGTCGCATTGGCGAAGTTGGTAACGTGGTCGCCTCTCATCATGCGGTCTTGGGTTCGAATCCCATTCAGGCACGGCATTTTTTCATACGTTACAAAAAATCATTTCATCATTCACCGTCTGCATTAGCAGTAATTGCAGAACAGTCGAACGTTAAACAAAAAAAAAAAAAAAAAACTGAGGTCGATTTTCATTTTGCCTCTTTCACTCATGATTAAAATTAGGTTATGTTTATTGAGGTTAGTTTTTTGTTTATTTCTTATGTTTTATTACTAATGTTACGTAATATTGGTCATTATTTCCATTGGCAAGATAAAGTTGTGTGAGTGTTTCACACCAGATTTTTACTTTCTCTTTTCTCTTGCCTATATGAATATATAGGAAGGAAAGTATTGTTTTCATGTCGATTTTTCGAAATCGAGTTTTCACCGGATCTATACGTTTTCAGACCCCCTGAACCCAAAAAACATGTTTTTAGCGATTGGTCTGTGTGTGTGCCTCTGTGTGTGTGTGTGTGTGTGTGTGTATGTGTGTGTGTGTGTGTGTGTGTGTGTGTGTGTGTGTGTGTGTCTGTGTGTGAACAGAATATCTCAAGAACGAAACATCGTACGAACTTGAAACTTGAAACTTAAGTTACGTATCACTACCGGACTCGACACGAACATTTTCATCAAAATCGGTCAACCGGAAGGGGTAGTTTATTCGTGTAATTTTTCACTTTTTTGCGATTTTCTCAAAAACTCGTCCTACGATTTTTTTTAAAATCGCCTGGTTTACTCAATTTTTGATTCTCTACAAGATAGGGTAGGCGTCATGTTTGCTGAAATTCTGGGTGAGGCTGTTTTCACGTAAAAACGTTGTTTTTTTTAAGATTACAGCTTTAATATGCATTTTAGCGCAAAACGATATATAATAAAAGTTGTAGAGAATTAAAAATTCTACAACTTTTATTTCAAACAATTTTTTGTATAACGCTTAGTTTAGCGGTAATTTGCGATTTTCTGTTTTTTTCTCACGAAAACGTGTGAAAAATTTATTTTTTTAAGATTTCGGCCTTAGAATGCATTTTACGACAAAAGTGTATATAATAAATTTTATAGTAAATAAACAGACCTACAACTTTTATTTATAGCATTTTTCACTACAGAGCCTAGTTTAGCGTGAAAGAGTGATTTTCTGTATTTTTAAGCCAAACTGAGTTCGATTTTCATTTTGCGTCTTTCACTCATGATTAAAATTAGGTTATGTTTATTGAGGTTAGTTTTTTGTTTATTTCTAATGTTTTATTACTAATGTTACGTAATATTGGTCATTATTTGCATTGACAAGATAAAGTTGTGTGAGTGTTTCACACCAGATTTTTATTATTATGGTTAATAAATAGTGGAGAACAGTGCTGTGAATTACAACTACATATTGTAATACATCTACCAGATAAAGTTCAATAAATTTTTTTTTGTCTAATTCTTAATACGTGTACGTTGCAATCTGTTCAATTGAGAACAATAAGCAACCCCATCACCCAATGAGATGAGGATGATTTGTATGACGTGTAAATGATACTGTGTACTCTTGTACATACCCATGCCGACCATTCCTTAGAGAGTATGGTTAATTAAACCCTAACCATTAAAGTACACCGGTAACCACTGTCTAGTATTCAGATCTGTATAAAAGTAACTACCTTTACTAAGATTTAAACCATGAACCTTTGTCTCCGAACATCAGCTGTTAAATAGCTGATTTTGTCGACGACTTTACCTCTAGACCAACCCACCGGTGGGTCACTAATGTAAATTTAAATTTAGTGTCACTAGTGCGACACTAATCGTAAATTTCACTACCGTGCAGTTTCTGCATACATTTTGTAAGCTATGGTTAATGCGAGAAAAGTTTCTTCATAAAACTTATGAAGAAATAAATCTGACTTGTAATACTGCCTATAGCTTAATTAGACAACTAGATTTGTTTGTTTTACTGTGATTACCAGCTACCTTATTCCATTGGAACAAATTTTCTACAAATGAATCGCCTTCTTTACTATCGCTGTCACCGGCGTCTTCACCATAAATCTCACTATTATCTACCTAACCGTTTCGTTTTTTTACCAGGTGTCAACAAAACTGTTGAAAAATACCTTCTTCGCGTCTTTCATTTCCTTCTTTATTTTTCGAATTGTGGAAGGAGAAACATCACAGTAGTTAGCCACTCACTCATGGCTTTTGTTAAGAGCCATTGAAAGGCATTTTTGTTTAGTTTCAAATTAACAGCATTTCATTACGCTGCATATTAGATTTCGTTCGGCACTGTGAATAATAATAATAATAATTTTTTTTTTGATGTTCAGGGCTCCCACACTCCCCTACACCCTGTCGTCTCCTCCCACAGAGTGGTGTGCAGCCAGGCACAGAAGTCCATCAGCAAGTAGAACGGCAAACAGCCTTAATATACTCCTTGCTATAATGATTCATTCTGCCCATAACAGACAGGTGGAGTGTCAATTTTATTACACTCAATCTGTTATTTGCAGGGCTAAAAAAAATAGTTCTCTTTCTTATCACATGGTCAGCCAATTAAATGAGTGAAGCATTTAACAACAGAAGAGGTAGAGGTGTACTGTGCCACTAATCAGAGTTGTCTCCTCTGAAAGTAATGAATTTCATTATACAGTTGGACCCTGTGGTGAATGAAGTGAAGGTGTCGTTTGCAGAGTGGAAAATATGTGCTTTTCAGAGGGCCCGGTATGCTGATAAGCGTACTTTTCCACTCGGTGAGTTGTGGCAATAGTAAACCACGTCACTTCTCGTTTTACTTAGTAAAACCTCTACAGGTTCAAACCAGCCTTTTGGCTGATGACCTAAACAACACAAATGATTCATTATATCATATTTAACCACTCCTATTTATTATTATCATTTCCAAATTTTCCAAATCATATATCAACATAAGTATTCACGAAGAACGTTTGCAGACACGAAGACATGAACATAGACACACATAACACGCACGTACAAAAGGGCTTCAACATAAAAACATAAATTATATCAACATACTATCACAGTCAGTTACGTCAAATCACATTCTTCAGTAATTCCACCTTAAAAATTTCAATTTTCCAGTTAAAAAAGAAATACTAATAATAATAGTAGATTGGTGCAAAACCTTTATAATAAAAAATGTTTATCTTTAAATGCCAAAATTAAACGTTACAATACAGTAATAAAACCAACAATTTTATATGCCAGTGAGACCTTGACACTTAACAGGAAAATAGACATGCAAAGCTTAAAGAAGGAAGAAAGAAAAATAATTAGGAAAATTCTTGGACCTAGATGGACCGAAAAGGCGTACAGATTACAGAGAACGTCGAAAATTGAAGAATATTTCAACATAGAGACAGGCATGAGGAAAAGACGCCTTCAATTTTATGGCCACATTATGAGGCTTCCTGACAATAGACTTACAAAGAAAATGGTAAAATATGTATCATCACTTGTTAATGGGGGGGAATAGATATAAAATGTTAAAAAAGATTTACAATTGGCCAAAATCACCAAAGAAAAAATTCTCATACGGGACAATTTTAGAACAAAAGTTAAAAAATGGGAGGTTAAACCAGAGACAAAAGCTCCAAGAACCGGAACAAAGTGGAGTGAACAAAGAAAAGCTGAATTCTCACAAAGAATGAAAAACTGGTGGGCAGATAAAAAGGACAAGAAATTCCAAAAACAAACCAGATTTACTTAGCGTCTTCCACTTCGGGAGCTTTACCACTTATAATAATAATGATAATGATAATAATAATCATAATAATAATAATAATAATAATAATAATAATAATAATAATAATAATAATAATAATAATAATAATAATAATTTATTTATTTTTAATTCCTAATTTGTGTACGTTGCAATCTGTTCAATTGAGAACAATAAGCAACCCCATCACCCAATCAGATGAGGATGATATGTATGACGTGTAAATGAGGTATAGTCTTGTACAGACTCAGGCCAACCATTCCTGAGAGAGTATGGTTAATTGAACCCCAACCATCAAAGTACACCGGTAACCACAGTCTAGCATTCAAATCCGTATAAAAGTAACTACCTTTATTAGGATTTGAACCAGGAACCTTCATCTCCGAAAATCAGCTGTTAAACAGCTGATTTTGGCGACGACTACCTCTAGACCTACCCGGTGGGTTTATAATATTATAGTGAATATTTATACACATTTACTTATAAATAACGCAGTGTTTTATTAATCTTGAACATAAACAAAACATTTAAACAGTGCTCTAAGCATAAATCCTTACCTGTTTAGTTTGTTTCAAATTCATATCATGCAATAAAATAAAAATGCAAGTGGTAGGCCAAAGCCTAAGTATTCAGCCTAATGATTATTAGCATAATGATATTAGCCTATGTATTCAGCCTAATGATTATTAGCCTAATGATATTAGCCTATGTATTCAGTCTAATGATTATTAGCCTAATGATATTAGCCTATGTATTCAGCCTAATGATATTAGCCTATGTATTCAGCCTAATGATTATTAGCCTAATGATATTAGCCTATGTATTCAGCCTAATGATATTAGCCTATGTATTCAGCCTAATGATATTAGCCTATGTATTCAGCCTAATGATATTAGCCTATGTATTCAGCCTAATGATATTAGCCTATGTATTCAGCCTAATGGTTATTAGCCTATGTATTCAGGCTAATGATTATTAGCCTAATGATATTAGCCTATGTATTCAGCCTAATGATTATTAGCCTAATGATATAAACTCCTCAAGGAACGCATGTCCATGAGTGACTTGAGTGCTCCAATTGGGGCGTAAATAAAAAAAATTAGCCTATGTATTCAGCCTAATGATATTAGCCTAATGATATTAGCCGATGTATTCAGCCTAATGATTATTAGCCTAATGATATTAGCCTATGTATTCAGCCTAATGATTATTAGCCTATGTATTCAGCCTAATGATTATTAGCCTATGTATTCAGCCTAATGATTATTAGCCTAATGATATTAGCCTATGTATTCAGCCTAATGATATTAGCCTATGTATTCAGCCTAATGATTATTAGCCTAATGATTTTAACTCCTCAAGGAACGCATGTCCATGAGTGACTTGAGTGCTCCAATTGGGGCGTAAATAAAAAAATAAAATTAGCCTATGTATTCAGCCTAATGATATTAGCATAATTATATTAGCCTATGTATTCAGCCTAATGATTATTAGCCTAATGATATTAGCGTATGTATTCAGCCTAATGATTATTAGGCTAATGATATTAGCCTATTTATTCAGCCTAATGATTATTAGCCTAATGATATCAGCCTATGTATTTAGCCTAATGATTATTAGCCTAATGATATTAGCCTATGTATTCAGCCTCAATTCCTCATACCGCTGGGTTAATAAAAACAATGAATAAGTTTTTCTGATCTTGTATCAATTGAGAAAGATCGGTCCTCATATGTTGCTTTCTCAAGTCCATACAGCTGCCTCTCTAAGTAGGTCTAATATTCAGATGAAAGCGGTGATTTCAGTCACGTCTAAATTAAAACAAATAAATCCTCTCTCAATGACATTTATTTATAAAACAGTAAACTTAAACGTGTTATTAATTAATTAAGGCTTACCTATTTCTATACAACGAGTTATTGTAATGTTTTTAATAGGGCGATGAAAATAATCGTTTTGAGTTTTAGAATTACAACACTACGTGCAGTAACAGTAGATTCACTGTTGCGTAAATAACCTTACTTATAATAGGCCTAATGCCCCTTCCCTTCCATCGGTCATCTCGTTCATCCACCACTTCCACTTCCACTTCCACCAAAGTGGAAATGAACCTTTTATGTCTCGGTGTTTATTTTTATCCCGGGAATTATATACACTCTGTAAGAATAGAATTTCATAATAAAAGACAAAATGAAAATTTTCAAATGAATTCAGTTGAATTTTAAACGATCTATATAATATCTATCTTAAATATTACTACAGAGAATTTCGAAAATAAATGACGTCTATAATTTATTATAGACAGTTCGGAAAGATTCAATGCAGTAGTCGCTTTGAATTGGTGAATTTTTTCACCGTTACGTTGGTTGCCCTGTGCTGTGTTAAATTTTTTTTTCTAACCAGGAGACTCCAAAAGGGAGTATAGGACATTTCAAGATAAAACTGATTGGTTGCGGTTGTGTTTTATTTAATAGAGCGACAGTGGACTGTATTGCGGTAATATAAATTTAATGATATAATATATGCGAAGTAAAATATAATGAAAACTTGACTTACCCTTTTTTCCAAGACAAGGACAAATAAAATAAAAGGAATACCACCTGCGCAGGGATAAGGTAGGCTACAGGGAGTTTCCAAATTGCGGTGTTCCGAATTCACGGTTATCAGAACAGCGGTCATAAAGCGGTTTAACGAGACAGCGGTAACAAATAGCGACGCGTACGGCACGACACTCACTCATCGACTGTACGGAGTTATCTGCTACCTATATTTATTGCCAATAGCGGCGATAACAAATATAATTTAATTATCGGGCCTAAACACTGATAAACTGAAAGTTTATCACCAATGATAAATTCATCACTTACCACCAAAAATTTGTTTCGCTACTGTTTACTTCAATAGGTTTGTCATGAACCCCATTGAATCATATAACACACAAAATAAAAAATAAAAAAATAAAACATGATAAATTCATCACTTACCAATAATTTTTTCCTGCTACTGCTTAACTCAGTAGGCTTGTCATGAACCCCTTTGTATCAAATAGCACAAAATATTTGTTTAATTACAAGTTAAATACTTTTCAACCAAAAACTATTCAGAAAGGAATTCGTGCACACTGTAAAATGTAAAATGTTTCATCAATCAAATATTGTTTTAGCTTTTTGTTAAAATGACTTAAATTGTCACAACTTTTTAAACCTTGAGGCAATTTATTGATGTATTTTCTACCTGCATAAGTTGGTTTTTGTTCAAACAATTTAGTGTTGTGATTAGCAACATAATAATCGATTCTGTTTCTTGTGTAGTGGTTGTGAACATCTAAATTCTGTAAAATGGTAGTTTTCTTTACGTACATTATCACTTCAAAAATGTACAAAGAAGGAACTGTGAGCAATTTCAGCTCTTTAAATAAAAAAATCTGGTGTGAAACACTCACACAACTTTCTCTTCCCAATGCAAATAATTAACAATAAACCTAACAATAGCAAAAAAACATTAGAAATAAACAAAAAATTAACCTCAATAAACATAACCTAATTTTAATCATGAGTGAAAGACGCAAAATGAAAATCAACCTCAGTTTGCTTTAAAATACGGAAAATCACTCTTTCACACTAAACTACTCACTGTAGAGAAAAATGCTGTAAATAAAAGTTGTAGATCTTTTAATTTTCTATAAATTTTATTATATACCTTTTTGTCATAAAATGCATACTGAGGCCGAAATCTTAAAAAAAATCGATTTTCACACGTTTTCGTGAGAAAAAACAGAAAATCGCTAATTACCGCTAAACTAAGCGTTATACAAAAAAATGTTTGAAATAAAAGTTGTAGAATTTTATATTTTCTACATTTTTTATTAATTCAATTTTTGCGCTATAATACATATTAAAGCCGTAATCTTAAAAAAAAAAACACTTTTTTTCCGAGAAAACACCCTCACCAAGAATTTCAGCAAACATGGCGCCTACCCTATCTTGTAGAAAATTAAAAAACATTAAGTAAACCAGGCGATTTTAACAAAAATCGTAGGACCAGTTTTTGAGAAAATCGCAAAAAAGTGAAAAAATATACGAATAAACTACTACTTCCGGTTGACCGATTTTGATGAAAATGGTCGTGTCGGGTCCGGTAGTGGTATGTAACTTAAGTTTCAAGTTTGAAGTTCGTACAATGTTCCGTTCTTTGGATATTTTGTACACACACACACACACACACACACACACACACACAGAGAGAGAGAGAGACCAATCGCTAAAAACATGTTGTTGTTGGGTTGAGGGGTCTGTTTAAGTGTGTATATTCGGGTGAAGAGTGTATTTGTTGTGATCGACATGAAAACAATACTTTCCTTCCTATACATTCATATAGGCAAGGGAAAATAAAAAGTGATCGTTATTCTACTGAGATTTGGTGAACAGAATCCATAAGTCAATTAACACAAATGGAAATGAGTAACAAGATGGCGCCACAGCACACACATCTAACATTTCAATGGCTTTCTTCTTGCGTAATGTTTTTGATGAAAAAATCATTTACAAGAATTTGTCACCCGATCTGACTCCCTCAGATTACTTTTTTGGGGGGGGGGTGGTCTGCGAAGCAAGCAATTTATCGCAACAGACCACACACGATTCATAAACTAAAAACTCCAATTACCGCATGAATTATTAAGAATCAATAAATAATAGAATGGGATGTTTACAAAACGACATATATAGGGTGATTCAAAAAGAGCGCCGGTTTTGATATATCAAATTAAGAGATTTATTTTATTGAAAAACTGAAAATAAATACATCAACAAGTTCATCTTACCTTCCGATTTCATGTATGAAAAATGATGTCATGCATGTGTCCTTCTCTACTGCGCTGGCACGCATCAACTCTGTCCATGAAATTGGATATTACTGCACGACAAGTTTCGACTTCCATTTGCCCGATAACCCGTCGAATTTCCTCCTTCAAGTCATTGATGTTTCGGGGTTTATTGGCATACACCAATGACTTCAGATGACCCCAAAGATGAAAGTCACAAGGCGTCAAGTCACACGACCTTGGTGGCCATTGATGGTCGGAATTACGAGAAATGATGCGATCCTGGAACCGTTCACGGGGCAACAACATTGTTTCTCGTGCAGCGTGACAGGTGGCACCATCCTGCTGAAACCACAACTCGTCAATGTCCATTCCATCCAAATGACGCCACAAAAACTCCCTAATCGTCGTACGGTATCGGTCTCCATTTACTGTCACGGCTTGTCCTTCTTGATTTTCAAAAAAGTAAGGGCCGATGACACCGCCCGACCAAAAGCCGCACCAAACTGTCACTCGCTGTGCATACATTTCCCTTTCATTAACCACGCGAGGGTTTTCTAAACCCCACATACGGCAGTTCTGTTTATTAACAAAACCGTTTAAGTGGAAGTGCGCCTCATCACTGAAAATGATTTTGTTTGCGAAGGTGTCATCATCCTGCCGTTTTCTCAATACCCAGTCAACAAACTGTCGTCTCTTCTGGTGGTCTGCCACTTTCAAATGTTGCGTCAACTGAATTTTATACGGGTGATATTGGAGATCGCACCGAAGAATTATCCGTACAGAAGAACATCTTAAACCCAATTGTTGAGAACGGCGACGTATTGATTTTGCTGGGCTAACAGCCACACTGTCACGAACCAACGCAACGATCTGCTCAGTTCGGCCAGAACGACGACGTCCAGAACTTTTAAGGTCGACTGTCGAACCCGTCTCAAAAAACTTTTTCATGAGCCCGCGAACTGTTGATTCATTCGGTGCTTCATTACGTCCTAGAGTAACGCGAAGTCGCCTGACAGTAGCCGCATAACTCTCTCCACTCTGGTAAAATGTTTTGACGATTAACACTCGTTGTGCAATAGTAAACTTCTCCATGGTTAGACACAGACTGCGAGAGTACTACACTGCGAACAAGAGAAACTACAACTGAATCGTCAATCGGAATGTTCTCCGAAATAGAAATGAGGTCTAACAATGTTGCCAACCGATAAACAAAAATTTACCAGCCGTTTAAAAACCGGCGCTCTTTTTGAATCACCCGTTAGTAGTTGTAAACATAATGAATCAATGTAAGAGTAAAACTACAACATGATGTCGTGGTTAGAGCTGTCGGTTGCTATGATGTATTTAGGAAAGCACATATTATTACAGTAGCACTTCCACCCCCCCCCCCCTGCACAGTCCAGTCTTACTTTCGCTGACGATCGTCAACTAATATTGCGTGACCAGTACTATACTGCCCGTTGTCAAGCGTTGTGCAGCTGAGAGGTGTATGCATTACGTCACTACTACTACTGTGACAGATTGCGTTAGTAGTAGTAACGTTTTACTTGCATTAAATGTGTTTGTAGTAGTCACGGGTACTATCCAAACTACATAAAGTCCAGCCTCTCTTAGTTTGCTCCTAATGTAAACAAACAATGACGTCACTGAGCATGCGCATTGTATTAAAATGAGTACACGCTAATTGAAATGTAACAACAAATACTTTCAAAATTATTTAAATACAAAATACTTTTAAAAGTATTTTCCTAAATGAAATTGTTAGGCCTACATCATGTCATGACTGATTTTTTTAGTACTTTAAGTACTTATAATTTAAAAAATAATTAACTTAATAGGAATAGGACATCCGTAAAGTCATGGACTATCGCGTGCACCCTGTAGTAGGTGGCTTTTGTTTGTTGACAGTAGGAGCAAACTAACAACGGCTCAACTGTATATTCTGTGTCGCCGACTACAGTGAATAGTGAAAACAACACCCACGTATGTCACCCCACTAGGAGGCAGCCTACTGCTCAGCGAAGAGCAATGAGATGATATGTACAGTGTTATGATGTAACAGCAGTTTGGTACTTCGTCTTTCCTCTTCATCCCCCACCTGCACAAAGCTTAGATTCATACAGTAGCACTTCCACCCCCCGCATAGTCCAGTCTTACTCTCGCTGAAGATCGTCAAATTATATTGCGTTACCAGTACATAACAATAGTAGGTATATATAATAAGGCAGTGATTAAAGTAATTATTTCTTACAGAAAGTTTAGTTATTTCATTTCCAACCCACCGGGTTGGTCTAGAGGTGAAACCGCCACAATCAGCTGTTTACCAGCTGATTTTCGGAGACGAAGG
This sequence comes from Catonia carolina, assembly GCA_035578175.1. Taxonomy (NCBI): domain Eukaryota; kingdom Metazoa; phylum Arthropoda; class Insecta; order Hemiptera; family Achilidae; genus Catonia; species Catonia carolina. The sequence goes on from JAQMRL010000002.1 coordinate 80,628,547, forward strand.
TTCCTGGTTCAAATCCTAGTAAAGGTAGTTACTTTTATACGGATTTGAATGCAAGACAGTAGCTACCGGTGTACTTTGATGGTTGGGGTTCAATTAACCATACTCTCTCAGGAATGGTCGACCTGAGTCTGTAGAAGACTACACTGTCTCATTTACACGTCATACATATCATCCTCATCTGATTGGGTCATGGAGTTGCTTATTGTTATCAATTGAACAGATTGCAACGTACACAAATTAGAGATTACCAAAAAAAAAAAATTCATTTCCATAATTTCTAATGCAGCAACTTTTCGAACACTCTGTATAAGAATAATTTTGTTAACGATTTAATACAGTGTAATGATTTCTCATGTAGGTTGGTGTGATATTAACAACACCGGTATTAAATTTAATAGGATTCAAAGAAGAAGAATAAAATTAGTACGGAGCTTTAGCTAACAACGAGAGAGAATTGTGGGTAGTATTTACATAAACTGTGTTACAGTCCTGTAATCTGTAGAAATAAAATGAATATTTTCCTGTTACAGAGAGATGATGTGAAATGATTGCGCTTCACCTGTTTGTTCTACAGTTATTTAAACGAATAGTTGTGTTTCTTCCACACTATTAGACAATTATTAAAGAACTTAAGTCCCTTCCCGCAACCTCCCCGACCTCAACAACTAATATATTTCACTATCACCTTTCGTTTACATCTCTGTTTAACAGATTCAGCGGTAGAGACTCGCCTAGCAGGTCATTTGTAGGTGGCTGCCTGCCCTCTCATCCAGCCAGCCCCACTTCTCTTTTCTTATCATTTTAAATCATTCCGGAGGGACTCCGCCTGTCGGATATCACTTTGTTACTTTCTCTTGCCTATATGAATATATAGGAAGGAAAGTATTGTTTTCATGTCGATTTTAACAAATACGCTCTTCACCCGAATATACACCTAAACAGACCCCCTCACACCCACACAACTACATGTTTTTAGCGATTGGTCTGTGTGTGTGTGTGTGTGTGCACGCGTGTGTGTATACAAAATATTTCTCAAAAACTGGTCTTACGATTTTTTTTTAAATCCCCTGGTTTGTAGAATTTTTTATGCTCTACAAGATAAAATAGGCACCATGTTTGTTGAAATTCTTGGTGATGCTGTTTTCACGTAAAAAAATTGTTTTTCTAAGATTACGGCTTTAATACGAATTTTAGCGCAAAATACTAAACAGGGTGATTCAAAACTATACGGCAATCTCTTGGGATCTTATTCTATAACTAAAAATAAGAAAAAAAATTCATACAAACATATGCCTGAAAACTCTTAGTTAGCGAGTTACGGCTAGCGAAAAATTTCACCTAGAACTCTGTACCCTCGGCGAAGTAACGCCGTATAAAAATGTTACACGTATTTAAAAAGATACAAATACGATTGTTTCTTATGTTTTTTAATCTGAAAAATTGAATAAAATTGGTTCCAGAGCTGTAAATGCAATACTTTCAGAGATATCTTACATAAGACACAAGAATTGGTGCAAAGAAATAACACATTTTTGTGTTTAACGTAAGATTACTTCCATAAATGGTAAATAAAGGTGTATTTTTTTCTTAAATAAATTTGTAGAAAATTTAATTATGAAAAGATTCATGTGAATTACTCAGGAAAAAATGCATAATAGATATTGAAATTTCACTTTATTTAAAATCAAAACAGACGCACATTCTTAACTGCATAAAATATTAACTAATATGTAGGTAACCCACCGGGTTGGTCTAGAGGTAAAGTCGTCGCCAAAATCAGCTGTTTGACAGCTGATTTTCAGAGACGAAGGTTCCTGGTTCAAATCCTAGTAAAGGTAGTTACTTTTATACGGATTTGAATACTAGATAGTGGTTACCGGTGTACTTTGATGGTTGGGTTTCAATTAACCATACTCTCTCAGGAATGGTCGACCTGAGTCTGTACAAGATTACACCTCATTTACACGTCATACACATCATCCTCATTTCATTGGGTCATGGGGGTTGCTCATTGTTCTAAACTGAACAGATTGCAACGTACACAAATTAGGGATTACAAAAAAAATATGTAGGTTGGGAGTAACAGCTGATCATTTATCAGCTTCATTTCATTTGCGTCTTTTACTCAAGATTAAAATTAGGTTATGTTTATTGAGGTTAGTTTTTTACTTTATTTCTAATGTTTTATTACTAATGTTAGGGGTTTATTGTTAATTATTTGCATTGGCAAGAGAAAGTTGTGTAAGTGTTTCACACCAGATTTTTTAATATTTCCATTGGGTAGAAAAAATTGTGTGTGTGTGTTTCATAAAGGATTTATTACGTTTCTTTGAATACAAAGTGAAAAGTAAGATGCGATTAAATTCTACTAATATTATGATTCGTACAGAAAACTTGGTGTACTTTCAGCGGTGAGATTATCTAAAGTGCAGCCGTCCTTAGTTAGCTCCTCCTTCTGTCAACAAACCAAAGCCACCTACTACAGGGTGCACGCTACACTCCACCACTTTATAGATGTTGTATTCCTATTAAGTTAACTATTTTTTTCACGAAAACGTGTGAAAAATCGATTTTTTTAAGATTTCGGCCTTAGAATGCATTTTACGACAAAAATGTATATAATCAAAGTTATAGAAAATTAAAAGATCTACAACTTTAATTTAAAACATTTTTCTGTACAGAGTCTAGTTTAGCGTGAAAGAGTAATTTTCCGTATTATTAAGCCAAACTGAGGTCGATTTTTATTTTGCGTCTTTCACTCATGATTTAAATAAGTTTATGTTTTTTGTAAATTTCTAATGTTTTATTACTAATGTTAGGTTTATTGTTAATTTTTGCACTGACAAGAGAAAGTTGTGTGAGTGTTTCACACCAGATTTTTTAAATTATAGGTACTTAAAGTACTAAAAACATCAGTCATGATATTATGATGTAGGCTTAACAATTTCATTTAGAAAAATACTTTTAAAAGTATTTTGTATTTAAATACTTTTGAAAGTATTTTGTTGTTACTTTTTAATCAGCGTGTACACTTATTGATATATTGCGCATGCTCAGTGACGTCATTGTTTGTTTACATTAGGAGCAAACTAAGAGAGGCTGGACTATATCCCCATTTGTGGTTGTAACCAGTAATAAACTATAAAAGCCGTCGAACCTTATTTTCTGAACAACCACTTTATACCGGGGTTTAAAAGCTGTAAAGCTAATGGTACCTACAGCAACCTTAACGCATTTTAGTTTTTATAAAAAAAAAGAAACGTTTACAATAAAAACTTCACTAATCAATAATATAAATTGAATAAAATAAAGAAGAAAACTATGGACCGAGTGGAAAATTTATTACTATCCAACTATGGTCTTAAGATACGTGAATTTAATAAGTCTCAATTTAAGCCTTTTTTTACTTTCTCTTGCCTATATGAAGGAAAGTATTGTTTACATGTCGATTTTTCAAAATCGAATTTTCACCGGATCTACATGTTTTCAGACCCCCTGAATCCAAAAAACATGTTTTTAGCTAATGGTGTGTGTGTGTGTGTGTGTGTGTGTGTGTGTGTATCTGTGTATGTATCCAAAATATCTCAAGAACGGAACATCGTACGAACTTGACTTGAAACTTATGTTACATATTACCACCGGACCCGACACGAACATTTTAATCAAAATCGGTCAACCGGAAGTAGTAGTTTATTCGTGTAATTTTTTACTTTTTTGCGATTTCCTCGAAAACTAGTTTTACGATTTTTTTTACACCGCCTCATTTACTAAATTTTTTATGCTCTACAAGATAGGGTAGGTGCCATCTCTGCTGTAATTCTTGGTGAAGCTGTTTTCACGTAAAACAATTGTTTTTTTAAGATTGCGGCTTTAATGTATAGAAAAGCCGGACGTAAACAGAAAAACATATTATAACAATAGCGAGAGTAAAATTAAAAAGTTTTTTTTTATATATTAATTTTGGAAATGAAGATATGTGTAAACATTATTGTTCAAAAGATTAAATCGGATATAATGGAAAGAAAATTATTATAGATTAAAAGCTATTGTTTAAGAGATCTCTATTATTTTCTCTTATAAATTTCTGGCAAAGCTTGTAAGGTATGTGTCAGGAATGCAATTCACGAAAAATAACTTGCCCCTGCTTCAAAAACAAAACGCCGTCCCGTAGCTATCTATATAAACTGAAAGAAGTATTTTTATTCTACAGTTATTATTTCGTGAAAATGAAATTAATTTTCTAAAATTTCTTATCTCAAATATTGAGGTAGTACTAACAAGAAAATACATTTTTTTGTGTTTTCCTTCTTAAAACATGTAAACGCCATGTCTGCTGAAATTCTTGGTAGGCCTGTGCTTTCGTGGGAAAAATGTTTTTACTTTCTCTTGCCTATATGAATATATAGGAAGGAAAGTATTGTTTTCATGTCGATTTTTCGAAATCGAGTTTTCACCGGATCTATACGTTTTCAGACCCCCTGAACCCAAAAAACATGTTTTTAGCGATTGGTCTGTGTGTGTGTGTGTGTATACAAAATATCTCAAGAATGGAACGGAACTTGAAACTTAAGTTTCAACCCTTACCGGACCCGACACGAACATTTTCATCAAAATCGGTCAACCGGAAGTAGTAGTTTATTCGTGTAATTTTTCACTTTTTTGCGATTTTCTCAAAAACTGGTACTACGTTTTTTTTTTTCTGCCCATGACGGACTGGTGGAGTGTCAAATTATTTACACTCAATCTGTTCGTTGCAGGGCTAAAATAAATAGTTCTGTTTCTTATCACATGGTCAGCCAATTAAATGACTGAATCATTTAAGAACAGAAGAGGTAGAGGTGCAAAAGACACTAATCAGAGTTATCTCCTCTGAAAGTAATGAATTTCATTATACAGCCAGACCCTGTGGTGAATGATGTGAAGGTGTCGTTTGCAGAGTGGAAAATATGTGTTTTTCAGAGGGCCCGGCATGCTGATAAGCGTACTTTTCCACTCAGTGAGGAAGGCAACGGTAAACCACCTCACTCCTCGTTTTACTTAGTAAAACCTCTACAGGTTCAAACCAGCCTTTTGGCTGATGACCTAAACAACAACACGTTTTTTTTTTTAATTGCCTTATTTACTTAATTTTTTATTCTCTACAAGATAGGGTAGGCGTCATGTTTGCTGAAATTCTTGGTGAGGTTGTTTTTACGTAAAAAAGTGTTTTTTCCAAGATTACGGCTTTAATATGTATTATAACGCAAAAATTTATATAATAAAACATGTAGAGAATTTAAAATTCTACAACTTTTATTTCAAACATTTTTTTGTATAACGCTTAGTTTAGCGGCACTTAGCGATTTTCTCTTTTTTCTCACAAAAACGTGTGAAAAATCGATTTTTTTAAGATTTCGGCCTTAGTATGCATTTTACAAAAGTGTATAAAAAAATTTACAAAAGTGTATAATCAAATTTATAGGAAATTAAAAGATCTACAAATTTTGTTAATAGCATTTTCTCAACAGAGCTTAGTTTAGCGTGAAACAGTGATTTTCCGTATTTTTAAACCAAACTGGGGTTGATTTTCATTTTGCGTCTTTCACTCATGATGAAAATTAGGTTATGCAACGAAAACAAACAGGAAGTTAGGGAATTCTGCTATCTAGGGAGTAAATAACAAAGGATGGTAGAAGCACAAGTGCTACCAAAAGTAGAATTGCTCAAGCTAGAAAAGCTTTTGAAATGAAAAACAGCTTACTGACTACAAACATTGATTTACACATTAGGAAAAATTTCTTAAAACACTATGTTTGGAGTGTAGCATTATACAGGAGTGAAACGAGGGTGATAGGGGCTGTAGAAAAGAAGAAGATAGAAGCTTTTGAAATGTGGTGTTATAGGAAAATGTTAAAGATTAGGTGGGTGGACGAAATAAGTAATTTAGAGGTTCTTAGGCGAGTGGATGAAAAAAGAAGTATATGGAAGCATCTTACCAAAAGAAGGGATAGGCTAGTGGGGCATATCCTAAGACATCCAGGTATTGGGCTATCAATAAAGGAGGGAGTGAATTGTAGGGGGAGGCAAAGGTTAGAATATAACGGGTGATTCAAAAAGAGCGCCGGTTTTTAAACGGCTGGTAAATTTTTGTTTATCGGTTGGCAACATTGTTAGACCTCATTTCTATTTCGGAGAACATTCCGATTGACGATTCAGTTGTAGTTTCTCTTGTTCGCAGTGTAGTACTCTCGCAGTCTGTCTCTAACCATGGAGAAGTTTACTATTGCGCAACGAGTGTTAATCGTCAAAACATTTTACCAGAGTGGAGAGAGTTATGCGGCTACTGTCAGGCGACTTCGCGGTACTCTAGGACGTAATGAAGCACCGAATGAATCAACAGTTCGCAGGCTCATGAAAAAGTTTTTTGAGACGGGTTCAACAGTCGACCTTAAAAGTTCTGGACGTCGTCGTTCTGGCCAAACTGAGCAGAACGTTGCGTTGGTTCGTGACAGTGTGGCTGTTAGCCCAGCAAAATCAATACGTCGCCGTTCTCAACAATTGGGTTTACGATGTTCTTCTGTACGGAGAATTCTTCGGTACGATCTCCAATATCACCCGTATAAAATTCAGTTGACGCAACATTTGAAAGTGGCAGACCACCAGAAGAGACGACAGTTTGTTGACTGGGTATTGAGAAAACGGCAGGATGATGACACCTTCGCAAACAAAATTGACGCCTTGTGACTTTCATCTTTGGGGTCATCTGAAGTTATTGGTGTATGCCAATAAACTCCGAAACATCAATGACTTGAAGGAGGAAATTCGACGGGTTATCGGGCAAATGGAAGTCGAAACTTGTCGTGCAGTAATATCCAATTTCATGGACAGAGTTGATGCGTGCCAGCGCAGTAGAGGAGGACACATGCATGACATCATTTTTCATACATGAAATCGGAAGGTAAGATGAACTTGTTGATGTATTTATTTTCAGTTTTTCAATAAAATAAATCTCTTAATTTGATATATCAAAACCGGCGCTCTTTTTGAATCACCCTATATAAAGCAAATTACGAAAGATGTAGGGTGTTACAGGTATGTAGATATGAAACGACTTGCGCTAGATAGAACCGCTTGGAGAACTCCATCAAACCAGTCGACAGACTGATGACAAAAAAAAAAACACATTACGGACTAAACAGAAAGTCCTATTTATAAATAACGAGTGCTGAAAGATTTTTTGAATAAATGTGACACGATGATATTTATACGAGGTGTGGCTATTAAATCACAAGACTGACGTCAAAAATTTTATTTTTATTTTATACATCATCACTTATTGTCACCTTCAATATACACTCCTTCTCTATCCCTAAAACGCTCCATGCGAATTTTCCATTTTCGGAAACAGTGCTGGAAGTCATCTTCTATCAGCTCCTTCAGGACACGTGCCGCTTTCTCTTTTACAGCTTCCATACACTCAAATCTTGTCCCTTTTAATGCAGATTTCACCTTCTTAGGGAACAGGTAGAAGTCACGTGGTGCAAGATCTGGTGAATAAGGTGGATGTTCTAACACTGAGATGCTGTGTACTTGGGTAGAAACCTCTTGACAGATAACGCTAAATGAGCTGGCGCAGTGTCTTGGTAGAGAACCCATGATTTGTCCTTCCACATTTCGGGGCGTTTTTTTCCTTTCTCTTTGACCTAGTTTAGAAAGTACCTCAAGGTAGTAATATTGATTAATTGTTTGACCTTCAGGAACCCAGTGAAGGTACACAATCCCATAGATATAAAAAAGAACTCAATCATCGTTGCTTTAAATTTTGTCTAGCTTATTCGAGCTTTTTGGCTCTCGGTGAAGTTCGGCTCTTCCAGTGCATGTATTGGCGCTTCGTTTCCGGATCATAAGCAAAAAACCACGTTTCATCACATGTTATTATCTTCTACCTGTTCCTTATGGTGAAATCTGCATTAAAAAGTACAAGATTTGAATCTGTGGAAGCTGTTAAAGAGAAAGCGGCACGTGTCCTGAAGTAGCTGACAGAAGATGACTTCCAACACTGTTTCCAACAATGGAAAATTCGCATGGAGCGTTGTAGGGATGGAGAAGGAGTGTATATTGAAGGTGACACTAAGTGTTTACGTATAAAATTTAAATAAATTTTTTATAACGTTAGTTTCGTTATTTAATAGCCACACCTCGTACAGACTGTTGAGTGTTACCCACACGAGGATGGCATTAATCTTTCTAGTCGTAAATTTTTTTCTCCATTATAAATACTGAAAAAAGAGATTTAAATTAATAAGAGCAGAATTTAATGAATGATTATCAAGTAAATTTTAATGAAGTAAAAGTTGAATCGTTGAAAATATGGATCGAAGTATGATGAAATGAAAGAAACAAGAGATAGGTGTTTATTTGTAAACGAACCACTCGGTTGCAGTCGGTGGCAAATGTACCGTTTACTGTTTGTTGTTCGCATGGCAACATAGAGTAAAAATGTGAGTCCCTCCCTTCCTCCCAACCCTTCAAACCCTATCCGCCTAGTCTTATAACCTGAATAACTGAAACGGAGAGCCCTTTGACTCGAAACACGGACTCGGTGGTTCGATTCACTGGAGATAAATTCATCAAAGGTGTTTAACTTAAAGCGATAATAGTCAGGCACGCAATCGTATGTGAAAAGATAATCCGTTTCACGCCACCTTCATCTTCGATAAACGTTTCTCATCACACAGCTGATCAAAGGAGCGCAAATAAATCAATCTTTTCTCAGAAAAACTCAAATCATATATCCCCCGTTTCATTTTAAATGAGATATTTTTAAATTTATTCAATTTTTACAAACGTTAACACCTTTATTATTTGTGCACTTGAAATTCTTTACCCTGTGTATATCTTGCCCAGAATTATAACACAATTTACCATGTACTAATGGATTTTTTTACTTTCTCTTGCCTATATGAATATAAAGGAAGGAAAGTATTGTTTCATGTCGATTTTAACAAATACACTCTTCACCCGAATATACACCTTAACAGACCCCCTCAACCCACACAACACATGTTTTTAGCGATTGGTCTGTGTGTGTGTGTGTGTGTGTGTGTGTGTGTGTGTGTGTGTGTGAACAGAATATCTCAAGAACGGAACATCTTACGAACTTGAAACTTGAAGCTTAAGTTACATACCACTACCGGACCAGACGGGAACATTTTCATCAAAATCTGTCAACCGGAAATAGTGGTTTATTCTTGTAATTTATCACTTTTGTGTGATTTTCTCAAAAACTGGTCCTACGATTTTTTTAAAAATCTCTTGATTTAATAAATTTTTTATGTCCTACAAGATAGGGTAGGCGCCATGTTTGCTGAAATTCGTAGAAAGGCTGTTTTCATTTTAAAAAATTGTTTTTTTTTATATATTACGGCTTTAACATCCATTTTAGCGCAAAAATGGATAAAAGTTGTAGATAATTTAAAATCCTACAACTTTTATTCCAAACAGTTTTTTGTATTACGCTTAGTTTAGCGGTAATTGGCGATTTTCTGTTTTTATTCCTCACGAAAACGTGTGAAAAATCGATTTTTAAAAAATTTGGCCTTAGTATGCATTTTACGACAATACTGTATATAATCAAATTTATAGAAAATAAAAGATCTACAACTTTTACAACATTTTTCTCTACAGAGCCTAGTTTAGCGTGAAAGAGTGATTTTCCGTATTTTTAAGCCAAACTGAGGTCGATTTTCATTTTGCGTCTTAAAAAAGGATTAAAAAAGGTTATGTTTATTGAGGTTAGTGTTCTGTTTATTTCTAATGTTTTATTACTAATGTCAGGTTAAATTGGTCATTATTTGCATTGGCAAGAGAAAGTTGTGTGAGTGTTTCACACCAGATTTTTACAAACGTTTACACCTTTATCATTTGTGTATATGAAATACTTCACCCTGTGTTTAATTTGCCCAGAATTAAAGCACAATTTGCCGCCTCCATGTAGTAATGGATAACGCGCTAGTCTCTAAAGCGGAAGGTGCCGTGATCGACTCCCAACTGTTGTGTGTTATTTTTTAAATTAAGAAAAATAGACTGGGCCATGCGGCGGGGGGGGGGGCGCTACTATCCATGTATACGTGACATACTGTCGGACTGAATACCCCCCCCCCACCGCATGGCCCAGTCTATTTTCTAAATTTAAAAAATTCTACCACAACATTGCCCTATCAATATTTCATGTTATTTACATATTTGTGCTAAGTTTTTTGTTGTTGTTGTTTAGGTCATCAGCCGAAAAGCTGGTTTGAACCTGTAGAGGTTTTACCAAGTAAAACGAGGAGTGAGGTGGTTTACCATTGCCTTCCTCACTGAATAGAAAAATACGCTTATCAGCATGCCGGGCCCTCTGAAAAGCACATATTTTCCACTCTGCAAATGACACCTTCACTTCATTCACCACAGGGTCTGGCTGTATAATGAAATCCATTACTTTCAGAGGAGATAACTCTGATTAGTGTCTTTTACACCTCTGCCTCTTCTGTTCTTAAATGATTCAGTCATTTAATTGGCTGACCATGTGATAAGAAACAGAACTATTTATTTTAGCCCTGCAACGAACAGGTTGAGAGTAAATAATTTGACACTCCACCTGTCTGTTATGGGCAGCTAAGTTTTTTATACTGAATAAAACGATAGTTTGCCCGTGACGAACCGAACGATCGAGCGGTTACCGAGATAGCAAGGGTTCACAATATTGTTAATAAATCAACATTTAAATAACTTACGGATTTGAAATTTCGTACACGCTGTAAGAATATAATTTTCGATGTTGGGTTAAAATTTCAAACTTTTCGGTCAAATAATTATCGAGTTACACGCCTCTAAATGCATGAAATTTGTTGCGATTGCGAAAAAACCGGGTCTTTTTTTCTTCCAACCTCAATATTGCGAATACCTTAATATGGCAATTTTTAAATAACATAAAAAATATAGGATTATTATAGGTGAACGCAGAATAAAATGAGCTAAATTTTGATGTAAAGTGTATTGAAATCTGACTCATAGTTTTGGAGATGCTTTGGGTTCAAACTCGGGTGTCTATCATTATTAAACCGATAGTAGTGTCTTTTATATCACCACGTCTTCGGTTGCTAAATGCTTCAGTCACGTATAGTTCAGCCGTTCTTAGTTTGCTCCTAGTGTCAACAAACAAAAGCCACCTACTACAGGGTGCACGCTAGAGTCTGCGACTTTATGGATGTCGTATTCCTATTAAGTTAATATTTTTTAAATTATAAGTACTTCAAACATCAGTCATGATATGATGTAGCCTTAACAATTTCATTTATAAAAAAACTTTTAAAAGTATTTTGTATTTAAATACTTTTCAAAGTATTTTGTTGTTACGTTTTAATCAGCGTGTACACATTTTGATATAATGCGCATGCTCAGTGACGTCATTATTTGTTTAAATTAGGAGCAAACTAACAGAGGCTGGACTGTAATTGGGTGACCATGTGATAAGAAACCGAACTATTTCTAGTAGCCGTGGAACTAGCAGATAAGAGTACAAATAATTTACAACCCCATCTGCTTGTCCTGACCAACAAATCGGGCTAATGCAATTAAAATGTTCGGCTCTATTTATTTATTTATTCCCCATTGCTTACAAAAAATAAATATTAATACAAAATAAATGTTAATTATACTTTGATAATCTAAAAACTAATTTTAATTGGCGGTGGGGAAATTAATCCACCCAACTATGGTTTGCCATGTTCAAGTCAAGGGTAGATCAATTCAGTGCTTCTACTGCAACTACTCTACTACGGTACCAATCTATTAGTGTGATAGTAGACTAATTACAACTACATGTCAGTTACTTAAATACTAATTAACTACTAAGACATTTTTATTTAAAAAAAATGCTGTTATACAGGGTGATTCACGAAGATATGCAGAAACTTTGGAAGCCCATTTTACATGTAAAAATAATGAAAAAAGATCATATAAACATGGGTCCGGAAATGCTTCGTTTCCGAGTTACGGCTAGCGAAAGTTTCAGCTCACCAGGTGAAATGAGGTCTTCCTGGAATTCTGGTAAGGTAGATTAAGGGACGAATTCAATCATTTCTTATGGTTTTTGATCTGATAAATTGAATAAAACAGGTCCCAGAACTGTAAGTTAAATAGTTTTTAAGAAAACCAGTGTCAAATGCAAAAAATGGAGTGAAAAACACATTTTTTCATCTTTGGGCAAGAATAACTTTGTTATTTCACCAAGAAACAGTTAAATGTTTCAATAAATCATGTAGAAAATTTTATTCTGAACAAACCGGTGTAAATTAAGTACACAGAAAGCGAATAGTTTTTGAGAAAACCAGTGTCAAATGCAAAAAATGGAGTGAAAAAAACACATTTTTTATCTTAGTTTTTCCGGTTAATTTTACTTTGTACTCTTATGAATAAAAATTCATTTAATCAAACATCTATTCGCTTTCTGTGTACTTAATTTACACCGGTTTGTTCAGAATAAAATTTTCTACATGTTTTATTCAAAAATTTTAACTGTTTCTTGGTGAAATAACAAAGTTATTCTTGCCCAAAGATGAAAAAATGTGTTTTTCACTTAATTTCTTGCATTTGACACTGGTTTTCTTAAAACCTATTTAACTTACAGTTCTGGGACCTGTTTTATTCAATTTATCAGATCAAAAACCATACGAAATTATTGAATTCGTCCCTTAATCTACCTTACCAGAATTCCAGGAAGACCTCATTTCACCTGGTGAGCTGAAATCCAGGCGAAACTTTCGCTAGCCGTAACTCGGAAACGAAGTATTTCCGGACCCATGTTTATATGAACTTTTTTCATTATTTTTTCATGTACAATGAGCTCCTAAAGTTTCTGTATATCTTCGTGAATCACCCTGTATAATACATGTACAAATGAAAAATAAAACAAACAATATAATATGCAAGGTAAAAGAATTTATTAAAAAATAGAAAATTAGCAATCCTGTTCCACCCGAATTCCTTATACGCTAGCAATCAAGTAAGCTGCCATATATACCACATCTTATTTATTTAGTTAATTAGAAAGTTATTTATCATTCAAAGATTAACATCAACCGTAAAACCTCGTTTGTCCGGCCCTCGTTGATCAGGATCCGGATAATCCGGATCAGATTTGTAGATTTTTTAAAATTCCATGTTTACATGGATAACAATTTTTTAACGATGATAGCAAGAACTTAACGGTAAGTTCGCTAAATAATAGATTTTTATTAAGGTAATAAAAATAATAGGACTCATAGATAATAATAATAGATAATAGATAATAGACAATAATAGATAATAGGACTCCCAAAAAACTGAAAAAAGGCCACTGAAATATAAAATAAAATAAAAGAGCCGCTCTTAAACCCACTTGTCCCTTAATTTAAATTTTCCACAAATAACTTCTAATAATAAATTACCTCCTTTCAAGTCCCAGTTCCAATGTCCCACAAACCAGAATCCTATTTCCTATTTAAACTATAAAATTCCCCCTAAATTTCTTGAGGTTGCAATTATTCTGTTATATTGTTCCCCGAGCGACCAGGTGTTCCTTAACACGATGTCGCCATCATAGGGCTTCTTAGCCCTCTCAACCAGGATTCAGGATTCAGGATTCAGATTTTTATTTTGAATAAATGTAGCCTACAGTTCCTGCATAAATTGTTCAATAAAATCGAGCGGTTAATGTCAAACAACACTAACATCTACGAAAACACCATTTATTTACCATTTACCATTTACCATTTACCATTTACCATTTACCATTGCTGTTGTTGTTGTTGGTAAGGTCAACAGCCGGAAGGCTGGTTTGAACCTTTTAGACGTTTTACTAAGTAAAAACAAGGAGTCAGGTGGTTTACCATTGCCACAACTCACCAAGTTGAAAGAGTATGCTTATCAGGATGCCAGGCCCTCCGAAAAGCACCCACTTTCCACCCTGAAAATGACACTTTCTTCATTTCATTCATCACAGGGTGTTGCTGTATAGTGAAATTCATTACTCTCAGGTGAGATAACTCTCAGTAGTGTGTTTTACACCTCTACCTCTTTTGTTCTTAAATAGTTCAGTCATAATTGGCGAAACAGATCTATTTTATGTAGCACTGGAACCAACAGATCGAGTGCAATTAATTTATTTACCCACTCCATCTGCCCGTTATGGGCACATTTACCATTAAGTAATAAATTAAATTACACTAAATTTATAGTTGACTACAATCATGTATAAATAACTGAGATATTAGGAAGAAAGAGAATCAGATTAGAAGTAGTTTTTTCGCTCTCCTGAAAAATATTAAAAAATAGGTTTTTGTAGATTGTGTTGTTTGACATTAACCCCTCGAAATTAGGGTAATAAAATGCTTTTTTTTCAGTTTAAGAAAGCTTTACTAGATTGTCAATCCAGCTGAAGTACAGTATTCAGATGAATTGAAGTCCCCTAGCCGTGGGAGTGAGAGAATGCATAACGCTCTCACTCGCACAAGCCATACGCGCCGTTCCAATAACATTGTCGTATAATTTCACTCATTGTTGTAAGCAAGCGTTTATGCACGCAGTAAACTAACAAGCAAGATAACGGCTGTAGTATGTTTTCAGATCTGGATTGTAACGGTAAAGAACTTTGAGCGCATGCGTAGTTATGCCACATATCTCCCTCTCACTCGTTCGGCTATGGGACATTAGTTCGTCTGATACCTATATTAACGATAAAGTGTTTGCGTGACTTCATTCAAACTCCACACGTGTTTCAAACAGAAGACAGTGGACAAATTCTTTATTAAGATATGATGTGAAAAGTTATTTTTATATTTTTCAATGGCTTTTAAACAATTCTGTGTAATTTTGTTATCAAAACTTAGTTTTTTTATCGTAATAAACAGTAAATTTGCTGAACAAAAATTTGTTTTGCTTATTACCCATATTGGCCGGATTTTCGATTTTCCGGATTACCTTTGGTCTCAGTCAGTCCGGATAAACGAGGTTTTACTGTACTTCAAAATGAAAAAAATATTGATAAATGTGTACAATAGGTGATTTTCTTAGAATTTTAATGTTCGATGCAGGAGTATATGTTTAAGAAGATTCTTGTAGCTATTGTTGGGTTGCGTTGACAGTTGAAATTTGTCACCCTCGTCTTCTTCGTATCGTCGACAACGAACCAGACTTAAATTAACTGGACCATTGTCGCGAGACTAGAACCACGGAGGCGACTTCACTCATCATCTTGCGTCTTTCTTTCTCCTAGATCTAAAACTTATACAGTTCAGCCTTTCTTAGTTTGCTCCTACTGTCAACAAACAAAAGCCACCTACTACAGGGTGCACGCTAGAGTCTGCCACTTTACGGATATCGTATTCCTATTAAGTTAAATATTTTTTAAATTATAAGTACTTAAATTACTAAAAACATCAGTCATGATGTATGCTTAACAATTTCATTTATTAAAATACTTTTAAAAGTATTTTGTATTTAAATACTTTTGAAAGTATTTAGTTGTTACTTTTTAATCAGCGTGTACACATTTTGATATAATTCGCATGCTCAGTGACGTCATTACTTGTTTACATTAGGAGCAAACTAAGAGAGGCTGGACTGTAGAATAGTGCAGTGGTACAAATTGATTTGCTATTGAGCTAAGAGTACTCTATCTACGCTAAGAGTACTTCGACGTAGGCAACCACCAGTACAAGTGAGCATGCGTATTAATTAAAAATAAACACAGCATGATCAACAAACAACAATTCCATATAACACTGATTCGTTCTAAGCTTAGTATAATAAAAACACGTTCAATTCATTTGTTAAAAACTGTTTTATAAATTGAACATTAGTTTACCATTAATAACTAAAACTTTTACTATTGTTACTCTTACATTGTTATTTTTCGTTACATTATTTACTATTATTAAATTATTATTTATGATTAGTAGGTTTTTATTATAGACTCAGTTTTATTTTATTTTTCGTCACAAGTAATTTAAGACTAAAATGCGCTTGAATTATAACGAGAGTAAACCATTCCAATTGTTGTTGATTGTTTATCATTTCAATTCGTTTATTTCATATCATTTAAATTAATGTCTGTGACTAGTTTAATACAACTGTTTGTACGTTCCCGTGTTTAACTCATTTTTAGTTTCATCAGTTATCTTTTGGTATTGTATCGGTTCGTTTCGATTTTCTTCGGAGACTGAAGTTGAAAAGTTTTGTAAGCTGTATTTTGTTAACATGCGTGATTGTGAATGTGTTGAGTTTTTGAAACATAAAAGCGGTAAACATTAAAAAATAGAAAAAAATTGTTTTGTTAAATGTAACGGTTAAAGTAATTAATTAAGGAGTCTCTTTATGAAACTACAATAATTACAAGTAATCTGAACGGTATAATTGAAAACGCTTAAAGGATAATGTTTATTTTAGCTGGATGTAGATATTTTTATGATGGAACGTGTGGTGCATGGTAATATTGTCAGGGGGAGAGGTAGATACGCGTCAACTAGTGTGAAACTTTCGTTTACAATCTATAGGCGCGCGCATGCCTCGCGCAGAGTGCTCTTACAGTAAGTAGATGGACTATAGATACTCAAGTCACGAGATTGCCTTCTGCATATGGATAAGCTGTGGGAAGAAAAGTGAAAATTTAACAGTGCTGCCAACCTCAACAGAGAGACTTTACTCGCACATTTCACTACCGATTAGTTTCTAGATACTTTTTGTAAGCTGTCGTTTATTCCCAGAAAATATTGTTTTCATAAACCTTATAACTTATAAATGTTGTTTAGGTGATCAGGTGGAAGGCTGGTTTGAACCTGTAGAGGTTTTACTAGGTAAAACGAAGAGTCACGTGGTTTACCGTTCCCACAACTCACTGAATGGAAAAGTACGCTTATCAGCATGCCGGGCCCTCTGAAAAGCACATATTTTACACTCTGCAAATGACACCTTCACTTCATTTACCACAGGGTCCAACTGTATAATGAAATTCATTACTTTCAGAGTAGATAACTGTGATTAGTGTCACAGTACACCTCTACCTCTTCTGTTCTTAAATGATTCAGTCATTTAATTAGGTGGCCATGTGATAAGAAACCAAACTATTTATTTTAGCCCTGCAACGAACAGATTGAGTGTAAATATTTTGACACTCCACCTGTCTGTTATGGGCTGTATAGTTTTGTGTGTACTGCATACCCCTCCGACCTATAGTTAGTTGTATAGTCAGAGTGTTGTTGAAAATAGACAACACCCATTGTACTATTTTGTAGGCATGCTGTTCCATTGTTGATTACATACGCTGCACTATTGCAGTACATATGTACTGCAATAGTGCAGCGTATAATGTCAGCAATGGAATACAATGCCTACAAAATAGTACAACGGGTGTTGTCTATTTTCAACAATACTCTGACTATACATCTAACTATAGGTCGGAGGGGTATGCGGGGACGAAGTTATGTATGCGCATGCGTAGTCCAGCGCTCACGCAATTGGCTTGGTATTTACCAATATGAAAAATATCAAACAGTTCACAGAAAAAAAGTGGCAGCTTTAGAACTTTGATCGCATTTTTTTATAACTGTGCTTTGCTACATAGCATAAGATTAAAGAAGCATACATTGCATAAGATTTGAAGTTTGATAACTTAATCCATTAAGCTTTTCAATTTATTACAAAAGATCACTAAAATCTTAAAGATTAATCGAAATAAAACTAATAAAAAGCTGATAAGTAAGAAAAGGTCGATAATAATAATAACAAAAATAAATAAAATTACTAGTAAACTAGTAACTCTAGAAAATAATAATTAAACGAATAATTATTTTAATTAATTATTAATATTAGTAAAAATCTGGTGTGAAACACTCACACAACTTTCTCTTGTCAATGCAAATAATTAATAATAAACCTAACATTAGTAATAAAACATAAGAAATAAACAAAAAACTAACCTCAACAAACATAACCTTATTTTAATCATGAGTGAATGATGCAAAATGAAAATCAACCTCAGTTTGGCTTAGAAATACGGAAAATCACTCTTTCTCTCTAAACTAGGCTCTGTAGAGAAAAATGCTTTAAATAAAAGTTGTAGATCTTTTAATTTTCTATAAATTAAATTATATACATTTTTGTCGTAAAATGCATACTAAGGCCGAAATCTTAAAAAAATCAATTTTTCACACATTTTCGTGAGAAAAAAAACAGAAAATCGCAAATTACCGCTAAACTAAGCGTTATACAAAAAATTGTTGGAAATAAAAGTTGTAGAATTTTTAATTCTCTACAACTTTTATTATATAAAGTTTTGCGCTAAAATGCATATTAAAGCTGTAATCTTAAAAAAACAACGTTTTTACGTGAAAACAGCCTCACCCAGAATTTCAGCAAACATGACGCCTACCCTATCTTGTAGAGAATAAAAAATTGAGTAAACCAGTTGATTTTAAAAAAAATCGTGGGACCAGTTTTTGAGAAAATCGCAAAAAAGTGAAAAATTACACGAATAAACTACCACTTCCGGTTGACCGATTTTGATGAAAATGTTCGTGTCGAGTCCGGTAGTGGTATGTAACTTAAGTTTCAAGTTTCAAGTTCGTACGATGTTCCGTTCTTGAGATATTCTGTTCACACACACACACACACACACACACATACGCACATACACACACACGCGCACACACACACACACACACAGACCAATCGCTAAAAACATGTTTTTTGGGTTCAGGGGGTCTGAAAACGTATACAGGGTGATTCATGAAGTTCTCCCCCCACTTCTACAGCACATTGTACTAGTAAAAATAATGAAAAAATGTTATATAAACATAGGTCCGAAAACGCTTCGTTAGCGAGTTACAGCTAGCGAAAGTTTCGCCTGGATTTCAGTTCACCAGGTGAAATGAGGTCTTCCTGGAATTGTGGTAAGGTAGATTAAGGGGCGAATTCAATCATTTCTTATGGTTTTTGATCTGATAAATTGAATAAAACAGGTCCCAGAACTGTAAGTTAAATAGTTTTTGAGAAAACCAGTGTCAAATGCAAAAAATGGAGTGAAAATCACATTTTTTCATCTTTGGGCAAGAATAACTTTGTTATTTCACCAAAAAACAGTTAAAAATTTTCAATAAAAAATGTAGAAAATTTTATTCTGAACAAACCGGTGTAAATAAAGTACACAGAAAGCGAATAGTTTTTGAGAAAACCAGTGTCAAATGCAAAAAAATGGAGTGAAAAAAACACATTTTTTCATTTTAGTTTTTCCGGTTAATTTTACTTTGTACTCTTATGAATAAAAACTCATTTAATCAAACATCTATTCGCTTTCTGTGTACTTAATTTACACCGGTTTGTTCAGAATAAAATTTTCTACATGTTTTATTGAAAAATTTTAACTGTTTCTTGGTGAAATAACACAGTTATCCTTGCCCAAAGATGAAAAAATAAGTTTTTCACTCCATTTTTTGCATTTGACACTGGTTTTCTTAAAAACTATTTAACTTACAGATCTGGGACCTGTTTTATTCAATTTATCAGATCAAAAACCATAAGAAATGATTGAATTTGCCCCTTAATCTACCTTACCACAATTCCAGGAAGACCTCATTTCACCTGGTGAACTGAAATCCAGGCGAAACTTTCGCTAGCTGTAACTCGCTAACGAAGCGTTTTCGGACCTATGTTTATATAACATTTTTTCATTATTTTTACTAGTACAATGTGCTGTAGAAGTGGGGGGAGAACTTCATGAATCACCCTGTAGATCCGGTGAAAACTCGATTTCGAAAAATCGACATGAAAACAATACTTTCCTTCCTATATATTTATATAGGCAAGAGAAAGTAAAAATAGTGATACTAGTTAATTATTTAAGGTGGTAGTCAACTCAAGAAGATGATTTTTTTTAAATTTTGATTGTTTTTTGCATTTATTTGAAGTTTAAAATTTTCTGAAATACAGCATGTGTTTACTTTGTTTGGATGTTGACAAAAAGTTATAAAAATATTTGCTTAAAATAAAGCTCACTAGCAAGGTGGTTGAAATTATTCCTTTAACTTTTAAGTTTTCCGGAAATGTGGTTTTTGCATGATTGTACATTCTTGGGAATTAAATATTCTGGTTTTTATCGGGAGTAATTTTTGATGATTTTTTTTTCAAATGTTCATAATTTCTTGCTCGATTATCTGACGAATGATTATTACAAAGAAATTTAGTTAAAAAATAATTTGTGAATGCATGAAATAAATGTTTTTGAAAATATGGTTTTTCTCCAATTAATTTCTTGTAAGAAGAAATATACAGCAACAGATAATAGACAGTAATTTTCTGCATTTTTTAGCACAAGAATCATGTTGATATCTTTCTTGGTTCCTCAGATATTTGATTCCCCGTAAAAGCCCGCTTTTCCACCCCCACTCTTATATTAGGGACTGTAATTATTTTTTTGGCCTAGTTCAAGTGGTAGGTCATTAATAGTAAATTACTCTTTCATTTAAAATATATAATGATACATTATAGCCTGTAGTTTTCATTTTCATTTTCTGGTTTGGATTCCCCCTTAACTAAATAACTAAACTAAATAATATAATAACTAAACATAACTAAATAATACGAAAACTATTTAATAATTGAATGGTAACAACAGAAAAACGTTGCAACTGACAATATTTACAAAAGTGAAGTTTCAGTGAAATACGTTTTTTAAATCCTCTATTTGATCATAAAAGTGAAATATTAAATTTCACTTTTATGATGAAAATTCTTGAAATAAACTCGTCATCCAGTGAAAAATTGTTATACAGCTAAGAATCAGATGGTATATTTTACTTCTTTGTTTTTGTAACTTGCAACGTTTTTCCGTTGACCCATTCAATTAACTATTAATTATATTTTGTTTCGTCTTGTAATTATAGTAAATATTGTACTATAATTACAAACATTTTGTTGTTGTTTAGGTCAACAGCCGAAAGGCTGTTTTGAACCTGTAGAGGTTTTACTAAATAAACCGAGGAATGAGGTGGTTTACACATTGCCTTCCTCACTGAGTAGAAAATTACGCTTATCAGCATGCCGAGCCCTCTAAAAAGCACATATTTTCCACTCTGCAAATGACACCTTCACTTCATTCACCACAGGGTCTACCTGTATAATGAAATTCATTACTTTCAGAGGAGATAACTCTGATTAGTGTCACAGTACACCTCTACCTCTTCTGTTCTTAAATGATTCAATCATTAATTTGGCTGACCATGTGATAAGAAACACAACTATTTATTTTAGCCCTGCAACTAACAGATTGAGTGTAAATAATTTGACACTCCACCTGTCTGTTATGGGCAATAAAGATTTTAAACACAAAAACAATAAAACAATTTTTGTGTTTTTCTTCTGTTGGTATACGTTTCATAAATATTATGCGGATGTTAGTTTGAATCGGGTGTAAAATTGTTCTCCCTCATCTTCTTCATTTCGTCGACAACGAACCAGAGTTAAATGACTGGACCATTGTCGCGAAACCTGAATTACGAAGGAGATCTCAACTAGATGAGATGGCACCTGTCTCTGCATCATCTTCATTTATAAATATAGATAAAGTTTTTTTTAAATTATTTATGGTCGCATCAATATTGTTGATACGCAATCACATAATTATTTTTACAACAAAATTATGGACACTTTACAAAGTTAAATAAATAAATCTTTATTTTTCAGCGACCAAATACTATATAATACATTATATAGTATTATATAGAGAATATATTATTCTCTTCTATAGTACGAGAATAATATCGTGATTATTACTCAGGATAATAAGCTCGCATCGATAGAACTGACGGGGACTAACTAGTCTATCACTACAAATGTCTTGTGTGAGTGCAATAATTCAGTTTACTGGTGATGACCAAAAAGGATACTAAATATAGCTATGGATTATTTACAATGAATGTTTATTATTTAGGATAATTTGTAAATGGGATGTTTGTAAAACATAATAGTTGTAAACATAATGCATGTATCAATGTAAGAGTAAAACTACAACATGATGTGATGGTTAGAGGTGTTGCTATGATGTATTTAGAAAAGCACGTATAGTAGCACTTCCATCCCTCGCATAGTCCAGTCTTACTTAAGCTGACGATGGTCAACTTATATTGCGTTACCAGTAGTGGTGCCACTTGGAATGGATGGATGAGGGAGGACCGCTTGCTCCCTTTAACATACCAGTACAAACCCACGAGACCCACAAGAGGCTGCCGGATGCCCAACAAAGAGATTCTTACCAGAACAGGCCGAGCTCCCTAATCTATGAAGTGAAGAAGAAGAAATAGAAGAAGAAGAAGGAGGAGGAGGAGTAAAATGAGAAGAACGAGGAGGAGGAGATGAAGAAGAAGGAGGTGGAGGAGGAGGAGGAGGAGAAGAAGCTGAAGAAAAAGAAGGTGGAGGAGGAGGAGAAGGAGTAGGAGGAGACGAAGAAGGAGGAGGAGAAGAAGAAGAAAAAGAAGGAGGAGGAGAAGAAGAAGAAAAAGAAGGTGGAGGAGGAGGAGAAGGAGTAGGAGGAGGAGGAGAATGAGAAGGAGTAGGAGGAGGAGGAGGAGGAGGAGGAGATGAAGGAGGAGGAGGAGGATACGAAGAAGAAGGAGGACGAGGGTCGGCGGAGACAGAGATAGAGAAGGAGAATTTAGGGAAAATTTCTCTGTAAGTACTTTTAAGTTATTTTAACCGAACGTAGTTACACTCTATAATAACATATTCGAGACCATATTAGTTTACTAACGATGTGAATATATTATGTAACATTACTTCGAAAATTCTGTTTCATATAACATTCTGTAAGTAAAGAAATTATGATAGTTGCAATGGTTACATTTAACATGTTTTAAACTAAATTACAGTTCAGTTGAAATTCTAACGTGGTTTAGTGATCTGGGTTGAATTAATTACAAAATGTAATGAAATGTTAAAATATGAAATAATATTAAAATTATTTAGAATTTCCCAGACATGTTAGTTAATGAAGTGGTGAAACTATTTCAAACTGTGTAACTGAGTTACTGTTAAAGCAAATACTTAACCTCGTGTGTGTATGTGCGACTTGATTGATCAGTTAATTTTACCGAGTAGTTTAAAAAAAAAAAAAATACTGACTTTAAGTAACATCTAAACTTTGATTTAAATAATGCCTGATATTCTGCAGACGAAACGTTTTTTTTCATCAGTCTCTTGACTGGTTTGATGCAGTTCTCAAAGCTGTTGCACAAGTCGTTTCATACATACATACCTGTAACACTCTAACTCTTTTGTGATTTGCTTTATGTATTCTAATCTTTGCCTCCCTACTGTATTGATATTCCAATACCTGGATGTCTTAATATATGCCCCACTAACCTATCCCTTCTTCTGGTAAGATGCTTCCATATACTTCTTTTTTCATCCACTCGCCTAACAACCTCTAAATTACTTATTTTGTCCACCCACCTAATCTTTAACATTTTCCTGTTACACAACATTTCAAAAGCTTCTATCCTCTTCCTTTCTCTTACCTTTATCACCCACGTTTTACTCCCGTATAATAATACACTGTAAACATAGTGTTTTAAGAATTTTTTCCTAATCTGTACATCAATATTGGTAGTCAGTATGCTGTTTTTTTTATTTCAAATGCTTTTCTTGCTTGACCAATCCTGCTTTTATCAAAATTAGACAAAATATATGCAGTTTCATTTACCAAGTAGTTATTTATAAAATGAAATATTTAGTCTATAGTTTATTTATAGTTTATAAAATGTCTTCAATTAAAAGTTATTTCTGTTTTGTGTTTACGCTTCACATTGTGGACTTTTAGAGCCATTTTTCTTTCTTTTTTTTAATAATAATTCTTTATTTCTGTACATAATTTCATTTATAAATATTAGTATTAATAACAGTTTAATTTATAATAATCTTAAAATATAATACAATAAAATATTATACAACACTCAATATATTTCTAAAAAATAAATAATATACCAATTTTTTATAACTTCTCAATATTCGAAAAAATACTTACTTCATGTAATTTTAAATTAAAATTAATTTCACCCAGAAATCTTAAAATAAATTTTTATATTTTCATAAAAAAACAAGTGTAGTTTCATGAATAATTTTAATAGATGTATTTATTAAGACCATATATTATTTTCGACCATATTAAATAGCTTTAAACATCTTTAGAAGGTATATTTGTAGTTTCTTCACGGTATGCTTTTATCCCTTCTTCCATTAATCTAAAGTTCTACTTTTGTTCTTTATGTAAGCTCTTAAATTCAGTAACTAGTAATCTGTTAATTTATGTTTTTAGGTTTTTTCTGATTTTATTTGTACTGTAAGGTATTGATAGTGTAATAACATAAAAGGAATTATTTTATTTATTTATTTTTATTCCTAATTTATGTACGTTGCAATCTGTTCAATTGAGAACAATAAGCACCCCCATGACCCAATCAGATGAGGATGATGTGTATAACGTGTAAATGAGACTGTGTAGTCTTGTACTGACCCAGGTCGACCACTCCTGAGAGAGAGAGTATGGTTAATTGAACCCCAGCCATCAAATTACACCGGTAACCACTGTCTAGTATTCAAATCCGTATAAAAGTAACTACCTTTACTAGGATTTGAACCAGGAACCTTTGTCTCCAAAAATCAGCTGTTGAACAGCTGATTTTGGCGACGACTTTACCTCTAGACCAACCCACCGGTGGGTCAATAGGAACAATTATTATGTTTAAAAAAAATATATTTTTAATAAAAGAAGGATATTTCAGAACTGAACTGAACTGGCGAATGCCATCGCTTTTGTGTTATTGTAAGAGTATTAGTTTAAATTAAGGGGATGGTTTTAACTCAAAATTTCAATTTTTGGTTTTTTATGTTTTTCAATATTTTAGGCCTAGATCTACCAGAAAAACATTAAATTACGTCAACAAATATTTTTTTATGAAAAAATTAAGTTTTTATCAAGTTTACACAGAAAAATTATCATTTTATCGAGAACAAATATTTTTCACAATTTTATACTGCTCGTTTTGGTGCAAAGAGAATTTTACTTTTTAAAGTGGAGTGCTTGGGGAGTTTGACCTCGGACTCCAATTACTGTCAATGTATTAATGTGAAACCTTCTTAATTATGTTTTATACATAAATTCTCTGCCATTGCCGGTCACAAGCCCGGGGCCTCATCTGGCAAGTGATGAGGAAAGAGGAGTGGGAGGAGTAACAACCTCGTTAAAAAACCAGGGTCCATCTGGCTCCGGATGGTAGCACCCTGTAAGGGCCCCTACCGAGGGTTACTAGGTGAAAACCGGTCAACGGCCTCGAAGGCGGATGAGGAGTAATCCCAACGGCGGAGAGGGCGGATGAGCCTAGGGAGAAAACCCAAATTAAATCCAGGGTAGACTTGACTCGCAGCTGTGGTGGAAGCAACAAGTCTAAGGGAGTAAACCTGATAAAAATCCTGCAAGTTTGGAGGCAGTAAGGTGGCGGCCCCACCATCAAACTTAACTTGCGCAGCGCTCGTACCGCGGCCAAGGGATTCTTCAATTACTACTGATAAATTGCAAACAGCCTCGGACAGGACCGGAAAAAGAGGAAAAACAAAAAGGAATGCCAACAAAAAACGATTTGGAATAATGGATACGATGATTTTTGCAACTTGGAATGTGAGAGGTGTAAAGGAGAAGGAGGAGGAACTGATGCAGGAGCTAAAACAGAATAAGGTAGACCTAGCAGTAATCATAGAGACAAAGAAAAAATTGAAGGGCACCAAGGATTGGGGAGATTATGTGGAATTATGGAGTGGTGTAGAACAGAGCAGAAGAGCATATGCTGGAGTGATGGTTTTGGTCAATCGGGTATGGAAAAATAAAATAGAAAGCTATACATGGGTTAATGAAAGAATTTTGACAGTTCGGATTAAATTAGATAGAGGTTTTCTGACACTGATAGGTGTATATGCTCCAGAAGAAGGGAGAAAAGAAGAGACTATTGAATTTTACGAGATATTGCAGAAGCAACTGACATCATGTAAGAAATCAGATTATGTCATTGTCTCTGGAGATTTAAATGCACGTGTTGGTAATCAACCGATCCCACAAGTGGTTGGAGCATATGGAGAATGTCACTTGAACGAGAATGGTAGACAGTTACGTGATTTTTGTACATTCAATGATCTGAGAATCACAAATACCTTTTTCAGAAAAAAAGATATCCACAAGTACACTTGGGCAGCAAGAGGATACAAGTCATTAATTGACTATGTTATTGTGAATAAGAAAACTGCAAGCCAAGTTCAAGATACCAGAGTATATAGAGGAAGCGATATTTCAAGTGATCACTACCTAGTTGTTTCAAAAATACAGTTATGGACCAAATGGAGGAAAAATAAAAAAGTCACAAGAAATGAAGGAAATGAAGTTTATAAAGTCTACCTCCTGCAGACTGAGAGTGTCAGGACCCTATATCAGACAAGATTAACACAGAAACTTTCTATGAGGCCCACAGCACTGACAGCGGAGGAGGAGTGGGTCAATTAAGAGAAGTAGCCTATGAAACGCTGGGGACGAAAAAACTTGTAACAAAACATAAAGGTTTGAAAATTTGGAACGAAGAGATTGCTGGAGCTATTAAGGATAAGAATATTGCCTACAAACAATTATTGAAATCACCTACAGATCAGGCAAAGGAAAATTACAGAAGAAAACGTAATGTAGCTAGAGCCATTGTTAGGAAAGCTCATGAGGATGCATGGGATAGGTTCATTGCAGGAATTGAAGATGATCTACATGGAAGGCAAGAGGTTGCCTATAAGTTGATGAAACACCTCAATAATGATGAGAAGGAGATGGCTAAAATAGACAATATAGAAAAACAAGAATGGATTGAGCACTATAAAAGATTGTGGTACAAAAGCGATTTACCATTCATGGAAGAAGCTCATCATCCAGAAGCAAAACATGGTATTGATCAAATAGCTATTGAGGAATTGGAAGAGGCATTAAAACAAACAAAAAATAGGAAGGCAACAGGATTAGATCATATAAATTCAGAACTATTGAAATATGGTGGTACACTACTCAAATTTCGCCTGCTTCACTTGATGAACATGTGTTGGACTTCGCGATACATTCCTAAAGATTGGAAAAAAGCCATAGTAATCTCGCTGTTTAAGAAGGGTAACAGAAAAGATACAAATAATTACAGAGGAATTAGTTTGTTGAGTAATGTGTATAAATTATACAGTAAAATCCTGAACAATAGACTCAGAAAAATCTCGGATGTGTTATTATTAGAAGAACAAGCAGGAAATGCACTTGTTTGTGTACATATTGTCTTTTACCTTGTCCCATAAATTTAAATTTTGAACACTAAGGTACATTTCTCTCAGAAACCAATAAACCTACCAGACTGAAATTTTTACCAGTTAATTATCTTGTATACCCACATATACCGACATTTTTATGAATTCCTCAGGTGCTCCAAAAATTAGTATTACGCAAAAAACGTAGAAAAATATTTGTAAAAATTTTATGTTATTCGAAATTAAAAAAAAGGTATATATATATATATATATATATATATGTATATGGTAATAAGTATAACCTATACTGTTTAACACATACCTATTTAATAAGTACATTTATACTATTTAACACATTTAATAAGACGTATATACTGTTTAACACACACGCCTACCTATTTAATAGTACATTTATACTTTTTAACACATATTTAATAATTATATTCTGTTTAACACATACCTATTTAATAAGTAAATCTATGCTTTTTAACACATATTTAATAAGTATACTGTATAATACATTTAATAGTTAATGTACGTAATATAAATTAAAACTAAACAAGTATTGTTCATATATTTATTTATTCAGTGGTGGGTTGAAATGACATTTTGAAAGTGTTGTTTGGTGATTCAGATGAAATTGCTCAGCCCGTATTCAAGATTTCGTCGACAACGAACCAGACTTATTTTTAACTGGACCATTGTCGCGAAACCCGAATTACGGAGTCGAGCTCTGCTCATGGAAACGTCTCAACACACTCAACTTCTCTGTAGATTATTTTCTTCATTTATTAACTACAATGTGTACGTGTTTCAATTACAATTACAATTACCTGTAATTTATGACTAAATCTTAAAAATGTAAAAGTACACAAAATATTTCAGGTACAGTTGAGCCGTTGTTAGTTTGCTGCTACTGTTAACAAACAAAAGTCACCTACTACAGGGTGCACGCTAGATTCTACGACTTTACGGATGTCGTATTCCTATTAACTTAACTATCTTTTAAATTATAACTACTTAAAGTACTAAAAACATCAGTCATGATATGATGTAGGCCTAACAATTTCATTTATAAAAATACTTTTAAAAGTATTTTGTATTTAAATACTTGTGAAAGTATTTTGTTGTTACTTTTTGATCAGCGTGTACACATTTTGATATAATGCGCATGCTCAGTGACGTCATTATTTGTTTACATTAGGAGCAAACTAAGAGTGGCTGGACTGTGGAGGTTTAATCCAGCCTTTCGGCTGTTGACCTAAACAAAATCATTTATCTGATCTTAAATGGACCAAATCCTTTTTTGGATAAGCTGGAACCTTTTTTTAAAATTTTATTTATTATTACTGAATCTGGTGTGAAACATTCACCTAATTTTCTTATCCAAGTGTAAATAATAATTAAATTATAAATTACAAGAAGTAAACTGCAAAAACTCACTAAACTATACTCTACAGACACACGCAACTAACTAAACAAATTGGCCTGAATATATTTATAATGAACAGAAAATCATACATGAAAAAAAAATCTGGTGTGAAACACTCACACAACTTTCTCTTGCCAATGCAAATAACTAATAATATAACCTAACATTAGTAATAAAACATTAGCAATAAACAAAAAACTAACCTCAATAAACATAACCTTATTTTAATCATATTTATATGAAAGACGCAAAATGAAAATCGATCTCAGTTTGCCTTAAAAATACGGAAAATCGCTCTTTCACGCTAAACTAGGCTCTGTAGAGAAAAATACTTTAATTAAAAGTTGCAGATCTTTTAATTTTCTATAAATTCAATTATATACACTTTTATTATAAAATGCATACTAAGGCCGAAATCTTAAAAAAATCGATTTTTTTCACGTTTTCGTGAGAAAAAAACAGATAATTGCTAATTACCGCTAAACTAAGCGTTATACAAAAATAAATGTTTGAAATAAAAGTTGTAGGATCTTAAATTCTCTACAACTTTTATAACATACATTTTTGCGCTAAAATGCATATTTAAGTCATAATCTCAAAACAAAAGTTGTTTTACGTGAAAACAGCCTCATGAACAATTTCAGCAAACATGGCGTCTACCCTATCTTGTAGAGAGTAAAAAATTGAATAAACCAGGCGATTTAAAAAAAAATCGTAGGACCAGTTTTTGAAAAAATTGCAAAAAAGTGAAAAATTACACGAATAAACTACTACTTCCGGTTGACCGATTTTGATGAAAATGTTCGTGTCGGGTTCGGTAGTGGTATGTAACTTAAGTTTCAAGTTCGTACGATGTACCGTTCTTGAGATATTCTGTTCACACAAACACTCACACACACTCACACACACACACACACACACATACACACAGACCAATCGCTAAAAACCTGTTGTGTGTGTGTGTGTTGAGGGGTTGTGTTTAGGTGTATGTAGTGGGTGAAGAGTGGGACATGAAAACAATACTTTGCTTCCTATATATTCATATAGGCAAGAGAAAGTAAAAATTAGTCACATCATTATGTCGGACAGATTATTATTGATAACAAGAGTGAAAAGAAAGCGTAGTGATTGTGCGTGCGTGAGTCGCACATTACAGTAGCTATTGTATACTTTAGTGACTGTACCATCGTTGGAATGCGAGGGGCGAAGAGTGGAGTAGATAAACACCGAAGCTGCTTGTGCCAATTCTAATTGTCCAAGGCATACATTTTTAATCATTTACAATGTCAAGATAAAGTCGTATGAGTGTTTCACCCTAGATTTTTATTAAGTGGTTTTATTTTTGCCGATGTTAATAAGTCATGAAATATCGCTTTTATAAGGCAAGAATTTGTGATCTAAGAACTGTAAAAAAAATATTTAATGACTAACAAAATCGTAGACGTAAGTCCAATGGTTTAAAGCGTTTCAGTCTGTGAGTATCTTCGCTGTTGTCAAGGAGGCTAATCGCTAATAGATTCTGATGGTCTTCTAGTTTTTGTTAATGTTTATCGCAATGTTGTTTAATTTCTTCTTTTATGAAGGGCAGGTTTAGGTCATTGTGTAGTATTTCATTTGTTACGTACCATAAGGCTGCAGTGATCAGTCTCAGGCATTTTGATTGAAAGCGCTGCAGTATTTCTATATTTGATGAACTAGCTGTACCCCATCTTTTCTACTTCAACTCCCAATCATCAGCATCTCATAATTGGCGTCGTTTTCATCTCTACCATCGTCATTGTCATCTCCAATTTCAACACTTTGTGTTTCGGGATGTTGATTCACGGTTCATCAAGTTTGATTTTGTATAGATATAAATTTTTTGTTTCTTCACAGTTTAGTATTTTTCAAACACACTACTGAGTGTCGTTTGTGTTTTAATTCTAAGAACATTACTCAGATTTTCTCATATTTGCTTAAAGTTATTGTATTTATTAACTGATTGCAAAAAAGACCTATACTGTTAAAAAAAAAGTACTGTAAAACATGAGTAAAGATGAAAACCACTTGAAATCCGGGTACCATCTGAAATTTTCCTCAATAAATTTTTCTTCTTTATAAAGCGGGAAAAAATAAAAATCATCGTATAAGATGAAATCGGTAAACGTAATTCAATAACAATACCGTACGTAAACATTTACCCATGTATTTTATTGAATTTATTTGTTTCTTGCATCACTGTATATTATTTTATTATTGTAATACTTTACGAAAGAATGTAATATGTATTCAATTTATTGACGTTGATTGATAGAAGCGAACAATTTTACATGATACAGTAGCCTATTAGGAAAAGTTGAAAAAACTCTAAAAATAATTTTAAATAAACGTTTTAGCTACGTAACAATAAATTGAAGAATCATTAAAATTTGATTTCGATCGAGAAAAATTGATGAAAATGTAATAATAATATTTATCGGAGAATATATTTATTTATTTATTTATTCGAAATGTATGAGTGTATTTATTGAAAGAACGCATAAATAATTTAATTATTTACAAGGAAAGAGTGGTTTGTGGTTTGGATGTGATGTTATGTTATGTCGCCGCTTTTACATCTAATTTGGTGTGGTGATTTCCGTTTCCATTTTGTTTGTATTGAACCAATAAAATCACTTGTCTCTGCTCGATCGAATCTTATATTTTTACCGTCAACTTTTTATAATTCACCACCATCGTCAATAATCTTATAATACGGTGTTCAAGATGTTGAAGATAAGAAAATGAATATATAAGGAAGGGAAATGTAAAGTTATTTTTTGTTCGGTGCACAAACAAGATTAATCATATTTTGTAAAAGCTCTTCTGAAAACCGCTCGCTCCGTTATTAACAACAACTTTTCTATATTCCAACGTTATTCATTCCAAACTTACTGTGATTTCTTTTCTCAACACCCCTCCCTCCATTTTTATTTATTCATCTCTTCCTCTCTTTTCTATCACATTTGTTTAAGCGAAGACTGTACTTTGTATACCACCAATTTTAAATTTGCTATTTTTACTTTCTCTTGCCTACATAAATATATAGAAAGGAAAGTATTGTTTTCATGTCGATTTTTCGAAATCGAGTTTTCACCTGATCTACACGTTTTCAGACCCACTGAACCCAAAAAAACATGTTTTTAGCGATTGGTCTGTGCATGCGCGTGTGTAAACAGAATATCTCAAGAACGGAACATCGTATGAACTTGAAACTTAAAACTGAAGTTACATACCACTACCGGACCCGACACAAACATTTTCACCAAAATCAGTCAACCGGAAGTAGTAAATTATTCGTGTAATTTTTCACTTTTTTGCGAGTTTTTCAAAAACTGGTCCTAGGTTTTTTTTTTAAAATCGCCTGGTTTACTAAATTTTTTATGCTTTACAAGATAGGGTAGGCGCCATTATTACTGAAATTCTTGCTGAGGCTGTTTTCACGTAAAAAAAATTGTTTTTTTAAGATTGCGGCTTTAATATGCATTTAAGCGCGAAAAATTTATTTAATAAAAGTTGTAGAGAATTTAATATTCTACAACTTTTATTTCAAACATTTTTTATAGCTCTTAGTTTAGCGGTAATTAGGGATTTTCTGTTTTTTCTCACGAAAACGTGTGAAAAATCGATTTTTTTAAGAGTTCTGACTTATTATGCATTTTACGACATAAGTGTACCTACAATCAAATTTATAGGAAATTAAAAGATCTACCTACAACTTTTATTTTCAGCAATTGTCTCTAAAGACCTTTATTTTAGCGTGAAAGAGTGATTTTCCGTATTTAAGCGAACTAAGGTCGATTATCATTTTGCCCCTATCACTCAAGATTAAAATAAGGTTATGTTTTTTTGGGTTTAGTTGTTTTGTTTATTTCTAATGTTTTATTACTAATGTTAGGTTTATTGTCAATTATTTACATTGGCAAGAGAAAGTTGTGTGAGTGTTTCACATCAGATGTTTTTATATAATCACGTAGGACACGTGATAGTAAAAATAAGTAATGATCAAAAGGTAGAGTAAAAAGTTAATGAGGTTTGAAGAGGTGTATTGTACAAAGTAGATGCATTTTGTTGACACCAAACCATTTCATGTGAAATATTCGCTTTGATGTGTGCCTCGGTGCAATCGCCGCAACTAGAGAGTAATAATTAGGGTAAGCACTGGTCAGCAGTTGACACAAATTGAATGCGTGTCTGAACCAGGTGACACTGTGGTCATCTCACACACAACAATACCAATCCGTCATCAGATCCCTGTGTTATGTTACACGGTACAACCTAACGATATCATTAAAACGGTAAAAACAATCGGTTTATAATAAACGTTGCAAATGACACGTTTATGAACCTGTCATACTTTTGTATCAAAATATAGTTTATTTCAATCTTTTTGTACTCTCTCTTGCCTATATGAATATATAGGAAAGAAAATATTGTTTTCATGTCGATTTTAACAAATACACTCTTCACCGGATCTACACGTTTTCAGAACCCCTGAACCCAAAAAACATGTTTTTAGCGATTGGTCTGTGTGTGTGTGTTTGTGTGTGAACAGAAGATCTCATGAACGGCACATCCTACAAACTCGAAACTTGAAACTTAAGTTACATACCACTACTGGACCCGACACGAACATTTTCATCAAAATCGGTCAACTGGAAGTAGTAGTTAATTCTTGTTATTTTTTAATTTTTTGGGAATTTCCCAAAAACTGGTTCAACAATTTGTTTTTTCAAAATCGCCTGGTTTACTAAATTTTATATGGTCTGCAAAATAGGGTATGTAGGTATGCGCCATGTTTGCTGAAATTCTTGATGAGGCTGTTTTCATGTAAAAAAATTGTTTTTTAAGATTACAGCTTTAATATGCATATTAGCACAAAAATTTATACAATAAAAATGTAGAAAATTAAAAATCCTACAACTTTTATTTCAAACATTTT
Source organism: Catonia carolina (assembly GCA_035578175.1). NCBI lineage: Eukaryota > Metazoa > Arthropoda > Insecta > Hemiptera > Achilidae > Catonia > Catonia carolina. The sequence goes on from JAQMRL010000002.1 coordinate 80,662,299, forward strand.
TTTGTATAAAGCTTAGTTTAGCGGTAATTAGTGCTTTTCTGTTGTTTTTTCTCAGAAAAACGTGTGAAAAATCGATTTTTTTAAAGATTTCGGCCTTTGCATTTTACATTTTACGACAAAAGTGTACCTATAATCAAATTTATAGGAAATTAAAGGATCTACAACTTTTATTTTGAGCATTTTTCTCTGCAGAGCCGGGTTTAGCGTGAAAGAGTATTTAAGCCAAACTAAGATAGATTTTCATTTTACGTCTTTCACTCATGATTAAAATAATGTTATGTTTATTGAGGTTAGTTTTTTTGTTTATTTCTAATGTTTTATTACTAATGTTAGGGGTATATTGTTAATTATTTGCATTGGATTGCAGAAGGTTGTGTGAGTGTTTTACACCAGATTTTTTTTACCATGTTTAAATTAAATGCAATAGTTGTCCATAACAGATAGGAGGTGGAATGCTAAATTACTTGCACTCGATCTGCTGGTTACAGGGCTGCAAAAAATAATTTTCTCGCTGGTCACATTAAACGACCAATTAAATGACTGAAGCATTTAACAACAGAACAGGTAGGCTACACGTGTAAAACACACCAATGAATTTCATTATACAGCCAGACCTGGTTTAAATCCTAGTAGAGGTAGTTACTTATATACGGATTTCAATGCTAGACAGTGGTTAGGGGTGTACTTTGATGGTTGGGGTTTAATTAACTATACTCTCTCAGGAATTGTCGGCCTGGGTCTGTACAAGACTACACCTCATTTACACGCCACATACATCATACCTCATCTGATTTTGTCGTGGGGTTGCTTGTTGTTGTTTAGGTCATCAGCCGAAAGGCTGGTTTGAACCTTTAGAGGTTTTACTAAGTAAAACGAGGAGTGAGGTGGTTTACCATTGCCTTCCTCACCGAGTGGAAGAGTACGCTTATCAGCATGCCGGGCCTTCTGAAAAGCACATATTTTCCACTCAGCAAATGACACCTTCACTTCATTCACCACAGGGTCTGGCTGTATAATGAAATTCATTACTTTCAGAGGAAATAACTCTGATTATTGTCACAGTACACCTCTACCTCTTCTCTTCTTAAATGATTCAGTCATTTAATTGGTTGACCATATGATAAGAAACAGATTATGATTATTATAAGAAACAGACTTGGGGTTGCGTATTGTTCTCAATTGAACTGATTGCAACTGACACACATTAGGGATGAAAAAATAAATTATTAATAGTGAATAACCCCCCGGGTTGGTCTAGAGCAGAGGTTCCCAACCCGGGGTACGTGTACCCCTTTGGGGTACGCGACAAACCGGTTAGGGGTACGCCGAAAATAAAGGATAATGGTGGAAACGTTGTTTTTCTGAGTAACTTGGTGGGGTTATTGTACTGACAAGCTGAATGCCAGCCCAGATCTAAGGCTTTATTTTGTTTATATTTAAACCTGATTTCAAACAATTAAGTGCAACAAAACAGCCTTAAGGGTCACACTAAAAAAGAGTTCTGAAGACGTTTCCTGGACTAATAATTTACTTTCAATACATCACAATTTTCATGTTAGATTTTGTATGTATAAATTTTAAAAGCATCTTGTATTCGATGTGAGTTTTTTCAAAGTTTAAAACTAATCTGTCTTGTCTTGGATTAGAAATACTATAATTATTATAACTCTGTCATTAGTATTTTAATGTAAAATTAAGACCATACAAGAAATGATCAGTTTTTAATAAAATATCTATTTTAAATGCTTGTGTTAACTTTCATTTTCCTTGATTTAAATTTATATCTTAATTTGAACACATAATAAAACGTACTTTCTGTAAGTTATATTTTGCAGTATTTAAAAACTAACCAATGTATTTACACAGAAAAATACCATTATCATTATAAAAAAATAAATTTACATTATGCAAAATATTTGGAAATAAATAAAAAACATATGAAAATATGCAAATTGATTAAAGATTAGCTAGTGATTAAATAGCCCCTAGTGAAGTATTGTAGTTACAGTGATGTTACATTTTTGGGAGTACACTTTTAGTTAAAGATTCACCAAGGGGTACGGGAGACATCAAGGGGTACGGGAGAAATAAAAGGTTGGGAACCGCTGGTCTAGAGGTAAAGTCGTCGCCGCGAGTCACCTGTTAAAAAGCTGATTTTCGGAGACGAAGGTTCCTGGTTCAAATCCTAGTAAAGGTAGTTATTTTTATATGGATTTGAACGCTAGACAGTGGTTACCGCTGTACTTTGATGGTTGGGGTTCAATTAACCATACTCTCACAGGAATGGTCGGCCTGGGTCTGTACAAGACTACACAATCTCATTTACACGTCATACACATCATCCTCATCTGATTGGGTCATGGGGTTGCTTATTGTTCTCAATTGAACAGATTGCAACGTACACACTTAATGAATTTAAAAAAAATTATAAATACTGTATAACGTAAATGTAATTAAAAAATCTGGTGTGAAACATTCAGACGACTTTCTCTTGCCAATGCAAATAATTAACGATAAACCTAACATTAGTAATAACACAATAAAAATAAACAAAAAACTAACCTCAATAAACATAACCTAATTTTAATCATGAGTGAAGGACGCAAAATTAAAATCGACCTCAGTTTGGCTTAAAAATACGAAAAATCACTACTTCACGCTAAAGTAGGCTCTGTAGAGAAAAATGCAATAATTAAAAGTTTTAGGTCTTTTAATTTCCTATAAATTTGATTATAAACTTTTGTCGTTAAATGCATACTAAAGCCGAAATCTTAAAAAAATCGATTTTTCACACGTTTTCGTGAGAAAAAAATCAGAAAATCGCTTATTACCGCCAAACTAAGCATTATACAAAAAAATGTTTAAATTAAAAGTTGTAGGATTTTAAATTCTCTACAACTTTTATTATATAATTTTTTGCGCTAAAATGCATATTAAAGCCGCAATCTTAAAAAAAAACTATTGTTTTACGTGAATACAGCCTTACCAAAAATTTCAGCAAACATGGCGCCTACCCTATCTTGTAGCGAATAATAACTTTAGTAAACCAGGCGATTTTTAAAAAAAATCGTAGGACCAGTTTATGAGAAAATCGCAAAATAAGTGAAAAATACCACGAATAAACTACTACTTCCGGTTGACCGATTTTGACGAAAATATTTGTGTCGGGTCCGGTAGTGGTTTGTAACTCAAGTTGGAAGTTTCAAGTTCGTACGATGTTCCCTTCTTGAGATATTCTGTTCATATACACACAGACAGACCAATTGCTAAAAACATGTTTTTTGGAATCAGGGGTCTGAAAACGTGTAGATCTAGAGGAATCTCGATTTCTTAAAATCGACATGAAAACAATACTTTCCTTTCTATATATTCAAGTAGGCAAGAGAAAGTAAAAATATATTTGCATTGGCTACTTTGTATGTTAGGTAGGCACATGACTAAGTGTGAAAATAAAAAGTAAAATTTTATAATGTAAAAGTATGGTGCAACCGAATCGTAAATGAAACGAACTCGGTTAGTTTTCAATTTGAAGGGAGAATTATTCATTAAACAGCTGACAAAACATACGAGTAATATTCCGTAGTAAAGTTACCAGTGCGAATCACTTTACCTCTAGTGATTCCGGCGCTAGCATGTCAGGTACCGGAAGTCGGTTATGTCAGCTGACAAAGCGCGCCCTATCTGGTGACGTCATATCCGTTTTGATTCCTATTGTTGACTCTCCTGTAACCCTCCAATAGAAACATTTGAAATTTCTAGATAGACCTTTCGCTCAACTATGCCGCTGTAATAAATAGATTTATCGTAGCCTACAACGCGGAGGCCCCGGGTTCGATTCTCGGTTAGGTCTGGAAATTTTCGTTAGTTAAAACTCATTGTTTCATAACCCACCGTTGTCGTTTATAACCGATCTGTTGATGCCACTTTAAATAAATTACATAAAAAAAAAATCTGGTGTAAAACACTTACACGACTTTCTCTTGCCAATGCAAATAATGAACAATATAACCTAATATTAGTAATAAAACATTAGATTTAAACAAAAAAATTAACCTCAATAAACATAAACCTTATTTTAATCATGTGTAAACGACGCAAATTGAAAATGAACTTCAGTTAGGCTTAAAAATACAGAAAATCACTCACGCTAAACTAGGCTCTGTAGAGAGAAAATGCTTTAAATAAAAGCTGCAGATCTTTTAATTTCGTATAAATTTGTTTATGTACACTTTTTTCGTAAAATGCATACTGAGGCCGAAATCTGAAAAAAATCGATTTTTCACACGTTTTCGTGAGACAAAACAGAAAATTGCTAATTACCGCTAAACTAAGCATTATACAAAAACAATGTTATATAAAAGTTGTAAAATTTTAAATTTTCTACAGCTTTTATTGTAACAATTTTTGCGCTAAAATGCATATTAAAGCCACAATCTTAAAAAACATTTTTTTTACGTGAAAACAGCCTCATCAAGAATTTCAGTAATAATGGCGCCTACCCTATCTTGTAAAGCATAAAAAATTTAGTAAACCAGGCGATTTTAAAAAAAATCGTAGAACCAGTTTTTGAAAAATCGCAAAAAAGTGAAAATTACACGAATGAACTACTTCTTCCGGTTGACCGATTTTGATGAAAATGTTCGTGTCGGGCCCGGTAGTGGTATGTAACTTAAGTTTCAAGTTCTTACGATGTTCCGTTCTTGAGATATTCTGTTCACACACACATACACAGAAACACACGCGGACACACACACAGACCAATCGCTTTGGGTTCAGGGGGTCTGAAAGCGTGTAAATCCGGTGAAAACACAATTTCGAAAAATGGACATGAAAACAATACTTTCCTTCCTATATATTCATATAGGCAAGAGAAAGTATATAAAAAACACCAATTTTTTTAATATAAAATAAAACCAATTTAACAGAAAATTAAAACAATATAAATTTAAAAAAAACAAAATTGCCGGCCGCATTGGCGCAGTTGGTAACGTGGTTCCCTCTCATCATGCGGTCCTGGGTTCGAATCCCACTCAGGCACGGCATACTTTCATACGTTACACAAAATCATTTCATCCTACATTACATAAAGTTCCATTCTAATGTCGTCGCTAATGACCGTTGCAGTTGATGCAACGTTAAATTGTATTTTTTTTTTTTTAGCTTTTATTTGTTATCGGGAACTGTACATTGTTGACAACTACCCAATTTCATCGCTGCTGCTTTTTGCTGTATATCTTTTTGACGTAGATTAGACATGAGTTTGAACAGCGACCCCCAGTAGAGTTTGTTCATGGATGGCTGTCAACTGGTCACCATACAAAGTCGCTTGCCCAATCGGTGTTACTTAACAAATAATAGCGACTTTCTACCAGCTGACTGACTGGGCTGGCCCGAAGGCCACGTTAAATAAAAATAAAAAACATCTGGTGTAAACACTCACACAACTTTCTCTTGCCAGTGCAAATAATTAACAATAAACCTAACATTAGTAATAAAACATTACAAATAAAGAAAAAACTAACGTCAATAAACATAACCTAGTTTAAATCATGAGTGAAAGACCCAAAATGAAAATCGACCTTAGTTTGACTTAAAAATACGGAAAATCGCTCTTTCTCACTAAACTAGGCTCCGTGGAGAAAAATGCTCTCAGTAAAAGTTGTAGATCTTTTAATTTTCTATAAATTTAATTATGTACACTTTTGTCACAAAATGCATACTAAGGCCGAAATCTTAAAAAAATCAATTTTCACACATTTTCGTGAGAAGAAAAACAGAAAATCGCAAATTACCGCTAAACTAAGCGTTATACAAAAAAATGTTTGAAATAAAAGTTGTAGAATTTTAAATTCTCTAGAACTTTTATTATATAAATCGTTGCGCTAAATTGCATATTAAAGCCGTAATCTTAAAAAAACTATGTTTTTACGTGAAAACAGCCTTACCCAGAATTTCAGCAAACATGACGCCTACGCTATCTTGTAGAGAATAAAAAATTGAGTAAACCAGGCGATTTAAAAAAAAATCGTAGGACCAGTTTTTGAGAAAATCGCAAAAAAGTGAAAAATTACACGAATAAACTACTACTTCCGGTTGACCGATTTTAATGAAAATGTTTGTGTCGGGTTCGGTAGTAGTATATAACTTAAGTTTCAAGTTCGTACAATGTTCCGTTCTTGAGACATTCTGTTCACACACACACACACACACACACACACAAACACACACACACACACACAAACACACACACACACACACACACCAATCGCTAAAAACATGTTTGTGTGGGTTCAGGGGGTCTGAAAACGTATAGATCCGGTGAAGAGTGTATTTGTTGTGATAGACATGAAAACAATACTTTCCTTCCTATATATATATATATATATTCATATAGCTGGCAAGAGAAAGTAAAAAATATTAAAATGGTTGTAGTAATTATGTGTACTGTTAGACTACCCTGTGGTACACTCTGATTATAAAGTAATAGACCGCATAATTGTATTGTCTACTATGTATAATAAAAAACTTTCAACTAGAAATTCAATTAGAAGAGTATACGTGATAAGAGATAAAATTATATGAACCGATGTTGACAAATATGATTTTAGAGAGAATTCAGGTAGAAATGCCATCATGATAATGGTACCACTCGATAATATTATATTAACCGACGCATGCCATATTAATTACAGAGTTGATTTGATTATTTCACCTGTTGGAGGCAACTACCAACGACAGGTAGGCTGCCAAGTGAACTTTCCAATCTAACTTTTAACCGGATTGTACACGTAACTAACCTAGTTACAGACCGTGTACCGTGTAAGTGGTACCAACGTACACCCGGACCTCTCCATTGAAAATACAGTATACAGTGTCCGTCCATCAAAGGACAACTTAATTTGCAGTTTCCATACGACACGCTGTTCCATCAAACGACCCGCCCCCATCTATCTACAAGTACATGAAAGCGTCGACAATATTGTTGACTCACTGCATCTCCGTTAAACATTGCAAACAATATTACCACCTCTTGTACGTTCGCTTTGTACATTCACAACCCTTTTCCCCCCTTTACCCCTTTCCCCCTTTCCCCCTTTCACCCTTTCCTATACACTTGCCCACTTTCATAAACACTACACCCTATACTGTATTACATTATACCCCCAACAACACAACAATACATAAACTTCCATTTCTAAACTGCATCTATACGTGAAACTTTTTTTATCATTTTTTGTGAATTTTTAAAAAACAAAAAATACTTTCACAACTTTTATTAATTGATTTTTACTTCGTTGACAAAGTGAAAAAACATTTTTGTTCATTTCAGAGAAAAATTTTATATGAATTTTTTAAACTTTTTTTTTCTCGTAGGGTAAAACTCTACGGGTTTTATTTTTTTAATCCAACAATTTTAAAATTATTATAAAATTTAAATTTTAAATCCTGTAGTTTTATAATAATATTATAAAATTTCAGGGTTTAAAAATATTCAAATCCGTTCCTTAAGAAGAAATAAAAATTTAAAAAAATCTGATATAAAATTTTACTCCGAAATGATCAGAACTTTGGTATTGCAGTCTAGCATAAATAAAAATTCGTTTTAGATGAAAAACCATTATTTTTACTTTCTCTTGCCTATATGAATATATAGGAAAGAAAGTAGTCTATTGTTTTCATGTAGATTTTTCGAAATCGTGTTTTCACCGGATCTACACGTTTTCAGACCCACTCAACCCAAAAAACATGTTTTTAGCGATTGGTGTGTCTGTGTGTGCGCGCGCGCGTGTATGTGTGTGTGTGTGTGTGTGTGTGTGTGTGTGTGTTCAGAATATCTCAAGAACGGAACATCATACGAACTTGAAACGTGAAACTTTAGTTACATACCACTACCGGATCCGACACGAACATTTTCATCAAAATAGGTCAACCAGAAGTAGTAGTTTATTCGTGCAATTTTTCACTTTTTTGCGATTTTCTCAAAAACTGGTCCTACGAGTTTTTTTTAAATCGCCTGGTTTACTCAATTTTTTATCCTCTACAAGATAGGGTAGGTGCCATGTTTGCTGAAATTCTTGGTGAAGCTAAAAAAAGTGTTTTTCTAAGATTACGTCTTTAATATGTATTATAGCGCAAACCTATAATAAAAAATCTGGTGTGAAACACTCACACAACTTTCTCTTGCCAGTGCAAATAATTAACAATAAACCTAACATTAGTAATAAAACATAAGAAATAAACAAGAAACTAACCTCAATAAACATAACCTAATTTTAATCATGAGTGAAAGACCCAAAATGAAAATCAACCTCAGTTTGGCTTAGAAATACGGAAAATCACTCCTTCTCTCTAAACTAGGCTCTGTAAAGAAAAATGCTTTAAATAAAAGTTGTAGATCTATTAATTTTCTATAAATTTAATTATATACACTTTTGTCGTAAAATGCATACTAAGGCTGAAATGTTAAAAAAAATCGATTTTTCTCACGTTTTCGTGAGAAAAAACAGAAAATCGCAAATTACCGCTAAACTAAGCGTTATACAAAAAAATGTTTGAAATAAAAGTTGTAGAATTTTAAATTCTCTAGAACTTTTATTATATAAATTTTTGCGCTAAAATGCATATTAAAGCTGTAATCTTAAAAAAACTTTGTTTTTACGTGAAAACAGCCTTACCTAGAATTTCAGCAAACATGACGCCTACCCTATCTTGTAGAGAATAAAAAATTAAATAAACCAGGCGATTTTTAAAAAAATCGTAGGACCAGTTTTTGAGAAAATTACAAAAAAGTGAAAAATGACATGAATAAACTACTACTTTCGTTTGACCGATTTTGATGAAAATGTTCGTGTCGGGTCCGGTAGTGGTATGTAACTTAAGTTTTAAGTTTCAAGATCGTACGATGTTCCGTTCTTGAGATATTCTGTTCACACACACACACACACACACACGCGCGCGCACACACACACACACACACACACACTCACACTCACACACACAGACCAATCGCTAAAAACATGTTTTTTGGGTTCAGGGGGTCTGTTTACGTATAGATCCGGTGAAGAGTGTATTTGTTGTGATGGACATGAAAACAATACTTTCCTTCCTATATATTCATATAGGCAAGAGAAAGTAAAAAAATCTGGTGTGAAACACTCACACAACTTTCTCTTGCCAATATAAATAACTAAAAATAAACCTAGTTTACTAAGATTAATATCATTGTTAACATTTCTAATATTATTGTTAATGATAGTATACATTTAAGTTAGTGGCTACAACAGTAATCACTGGATTGCTGATGTGAATAACTGTTTCTTTCTACTTATCGTAATTACTTATTGTTCATGATTGAATAGATTGTAATTTTGCAGAATGTCAATAAAAAAAATAAAAAAATTAGAAATAAACAAAAAACTAACCTCAATAAACATAACCTTATTTTAATCATATATGAAAGACGCAAAATGAAATGACACAAAATGAAAATCGAACTCAATTTGGCTTATAAAAAAAACGGAAAATCACACTTTCACGCTAAACTAGGCTCTGTACCGAAAGATTCTCTAAATAAAAGTTGTAGGTCTTTTAATTTTCTATAAATTTTAATACTATATACACTTTTGTCGTAAAGTGCATACTAAGGCCGAAATCTTTAAAAAAATCGATTTTTCTCACGTTTTCGTGACAAAAAAACAGAAAATCGCTAATTACCGCTAAACTAAGCGTTATACAAAAACATATTTGAAATAAAAGTTGTAGAATTTTAAATTCTCTACAATTTTTATTATATACATTTTTGCGCTATAATACATAATAAAGCCGTAATCTTAAAAAAACACCTTTTTTACGTAAAAACAGCCTCACCCAAAAATTTCAGCAAACATGGCGCCTATCCTATCTTGCAGAGAATAAAAAACCGAGTAAATAATGCGATTTAAAAAAAAATCGTAGGACCAGTTTTTGAGAAAATCACAAAAAAGTGAAAAATTATACGAATAAACTACTACTTCTGGTTGACCGATTTTGATGAAAATGTTCATGTCCGTTTCGGTAGTGGTATGTAACTTAAGTTTCAAGTTTCAAGTTCGTACAATGTTCCGTTCTTGAGATATTTTGTACACACACAGACACACTCACGCACACGCGCGCGCGCGCACACACGCAGACACACACACAGACCAATCGCTAAAAACATGTTTTTTGGTTCAGGGGGTTTGAAAACGTATAGATCCGGTGAAAACTCGATTTCGAAAAATCGAAATGAAAGCAATACTTTCCTTCCTATATATTCATATAGGCAAGAGAAAGTAAAAATGTAGAGAATTTAAAATCCTACAACTTTTATTTTAAACATTTTTTTTACAACGCTTAGTTTAGCGGTAATTAGCGATTTTTGTTTTTTCTCACGAAAACGTGAGAAAAATCGATTTTTTTAAAGATTTCGGCCTTAGTATGCATTTTATGACAAAAGTGTAGCCTATATAATGAAATTTATAGAAAATTAAAAGATGTACAACTTTTATTTATAGCATTTTTCTCTACAGAGTCTAGTTTAGCGTGAAAGAGTGATTTTCCGTGTTTTTAAGGCAAACTGAGATCAATTTTCATTTTGCGTCTTTCACTCATGATTAAATTTAGGTTATGTTTATTGAGGTAAGTTTTTTTGTTTATTTCTAACTTTTTACTACCTATGTTAGGTTTATTGTTAATTATTTGCACTGGCAAGAGAAAGTTATGTGAGTGTTTTACACCAGTTTTTGTTTCATTAGATCGGAAGGAAGGTTATTTGCAGTCGTATTCTAAAGAATGCAACAGGTGTATTCTTTGAAATAAGCAATAAGACTACGTTTGAGATATTCTAGCTTCAAGATCTTCTGTTCAAACTTTGATTTCTTACTTCCACTTATGATTATTTATTTTATTTAGTAAAATATACAGGGTGATTTTTTAGTCCTGTACCCAATTGTTAATGTCTGGTAATTTTTTTCTAAGAAAGGGATATTTTGTTTTGTGATACAAAGTTGGTAGCCCTACTCAACCGGTATAGATACGACAGTTTGAGTTGATTCTCCTTGAGCTGCGTAAAATTTTGTGCTGTTTCCAGTTGTGTTACGAACAGAATGTCTTTTACCCTAGAACAACGGGTTTTCATTCTTGAACAATATTTTGCTACAAAATCGTATGCGAGTGTAAAAGAATCATTTCAAATTAAATTTTTTGGTGTTCCTCCACTCTATTCTAGTCAATTTCTAGGCTAATTAACTGATTTTTAGAGGCAGGTATTGTTTGCAGCAGAAAACGTAGTGGTCGACCAACTCTCTTGACAGATGACGTTAAGAGAATGTGAAAACAAGATTGCTCAATTCTCCATGGAAAAGTTTACAAAAACTTTCCTCGCATGTTGATTTGTCATGTTCGAGTGCTCAGAAAGCTGCTAAAAAATTGAAATTGTATCCGTATCACATACGATTAGTTCTAGAGCTTCAGTCTCCAGATTTAAACAAGAGATTGTTTTAGGATAAAAGACATTCTGTTCGTAGCACGACCGGAAATGGCACAAAATTTTACACAGCTCAAGGAGAATCAACTCACACTGCCATATCCATACTGGTTGAGTAGGGCTACAAACTTAGTGTCACAAAACAAAATTTATTTTTTTTAGAAAAATATTACCAGACATTAACAATTGGGTAACAGGACTAAAAAATCACCCTGTAGCTACATTAAAATTACAATTCATGACTATACTAAGCTATGTACAATATTTAAAACTAAATATACTTGTACGCAAAAACTCTTCTTCACAAAGAGTTCTGTGCGCGCGCGCATAGGAGGAGTATACAGAACAAAAACATTAATTCACTTAAATACTTCTTATAACTACTATAAAATTACTAAGTTAAATTACTACTGGTAGTCGCTATATTATAATAGCGATATTATAATTTTTATTTTATTACTATAACTACTTTACAATAATATATTTTAACTTTATACGAAATTAACTTAATAAATGAGCATAAAGAGACAATTAAACTGTCGCAAAGAGAAAATTAAAAACTAATAAAACAGTTATTTTAAGACCTGGAAAAGTTTCTCAAGTTCTTGCTCGTAGATCGATGTATATGATATTTTAGTTTATGTTTTAATAGATGTGGTGACATATTACTGTGTATAAAATGGGGTGGAAGTACGTTAACGAATCGCCTCTAAACATAGAGAAATGCCTTCTGAAAAAATGTACTATTTGGTTTTCTAGTCTTAATTTTTCCAGCGTTCCTAGATAACAAAGCTCTATTCAAAAACTTTGTACAGGCCTACGTATCCCTGATGGCGTGCCTCAAACCTCTCTATTTGCCACCCTTTTATTCAACACTTTCATTTTACACTTCTAATACTTGTTTTTTATTTAATTAAATTTATGTTATTGAAATAAAGTTTAAATTTAATCTTTTAATCTAATATATAAAATTCTTGTGTCACAGTGTTAGTTGCCATATTCCTCCGAAACGGCTTAACCGATTTTGATGAAATTTTACATGTACACTTGGTAATTCTGAGAATAGGATTTTATCTATTTTTATACCCCTAAGTGATAAGGGTGGTCCACCCAAAAAAAAAAATTTTATTTTTTGGACAAAATTATTATTTTTTTTTATAATGTGGCATTGAAAAATACATACACATGTTTTCATGTCGATTTTAACAAATACACTCTTCACCCGAATATACCCTTAACAGACCCCCTCAACCCACACATCAACATGTTTTTACTGATTGCTCTGTGTGTGTGTGTGTGTGTGAACAGAATATCTCAAGAACGAAACATTGTACGAACTTGAATCTTGAAACTTAAGTTACATACCACTACCGGACCCGACAGAAACATTTTCATTAAAATCGGTCAACCGGAAGTAGTAGTAGTAGTAGTAGATGTCATGTTTGCTGAAATGCTTGGTTAGGCTGTTTGCAAGTAAAAAAAATGTTTCTTTTAAGATTGCGGCTTTAATATGCATTTTAGCGCAAAAATATATATAATAAAAGTTGTAGACAATCCTACAACTTTTATTTCAAACATTTTTTTGTTTAACGTTTAGTTTAACGGTAATTAGAGATTTTCTGTTTTTTTCTCACGAAAACGTGTAAAAAATTGATTTTTTTTAAGATTTTGGCCTTAGTGATTATACGACAAAAGTGTATTTAATCAAATTTATAGGAAATTAAAAGATCTACAACTTTTATTAAGAGCATTTTTGCCAACAGTCTAGTTTAACGTGAAAGAGTGATTTCCTTATTTTTAAGCCAAACTGAGGGGTTGATTTTCATTTTTTTAATGTTTTATTACTAGTGTTAGGTTTATTGTTAAGAATTTGCATTAGAAAGAGAAAGTTGTGTGAGTGTTTTACACCAGATTTTTATGTAAGCAATAAAACCCTCCACGACGATTTCAAAATTCCGACAGTAAAGGAGCTAACCGCGTCCTTGTATATAGTACATTTCACGAACGACTACATGTCCATCCAAACCTACTAGCTCGTAATCTAGCTACAAGCGACGTCTAAAGCGAAAATGGAGTAGAGACCTCTTGGTCTGAATAACGGACAATACCCAAAGTTTTTTTTTTATTTATTTGTTTTATTTAGTTAAACATAATACAATTGTTGCTATACTAAGAAGCTATTTACAATATTTTTAACTAAATACACTTATACGCAAAAACTCTTCTTCACGAAGAGTTCTGTCCGCGCATAGGAGTAAACAAAAAAATTATTTAAACAAATTTATATATAGCCTACTAATAACTACTATAAAAAATACTATTATAAAATCTAAAAAGGGTACAAGAAATACATTAAACATTTTTTGTTAAAAGCATTAAAAGAAATGATAAATACCATTAAATTTATATTAAAAAAAATAATAATAATAATTTTAATAACAATGAAATTTTAAAACATTACCTTAGATTATGTATAATTGTATTAATAGAGAAAAAACTTCTTTTTTGAATAACTAAAACTACTTTACAATAATTTTAGGGAATACATCTGGATATTTTTACTTATGAGAATTAATTCAATTAATGAGCACAGAAACGAACAAAAAAAACTGGTACTGCAATGAGGAAAGCAAAAAATAATCAGAGAACAGTTATTTTAAAACTAGGAAAAGTTTCTCAAGTTGTTGGTCGTATATCGATAGGATATGATAATATTTAAGTTTATGTTTCATACGATGTGGTGATATAATAGGCCTACTGTGTAAATACGATGGAAGTGCGTTGACGAACCGCCCCTCAACATAGAGAAATGACTTCTGAAAAAATGTACTATTTGGTTTTCTTGTCCTTATTTTTCTAGCATTCCTAGTAGAACAATTGGTTTTTGTTGTTGTTGTTTAGGTCATCAGCCAAAAGGCTGGTTTGAACCTGTAGAGGTTTTACTAAGTAAATCGAGGAGTGAGGTGGTTTACCATTGCCTTCCTCACTGAGTGGAAAAGTACACTTATCAGCATGCCGGGCCCTCTGAAAAGCATATATTTTCCACTCTGCAAATGACACTTTCACTTCATTCACCACAGGGTCTGGCTGTATAATGAAATCCATTACTTTCAGACGAGATAACTCTGATTAATGTCACAGTACACCTGTACCTCTTCTGTTGTTAAATGATTCAGTCATTTAATTGGCTGACCATGTGATAAGAAACAGAACTATTTATTTTAGCCCTGCAACTAACAGAATGAGTGTAAATAATTTGATAAATAATTGGTTTTATTGAGATCAATTATTACTTTGCGGTTACCACACGCACCTTATATACAAATAAATGCCTGAGAGGTACGACTCCAAATTCTTCGAATAGGCTCATATGATCGCTCTTTTTGTATCCGTTAATAGCGTATAGAAAAGATTTTTGTACATTAATCACCGAACGAATGTAAGTGATGTAGCCTACTATCTACTATCCTAACATACAATTCGATATGCCAATCGAGAGTGAACAAGTGCAAAATAAATTTGTTTTAACAAAGATCTGGGACACATTCGATGTAAATGATAAAACCTATGTAAACGGTTTTAAAGCAAAACAGTTTTAAACGGAGAATGTACCACTTGGTACCTCTTCTCCTTATGGTGAGACTGTATGATGGTTTTAACTGAAAATTTCGAAAATTAACTGAAAATTTGGTTTTTTATGTTTTTCAATAATTATTTAGACATAAATCAACCACAAAACTTTAAATTAGGTACGTGAAAAAAATAGTATTTAATGGAAAAAAATTAGTTTTTTACAGGTTTAACCATAAAAATTATCGTGTCACCAAGAACGAATATTTTTTATAATTTTATACGGATCGTTTTAGAGCAAAGAGAATTTTAGTACTTAAAAAATATCTGTATTACTGTTTTTAATACTCTCAGCCATTGGTTCATCTTTCTAACCAACTGTTGATAGGAAATTCACTTGTTTGTATTGCACATTTTGTTTTTGATTTGTGCCTTTTGATTTTTCGCCTGTTTCCGTAAACTTAAATTTTTAACATTTAGGAAAATTTTTCTCGGAAACCATTAAACCTACAAGGCTGAAATTTTTACCAGCTATTTATCTTGCATATGCACATATTCTAGAATTTTTATGACTTCCTCAAATTCTGTAAAAATTATTAATATGTAAAATACTGTAGAAAAAAATTTGTAAAAATTTTATATTATTCGTTATTCTGTTTTTAATTTTAAGGTTCAACAGATTAAATTGAAAAAATGTCAATAGCTAGAGAAACCCGACATCTATAGGTAAGTAAAGTTTCATTTCCCTATCGTTTATCATTCCTATGAAAAATGTATCTAAAAATAGCAAATTTAACATTGGTGGGGTACAAAGTACAGTCTTCCCTTAAAGTGAAATTCCCCACCGCCATTTAAATATCATATACGGAAGTTGTGCAGCTAAATGTACAGTACCGTAAAAAAAAATTAAAGACAAAAAATTTTAATGTTTTTTTAAAATTTTTTTTTTATTGAGTGATGATGCCTACATAAGCCTTGGGGCTTGTTCGTAGGTAATGATATGCGGTGATTTACAGAAGAAAAAAATGCCAGACCTGACCGGGAATCGAACCTGGGACCCCGGAATAGTACACTACACCACGGGCCGGCCGTGGTGTAGTGTACTATTTTGTCTATTCACAAAAGTAGATAAATAATAAAAAGTTATGTTGTTAATATATTGAACTTATTCTGGTAGATGTATTGCAATATGTATTTGCAATTCACAGCACTGCGCTCCACTATTATTAACTAATAATAATAATAATAAAAATCGGGTGTGAAAACTCACACAACTTTCTCTTGCCAATGCAACTAATGACCAATATTACGTAACATTAGTAATAAAACATTAGAAATAAACAAAAAACTAACCTCAATGAACATAACCTAATTTTCATCATGAGTGAAAGAGGCAAAATGAAAATCTACCTCATTTTGGCTTAAAAATACGTAAAATCACTCTTTTACGCTAAACTAGGCTCTGTAGAGAGAAATGCGTTAAATAAAAGTTGTAGATCTTTTAACTTCCTATAAATTTGATTATGTACACTTTTGTCGTAAAATGCGTACTAAGGCCGAAATCTTAAAAAAATCGATTTATCACACGTTTTTGCGAGGGGAAAAACAACAGAAAATCGCTAATTACCGCTAAACTAAGCGTTATACAAAAAAATGTTTGAAATAAAAGTTGTAAGATTTTAAATTCTCTACAACAGTTATTAGGAATATAAATGTTTGCGCTAAAATGCATATTAAAGCCGCAATTTTAAAAAACCAATTTTTTTACGTAAAAACAGCCTCACCAAGAATTTCAGCAAACATAGCGCCTACTCTGTCTTGTAGGATAAAAAATTGAGTAAATGAGGCGATTTTTAAAAAAATCGTAGAACCAGTTTTTGAGAAAATCACAAAAAAGTGAAAAATTACACAAATAAACTTCTACTTCTGGTTGACCGATTTTGATGAAAATGATCGTGTCGGATCCGGTAGTGGTATGTAACTTAAGTTTCAAGTTTCAAGTTCGTACGATGTTTCGTTCTTGAGATATTCTGTTCACACACAGACCAATCGCTAAAAGCATGTTTTTTCGGTTCAGGGGGTCTGAAAACGTGTAGATCCGGTGATGAGTGGATTTGTTAAAATCGAAATGAAGACAATACTTTCCTTCCTGTACTATATTCATATAGGCAAGAGAAAGTAATAATAATTTTATTGTTATTATTTTTCACTATCTACCAAAATAATTTAAGAACATACTAATTGTAAATTTGTAACAAAGTAGTAACTGTAGAGAAAAGTTCAACTATTTTGCTTTTAACAATTTACTCGCCTTTAAGACTCCATCAAAGTTTTTTTACGAATGGTGTTAATAATGAAAAAATATTAAAAGAAATAGACAAAATTTCCATTCAAAATAATTAAAAAAAAAGTATTTAATTTATTAAAAACCAAAAAATATTTTAAGAAAACCTCTGATTTATACTTTTTAAGTAAGTAATTTTTAAGTTTATCGGGTTTTAAAGTTGTCATTTTAAAATATTTTCTTTTAAAATTTTTAAAAGAAAGAAAGTATATAAATTATTTAAAACCAATAAATATTCAAAAATAAACTCTGATTTATACTTTTTAAGTAAGTAATTTTTAAGTTTATCGGGTTTTGAAGTTGTCATTTTAAAATATATATATTTTTAAAATTCTTAAATCATTGTATTAAATTTTATATAAAAAATAATTAAAAGTGGTATAACTTTCAATAGGAAAAATATTTTGTTAAGATTTTAAGTTCTGTCAGGTAATTTGTAGGCTACCACCTAAAGATAGCACAAAAAAGTTTTTTAAGGGAAGATTTTTGTAATGAAAAATAACGTAAAAAGATATTATGCACATTATTATATTAATTATATTATTATTTTTGATATTATATATTATTTTAATTGAAATAAATATAAAAGCAAGTATTTTTATGATAATAAACGAATGAATATTATTTTTAAAAACCCTGCTTAAACGTTTTAAGTATTTTGTTTCAAACTACCAAAAACAATTGTATTAGATTTTATAGAATGCAATAAAATTATATAATTTCAAATAGAATATTTTTTTCTTAATATATTCGTATTAAAAACTTTCCTTCGTATCTTAAAGACTGCATCAAAGTTTTTTTTAGGAACGACGTTAATTATGAATTGTAACACGATGAGAAACAGTTACAATATTTCAATTAAAAAATTTAAAAGCAGTGATTTATATTATACGATCAGCAATAGAGTAATATTAAAAAATCTAGTGTGAAACATTATTCACACAACTTTTTCTTGCCAATGCAAATAATTAACAATATAACTTAACATTAGTAATAAAACATTAAAAAAATGAAAATCAACCAAAGTTTGGCTTAAAAATACGGAAAATCACTCTTTCACGCTAAACTAGGTTCTGTAGACAAAAATGCTCTAAATAAAAGTTGTAGATCTTTTAAATTTCTATAAATTTGATTATACACTTATGTCGTAAAATGCACACCAAGGCCAAAATTTAAAAAAAAATAGATTTTTCACACATTTTCGTGAGAAAAAAAATAGGAAATCGCTAATTACCGCTAAACTAAGCGTTAAACGAAAAAATGTTTGGAATAAAAGTTGTAGAATTTTAAATTTTCTACAACTTTTAATATATTTATTTTTGCGGTAAAATGCATATTAACGTCGCAATCTTAAAAAACAATTTTTTTTGAGAAAACTGCCTCACCAAGAGTTTCAGCAGACATGGCGCCTACCCTATCTTGTAGAGCATAAAAAATGTAGTAAATGAGGCAATTTTTAAAAAAATCGTATGACCAGTTTTTTAGAAAATCGCAAAAAAGTGAAAAATTACACAAATAAACTACTACTTCCGGTTTGACCGATTTTGATGAAAATGTTCTTGTCGAATCCGGGAGTGGTGTCTAACTTAAGTTTCAAGTATCAAGTTTGTACAATTTTCCGTTCTTGAGATATTCTGTTCACACAAACACACACACACACACACACACACACACACACACACACACACACACACACACACACACACACATACAGACCAATCGCTAAAAACATATCTTTTGGGTTCAGGGGGTCTGAAAACGTGTAGATTCGGTGAAAACTCGATTTTGAAGGCAAGAGAAAGTAAAAATCTGCTCAATACTTTTAAGTTATTTCTCAATTTCTGAAGTTATCTTAAATAACCATTTTTTTAAGTAATTTGTGTGAAAAAATTTTATTAAATTTTGAACGGTAAAAATTTATTTATATAATTGGTTCATTATGTTCGCATCGACCCCATTATATAAAAAACACAAATTACATAACATAAGATTATATCACTTTACGTTTACAATATTATAAATTTTAATTATATTATAAATTTTATATGAATTGCACTTTTACTAAAATTTGGTAAAAATTTGTTAGGTGTTATGAATATTACTTATAATAAAACACAAAAAATAAATAAATAAATTGTAAATTTTAATAACATTAAAAAACTTTCTTATTTTATTTGTTGTTGTAATTTTAATACTAAATAAATAAATTGTATTACAATAATTATAATATTTACTTACGAGCTGATGATAAGAAGGGTTCTCGGAGAGAGTAAGTTGTAGGGAACCAACCAGCAGGGGCAAGCCGAGATCTATCTGTGAGGAGCACACGCTGCTCCGAACGCTGTGCTTAGTGCAGGTTGGAAGAGGGGGATGTGCACACTACCCCCACTACGCCCGCCCTTAATGTATCCCACTTCACTTGTAACTACCCTTGCGTCGTCCTCACCTGTTCTCAGTCCCTGATACACTCCACGCAGTTTACACTAAAAACAAATCATAAAATAAAAACCGTCATTATAGTTTTTCTTATCTACCTAGATTTTTCATCTTTCCTTAAGGGAAGATAGCACGATGGTTTTAACTCAAAATTTCGATTTTTGGTTTTTATGTTTTTCAATAGTTTAGGGCCTAGGCCTAGATCTACCAGAAAAAGTATTAAAATACGTCTAAAAGTATTTTTTTATGAAAAAATTAAATTTTTCACAATTTTTTACTGCTCGTTTTAGTGCAAAGAGAATTTTAGTTTTTAAAATATCTGCATCACTGTTTTTAATATTCTCGGCAGTTGGTTCAGCTTTCTAAACAACTGTTGATGGGAAATACACTTTTTTTTATTTATTTATTTTATTTAGTAAAATATAGCTACATTAAAATTACAATTCATGACTATACTAAGCTATGTACAATATTTTAAACTAAATACACTTATACGCAAAAACTCTTCTTCACAAAGAGTTCTGTCCACGCATAGGAGGAGTATACAGAACAAAAACATTAATTCACTTAAATACTTCTTATAACTACAATAAAATTACTAAGTTAAATTACTACTGGTAGCTATATTATAATAGCGATATTATATTTTTTATTTTATAACTAACTACTTTACAATAATATATTTTAACTCACACTATGTAAATATTTTAACTTTATACGAAATTAATTCAATAAATGAGCATAAAGAGACAGTTAAACTGTCGCAAAGAGAAAATTAAAAACTAATAAGAACAGTTATTTTAAGACCTGGAAAAGTTTCTCAAGTTCTTGCTCGCAGATCGATATTATATGATATTTTAGTTTATGTTTTAATAGATGTGATGACAACATAATACTGTGTATAAAATGGGGTGGAAGTACGTTAACGAATCGCCTCTAAACATAGAGAAATGCCTTCTGAAAAAATGTACTATTTGGTTTTCTAGTCTTAATTTTTCCAGCGTTCCTAGTACCATATTGTGTACCAAACTTGTTTTTGTACATTTTGTTTTTGATTTGTGCCTTCTTGTTTCTTACCTTTTCTTGTAAGTTACACTAAGGTAAATTTTTCTCAGAAACCAATAAACCTATTAGGCTGAAATTTTTACCAGTTAATTATCTTGTATATCCACATATACCGACATTTTTAAGACTTCCTCAGGTGCTCCAAAAATTAGTACCTAATACGCAAAACACGTGGGAAACAATTCATAAAAATTTTATGTTATTCGTAATTTAAATAAAAATAGAATGGTACAAAGATTAAATTGAAAAAAATGTCAGTAGCTCGAGAAGAAACCCGACACGTGTAATGTGTAAAGTTTCATTTCCCTATCTTTTACCAATCCTAAGAAAAATGTGCCAAAAATAGCAAATTTAACAATGGCGGGATACAAAGTACAGTCTCATATGAAATTTAAAACATGAACTATTGTTGAACCGTTACATTTAATAAATTATCCTTTTGTTTTAAATTTTATTATTAAGATAAATTATTCTATGTAAAATATAGTTCGTTACAAAAGATACATTCATATCAAACATATTTATGTAGCCTACTTCGTTCAAAATAGCTACAGCAAAAATAATGCATTGTTCAAAAATTTTATTTGCCTATTCATTATTCGTTGTTGTTTAGGTGATCAGCCGAAAAGCTGGTTTGAACCTCTAGAGCAGTGTTCTTCAACCTTATCTTACCTTTACTAAGCCTTTACTATTCACCTTTACCTTTTACCTTTTTATTTACCTTTACTATTAAGAAACCTTTATTAAGAATAAAGGGCCATATTTTTATTATGGGTGGGCTTAAGGGCCGCATTGATCTACGTATGTATATTTGTATACGAATATATAATAATAATAATAATGTGTTTTTATTTCAATAATACAAAATAATTTAAAAAAAATATATATACTGTATATACATAAAACCAAATACATATTACAATATTTATATGAATATATTTTAACCAAAATCCTTTACGCAGGCAATAATCTCATGGTCCTTTGACCGTCTCAGAGATTGACAAGAAAAAAGAAAGGAAAATTATACAATGATCAAAACCCAAACAAAAATAACAATATTAGAAATATACATTAAAAAATACACAAAACCTTAATTACTTGACATATAGCGCTAAAAACATTAATAGTTGAATGGTTTTCTCTCTGAAAACGTGTATATCCGGCGAAAACTTGATTTCAAAAAATCGACATGAAAACAATACTTTCCTTCCTATATATTCATATTATTATAGGCAAGAGAAAGTATTAATACTGTTCGATTACAAGCAGTATACGTATTGTGCTAGAACCGTTATAGCAGTGTTAAGGGAAGTTGCTAGTGAGGTTGTATCTTGCGCCTGACATATTTCTTAAGAGCTATAAGAAGTACTTTTACAGACTTGTAATTTTCTTACAAACTATCTTGGTAAGGCGCAGAATGCAATTTGCAGTACAAAAGAATTCTTATCTATTATATAAAAGGACAACCATGTCCTGGGTGATTCATTTATAGATCAACGCACAGCCGAAACTACTGACGCTACAGACTTGAAATTTGGAAGTTAGCTTTCTTATGTTGTGTAAGCGCGCACTAAGAAAGGATTTTGCAAAATTTTGATTTTAAAAGGAAGAAATAGCAAAAATTCCCCTCCACTGATGCGAGGATTAAGAATCAACGCGAAGCGCTACGCTTATGAAGTGGCAGGTTCTCCCACACACATTTAACCCCTCCATAGGCATATTCCATAGCATACCCAGTACTGTACCACTAGGCTTGCGAGACGTCGTAGCCTCTTATTCTCTTTACAGATTACAAATTAAAATTTACATTCTATTGATTAATCATCAATTTTATTACGAATAGTAGGCCTAATCACTAAAACAAAAAATTAAAAATGTGCAAATGTACACACATTTGCACGGGCTATTTATAAAAATTTTCAATTATTTCCGTTTTTATTGATTAAATAAATTTGATTGCAAATCTATTATGTAAAATCCTAATAAAGGATTTTGCAAAATTTTGATTTTAAAGAGTAGAAATCGCAAAAATTTCGGCCCATAAGAAATACACATAGGTAGCCTATACTTATATACACGATTCGTTTAAAACAGTAACAGTCGGCCTACACCGGATGTTAAAACTCACATTTTATTCTTAATCGCATTCTTATCGTACGTAAATAGCAGATCAATTACAAAACTATAGCTATTTTCCCAGAAGTTGAATTGACTTTAACAACGATTTTAATCTATGTTTTACTTTTGTCACTCCGGATGTTGTACTGTACGTAGTGTTTAATCTTGTGACCTAAACTGGATTAATATTTTAACCAGAATTAATTCCAGAATTGTTGTAATTAGTATAATAAGTGATATGTTTTTTATGCTTTAAAGTATTATTACTTATTATGCGAGATACGAATCTCATTGCTTAGGTCACACAATGTATTTGACTGACATTGTAAAAATGATTTTTGCAACCGAACAATTAAAATTTAATTTTAAAAAAATGTGTCAACCAATTCAGTAAAATGCATACGGTAAAGTTATTTTCTTAAATCTAACTTAAATTAAAATAAAACAACAATTATTTATGTAAATTCAGGCAGTATACTATTATAATCCTTCACTTTTTCATTTTTTCACCATAAGGGTCGATTCACACACATCCGTCACGTCACGTTTCAGTTCCGTCATTCCGAGAAGTATCAGTCATAGAAAAATCTTTCTTGAAAAATTAATGACATTGTCTACACTGAGCATCGGCACCGTCCCGAATTCGGCGCGTCAGTCTTGTCGCCGTCACCGAACCGTCAAAACGATATTTTTTTCTCAACGATATTTTTTTTTTACGGACGAGTTTGTCTCTATGAAAAATGACAATGGAGTTTGACGGAAGGAAAACTGACGTACGTGTGTGAATACTGTCATCATTTTTGACTTCGAGTGGCCGTGCCGGTTTCGTTTCGGAACGGTGACGTGACTGATGTGTGTGAATTGTTCTTTATACGTAATTCCAAAAAAATTATATTTGTGACTTACGTTATTAGCAAATTAAAATACAGAATCATAGACTTAAAGTTGCATGGGCGAAGCCACGACGGGACGCTATCTATTATATAAAAAGAGATGTCCTGATTTATAGATCATTTTATGTTTTCTAAGCTGTCGCTAAGAAAGGATTTTGCAAAATTTTTATTTTAAATGGTAGAATTCGCAAAAATACCTTCCCATAAAAAATACAGAGAGTATACTTAAACAGCTGATTCTTTGTTTACGTTTGCGTGGGCGAAGCCACGCGGGACCCGCTAGTCTATTATATAAAAGGACAACCATGTCCAGGGTGATTCATTTATAGATCAACGCACAGCCGAAACTACTGACGCTACAGACTTGAAATTTGGATGTTAGCTTTCTTATGTTGTGTAAGCGCGCACTAAGAAAGGATTTTTCAAAATTTTGATTTTAAAGGGCAGAAATAGCAAAAATTCCCCCCCACTGATGCGAGGAAGAAGAAACAACGCGAAGCGCTACGCTTACTGCTGGTTCTCCAACACACATTTACCCCCTCCATAGGCATATTCCATAGCATTTTCCCAGAAGTTGAATTGACTTTCAACACCGATTTTAATCTATGTTTTACTTTTGTCACTCCGGATGTTGTACTGTACATAGTGTTTAATCTTTTAACCTAACACTGGATTAACATTTTAGACAGAATTAATTCCAGAATTGTTGTAATTAGCATAATAAGTGTTATGTTTTTTTATGCTTTATAGTATTATTACTTATTATGCAAGATACGAATGTTATTGCTTAAGTCACACAATGTATTTGACTGACATTGTAAAAATGATTTTTGCAACCGAACAATTAAAATTTAATTTAAAAAAAAAATTGTCTCAACCAATTCAGTAAAATGCATAGGATAAAGTTATTTTCTTAAATCTAACTTAAGTTTAAATAAAACAACAGTTATTTATGTAAATTCAGGAAATATGCTAATCTCTCTCTTTTCCATTTTTTCACCATAAGGGTCGATTAACACACATCCGTCACGTCACGTCTCAGTTCTGTCATTCCGAGAAGTATCAGTCACAGAAAAATATTCTTTCTTGAAAAATTAATGACATTGTCTACAGTGAGTACCGGCACCGTCCCGAATCCGGTGCGTCAGTCTTGTCGCCGTCACCGAACCGTCAAAACGATATTTTTTCTCGACGATATTTTGTTTTTTACGGACGTGTTTGTCTCTGTAAAATGACTGAATGGAGTTTGACGGAAGGAAAACTGACGTACACGTGTGAATACTGTCATCATTTTTGACTTCGAGTGGCCGTGCCGGTTCCGTTTCGGAATGGTGACGCGATTGATGTGTGTGAATTGTTCTTTATACGTAATTCCAAACAAATTATATTTGTGACTTAGCAAATAGGTTATTAGCAGATTATAAATCAGTTATTAGCAAATTAAAATACAGAATCATAGCCTTAAAATTGCATCGGCGAAGCCACGACGGGGCGCTATCTATTATATAAAAAGAGATGTCCTGATTTATAGATCATTTTAAGTTTTCTAAAGTGTTGTTATGAAAGGATTTTGCAAAATTTTTGTTTTAAATGGTAGAATTCGCAAAAATACCTTCCCATAGAAATACAGAGAGTATACTTAAACAGCTGATTCTTTGTTTACGTTTGCGTGGGCGAAGCCACGCGGGACCCGCTAGTCTATTATATAAAAGGACAACCATATCCTGGGTGATTCATTTATAGATCAACGCACAGCCGAAACTACTGACGCTAGAGACTTGAAATTTGGAAGTTAGCTTTGTTATGTTGTGTAAGCGCGCATTAAGAAAGGATTTTGCAAAATTTTGATTTTAAAGGGAAGAAATCGCAAAAATTCCCCCCCCCCCCACTGATGCGAGGATGCGGGTCAGCGCGAAGCGCTACGCTTATGTACTGGTTTTTCTCCGACACACATTTACCCCCTCCATAGGCATATTCCGTTGCATTCAGTATATACATTTTTATCGTACGTAAATAACAGATCAACTACAAAACTATAGCCATTTTCCCAGAAGTTAAATTGACTTTAACAACGATTTTAATCTATGGTTTACTTTTGTCACTCCGAATGTTGTACTGTACGTAGTGTTTAACCTAACACTGGATTTACATTTTAACCAGAATTAATTCCAGAATTGTTGTAATTAGTATAATAAGTGATATGTTTTTAATGCTTTATAGTATTATTACTTATTATTCAAGATACGGATTTCATTGCTTAGGTCACATAATGTATTTGACTGACATTGTAAAAATGATTTTTGCAACCGAACAATTAAAATTTAATTTAAAAAAAAATGTGTCTCGACCAATTCAGTAAAATGCATACGGTAAAGTTATTTTCTTAAATCTAACTTAAATTAAAATAAAACAACAGTTATTTATGTAAATTCAGGCATTATGCTATTATAATCCTTCTCTTTTTTATTTTTTTACCATAAGGGTCGATTTACACACATCCGTCCACGTCACGTCTCAGTTCCGTAATTCCGAGAAGACAAGTATCAGTCACAGAAAAATATTCTTTCTTGAAAAATTAATGACATTGTCTACACTGAGCACCAGCACCGTCCCAAAACCGGCGCGTCAGTATTGTCGCCGTCACCGAACCGTCAAAACGATATTTTTTCTCGACGATATTTTGTTTTTTACGGGCGTATTTGTCTCTATGTAAAATGACTGAATGGAGTTTGACGAAAGGAAAACTGACGTACATGTGTGAATACTGTCATCATTTTTTACTTCGAGTGGCCGTACCGGTTCCGTTTCGGAACGGTGAGGTGACGGTGACGGGTGAATCGTTCTTTATACGTAAATAAAAAAAAATTTTATTTGTGACTTAAGTTATTAACAAATTAAAATACAGAATCGTAGCCTTAAAATTGCATGGGCGAAGCCACGACGGGGAGCTATCTATTATATAAAAGAGATGCCCTGATTTATAGATCAACTTAAGTTTTCTAAGCTGTCGCTAAGAAAGGATTTTGCAAAATTTTTATTTTAAATGGTAGAATTCGCAAAAATACCCTCCCATAAGAAATACAGAGAGTATACTTAAACAGCTGATTCTTCGTTTACGTTTGCGTGGGCGAAGCCACGCGGGACCCGCTAGTGTATTATAGTCGGAACTTTTATATCGGTCTTCTTAGTCCAGTCAACCTGTGTTTTTTAGAGGGAAAAAATAGTATAAAGCTAATTTTCCCCCATCGATTACTATAGTTTAGATAAGTGTATTGCCAAAAGTCCCCCCCTACCCCCTTGCTTTCCCCCCAGCGACCCCCCAAAGTTACAAATTGCAAGGGTTTCGTAAATCGCGTTTATGTCAAAAGCTAAACAAGGTATTGGATTAATTTTTTTTCTGTTGTCTTTCTAATAATATTTTCTACAATTAATGTTCATATCTTTTTTATCGTATCTTTTACCGTTCGGTAGTTATTCATAAAGAAGCTGATAAATCATTATAAATTCAATTACGTAATTTTACTTTTTAGTTTACAACTATTCACACTTACATTTTACACAAAAATGTTTCAAACAAAACTTTTAGTCCTTTTGGTTACGTTTTTTTGTACATGGCTACTTTTTTACATGGTTACGTTTTTTTGTTTTATTTATTTATTTAACGTCGCTTCAACCGCAAGGTCATTAGCGACGACGGTGCAACTGTGTGAGGATGAAATTATTTTTACTTTCTCTTGCCTATATGAATGTATTATAGGAAGGAAAGTATTGTTTTCATGTCGATTTATAGAAATCGAGTTTTCACCGGATCTATACGTTTTCAGACCCCCTGAACCCACACAAACTTGTTTTTAGCGATTGGTCTGTGTGTGTGTGTGTGTGTGTGTGTGTGTGTGTGTGTGTGTGTGTGTGTGTGTGTGTGTGTGTGTGTGTGTGTGTGTGTGTGTGTGTGTGTGTGTGTGTGTGTGTGTGTGTGTGTGTGTGTGAGCGAGTGTGTGTGTGTGTGTGTGTGTGTGTGTGTGTGTGTGTGCGTGCGTGCGTGCGTGTGTGTGTGTGCGTGTGAGCGTGCGTGCGTGCGTGCGTGCGTGTGTGTGTGTGTGTGTGTGTGTGTGTGTGTGTGTGTGTGTGTGTGTGTGTGTGTGTGTGTGTGTGTGTGTGTGTGTGTGTGTGTGTGTGTGTGTGTGAACAGAATATCTCAAGAACGGAACATCGTACAAACTTGAAACTTAAAACTTAAGTTACATACCACTACCGGACCCGACACGAACATTTTCATCAAAATCGGTCAACCGGAAGTAGTAGTTTATTCGTGTAATTTTTCACTTTTTTGCGATTTTCTCAAAAACTCGTCCTACGATTTTTTTTAAAATCGCCTGGTTTATTCAATCTTTTATTCTCTACAAGATAGGATAGGCGCCATGTTTGCTAAAATTCTGGGTGAGGGGTTTTCACGTAAAAACATTTTCTTTTTAAGATTGCGGCTTTCATATGCATTTTAGCGCAAAACGTTATATTATAAAAGTTGTAGAGAATTAAAAATCCTACAACTTTTATTTCAAACATTTTTTTGTATAATGCTTAGTTTAGCGGTAATTAGCTATTTTCTGTTTTTTTCTCACGAAAAGTGTGAAAAATCGATTTTTTTTAGATTTCGGCCTTAGAATGCATTTTACGACAAAAGTGTATACTATAATAAAATTTATAGGAAATTAAAAGTTCTACAACCTTTATTTAAAGTATTTTTCTCTACACAGCCCAGTTGAGCGTGAAAGATTGATTTTCCGTATTTTTAGGCCAAACTGAGGTTGATTTTCATTTTGCGTGTTTCTCTCATGATTGGAATAGGGTTATGATTTTGAGGTTAGCTTTTTATTTATTTCTAATGTTTTATTACTATTGTAAGGTTTATTGTTAATTATTTAATTGGCAAGAGAAAGTCGTGTGAGTGTTTCACACCAGATTTTTTTTATTTGTAATGCATGAAAATATGCCGTGCCTCAGTGGGATTCGAACCCAGGACCGCATGATGAGAGGCGAGCACGTTACCAACTGCGCCAATGCGGCCGGCCGCGTACTTAATTGCAGAGTTGATGCGACTGTAAAATAATATATAAATTACATTATTTTTAAGTTAATGAAAAAAGATATTTTTTAAATTGTCAATAAGTCGTGGTGATAATAATATTTGTTAAATGTAGTGACTACGGGAGGGGGAAAGGAGGGGGAGGGGGAATCGGGAACAAACTGTTGAACTGATCCAGCCATTGAATAGCGACCTGTGGGAGGGGTTAGGGAAGGGGGAGCTGTCATCTACAAGTGCGTCTCTACGGTGCGCCATTGATCTGTTTCCATCTCTTTTTTACATCCATATATATATTTTTTCTTTCTTTTTCTAACATTGAGCTAACCCTTTCATTATATGGCTGGGAGATCTAAGCCGATATTTACCTTTTTAATCACTGAATGATGCTAAACTAGAATTTAGTGTCAAATAGTAAGGCAAACCCTCCAGGTTGGTCTAGAGGTAAAGTCGTCGCCAAAATCAGCTGTATAACAGCTGATTTTTGGAGACGAAGGTTCCTGGTTCAAATCCTAGTAAAGGTAGTTACTTTTATACGGATTTTAATGCTAGACAGTGGTTACCGGTGTACTTTAATGGTTGGGGTTCAATTAACCATACTCTGTAGGGAATGGTCGGCTTGAATCTGTACAAGACTACACTTCATTTTACACGTCATACATATCAACCTCATCTGATTGGGTGATGGGGTTGCTTATTGTTCTGAATTGAACAGATTGCAACGTACACATATTAGGAATTAAAAACAAAAATTAAGGCAAGCCGCGTTGTATTCTCGATAATCATTTCATTATACTAGGATCCGTTTTGCCCATAACGGGCAGGTGGAGTGTTAAATGAATTGCCTCAACCGGTTGGTTCCAGGGCTACAAAAAATAGTTGTGTTTCTTATCAGATGGTCACCCGATTATATGACTGAAGCATTCAACAACAGAAGAGGTGTAGGTGTAAAAGACACTAGTCTGAGTTATCTCCTATTTCATGATACAGGAGGCAGTGTATGTGGTGAATGAAGTGAAGGTGTCATTTGCAGCATGGAAAGTAGATACTTTTCATAAGGTCTCGCATTATGATAAGCATACTCTTTCAACTCAGTGAGGTAGGCAATAGTAAACCACTTCATTCCTCGTTTATACTTAGTAACGCTTCTAGAGGTTCAATGCAGCCTTTCGGCTGTTGACCTAAACAAAAGGATCCGTTTATCTGATCTTAAATGGACCAAATCATTTTTTGAATAAGCTGGAACCTTTTTTAAAATTTTATTTATATTACTGAATCTGGTGTGAAACATTCACCTAATTTTCTTATCACCATTGTAAATAATAAAAAATATAACCTGTGTTTGTGATGGTCATCAGGCGAAAGGCTGGTTTGAACGTGTAGAGGTTTTACTAAGTAAAAACGAGGAGTGAGGTGGTTTACCATTGCCACAACTCACTCAGTGGAAAAGTATGCTTATCAGCATGCCAGGCCATCTGAAAAGCATCTACTTTCACCCTGCCAAAGACATCTTCACTTCCTTCACTACAGTCCCTGTAGGGTCTGCTTGTATAATGATGAAATTGATTACTGAAAGAACAAAGTAACTGTGATAAGTGTGTTTCACACGTGTGCCTCATCAGTTGTTAAATGCTTCACTCATATATAATTGGGCCTCCATGTGATAAGAGAGAGAACTAATTATTGTAGTCCTGCAACTAGCAGATTAATTATCAATGTAAATAACTAACAAAGTAAGTTATTTACACTCAATCTGGTACTTCCAGGGCTACAATAAATAGTTCTCTCTCTTATCACATGGTCGCCCAATGCTCATGATTTAACACTCAACCTGCCCATAACAAGCCCAACACTTGTGTTATGCCCATACCAGTATGGGCATAAAACTATGTTTAAACATAAGTAAACAACGAAAAGTTTACATATATATATCACCAAATTTTAATGATCAGTAATGGTGATAATTGAAAATCAATTTCTTTTGGACTTAAAAATATGGGAAATCACCAATTAACGCTAAAATAATCTCTGTAGCAAATAAGCTTGATATAAAAGTTGTAGATTTTAATTTCCAACAACTTTTCACTGTTCTTTTGCTCTTAAATGCAAATTAAGTACATAGTCTTAAAAACCATTTTTACTTTCTCTTATCTGTATGTATAGGACGGTAAGTATTGTTTTCATGTCGATTTTTCGAAATTGAGTTTTCACCGGATCTACACGTTATAAGAACTGAACTCAAAAACTGAACTCTTACATTAATGTATGTGAGACCTCCTGAACCCAAAAAAACATGTTTTTAGCGATTGGTCTGTGTGTATGTTTGTGTGTGTGTGTGTGTGTGTGTGCGCGCGCGCGCGCCAGATTGTTTTACTGTGAGAACACAGCCCCGGCAAATTTCAGCAGACTTGCCGCTTATCTTATTTTATAGAGCCCAAAAATGTAAATATGGCGAAATTTAAAAAAAGACGTTTTGAGAAATTCGCAATAAAGTACTGCTTTCATCAAATTTTATTAAATTTGATTTGATGAAATCGTTCATCAAAATGAACGATTTTGATGAGTGTTCGGGTCGGGTCCCCTTGTGGTACCTAACTTAAGTTCCAAGTTTCAACTTTGTACGATGTTAAGTTTACCAGATATTTTGTTCACACTTAATCACACACACACACGCGCGCGCGCGCGCTCGTGTACACACACCCATTAACACCAATCGGTGAAAACATATTTTTGGGTTCAGGGGACTACTGTATTTCCGCTGAAAACATGATTTAGAAAAATTGACTTTACTTTCTTTAAGAAACACACTTTTTTTTAATTTCATCTGAATTGGTTTACTCTAAAGCGAAATCACAACACATAGAGACACACGTAGGCCGACAAGCAGATTTCTTTTAAAAAAAGAACAGCTTCAAGAAGTCACGATATTATCTCAATGGGTTTTTACATACCTTATAAAGTAGTGGTAAAAGATAAAAATGACAGGAGTATTTGGGTTGGTTCGTTTCACAAGAATTTTTAATGTTATTAAAGTGAAATTTAATTGAATTTTTTCGTAACGAGAGTAACGTAATACCTAGTGTAGTGCAGTGTAGTGAATTTATGCGATGCAGAAATCCTAAATGACCGTACAAGAAAAATTTACGGCTATTAGATGGATAAGGATATTTGCAACATCCTAATTTGGACGAAACGAGATAAGCTGAAATAATCTTTCGACCGTGAAATTGCATCTTCACTCGGTCCCTATCGCCTTTCTATCACGCATTCCTCTCTCTCTCTATCTCTCTCTTTCTCTCTCTCTCTGTATCTCTCCCTCTCCCTCTACACCCTCACTCTCTCTCTCTCTCTCTCTCTCTCTCTCTCTCTCTCTCTCTCTCTCTCTCTCTCTCTCTCTCTCTCTCTCTCTCTCTCTCTCTCTCTCTCTCTCTCTCTCTCTCTGTCTCTGTCTCTGTCTGTCTGTCTGTCTGTCTTTCTGTGCGGCTCTCTTTCTGTGTCTCTCTCTCTCACTCTCTCTCTCTCTCTCTCTCTCTCTCTCTCTCTCTCTCTCTTTCCCCTACGCCCATCTCTCTCCACATCACTTTTCATTACTATAAAATCAACTTGTTAGTTGTGTCTCGCACTATAACTTTTCTCTCTAAACTTTTTCCATTTCATCCCAATATTAGACTAAAAATATTTCTAATGAATAAACAGATTTCGTACCAGTTTTAAAAGAAAAAAATCTCGTGTAAAACACTCACGCAACATTTTCTTGCCAATGAAAATAATGAACAATATAACCTAACATTTGTAATAAAACATTACACTGCGCCGGCCGCATTGGCGTAGTTGGTAATGTGCTCGCCTCTCATTATGCGGTCCTGGGTTCGAATTCCACTCAGGCACAGCATGTTTTCATACGTTACAAAAAATCATTTCATCCTCCATTGTACAGAAAGTTCCACCCTAACGTCGCCGCTAATGACCGTTGTAGTTGATGCGACGTTAAATAAATGAATTTTTGATAATGATAATAATTCTTTATTTCTGTACATAATTTCATTTACAAATATTGGTATTAATAACAGTTTAATATTATAATAATCTTAAAATATAATAGGCTACAATAAAATTTTAGAAAATAATAAAATATTATACAACACTTACCATATTTTTCTAAAAAAATAAATATTACCTATAGGCTACCAATTTTTTTAACTTATGCCAATTTAAAAAAAAACATTAGAAATAAACAAAAACACTGACCTCAAAAAACATAACCAAATTTTAATGATGTAAAATGAAAACGAACCTCAGTTTGGCTTCATATTACGGAAAATCACTCTTGAAAATCACGCTAAACTAGGCACTATAAAGAAAAATGCTTTAAATAAAAGTTGTAGAACTTTTATTTCCTATAAATTTAATTGTACTTTTTTGTGGTTAAATGAATACTGAGGCCGAAATCTAAACAAAATCCATTTTGTTACAGATTTTAATGACAACAACAAAAAATCACTAATTACCGCTAAAGTAAGCGTTATACAAAGAAATATTTGGAATAAAAGTTGTTGGTTTATAAATATTCTACAACTTTTATTACCTATTACACTTTTGCGCTAAAATGCATATTACGGCCGCAATCTAAAAAAAAAACCAATTTTTTCCTACGAGAATAAATTTTTTGAAGAAATTAGCTGAGATGGCGGCGCCTGCCCTATTTTTAAGAACATAAAAAACCGTAGGAGCCTTTTTTCAAAAAATTTAAGAAAGTGAAAAATTACACAAAAAAACTGCTAATTCCGATTGACCGATTTTGATAAAAATTTCGTATCGGATGCGTCAGTAGTACCTAACTTAAGTTTCAAGTTTCAACTTTGTACAATATTCTGTTCTTGAGATATTTTTTAACAATTTTTTACGTGAAAAAAGCCTCACCAAGAGTTTCAGCAAACATGGCGCCTACCCTATCTTGTAAAGCATAAAAAAATTAGTAAACCAGGCAATTTTTAAAAAAAATCGTAGGACCAGTTTTTGAGAAAATCGCAAAAAAGTGAAAAATTACACTAATAAGCTACTACTTCCGGTTGACCGATTTTGATGAAAATGTTCATGTTGGGTCCGGTAGTGGTATATAACTTAAGTTTCAAGTCCGAAAGATGTTCCGTTCTTGAGATATTCTGTTCACACACACACACACACACACACACACAGACCAATCGCTAAAAACATGTTTGTGTGGGTTGAGGGGGTCTGTTTACGTGTAGATCCGGTGAATAGTGTATTTGTTAAAATTGACATGAAAACAATACTTTCCTTCCTATATATTCATATAGGCAAGAGAAAGTAAAAAGTCTATGGATAATAGTTAAGAAGTGTTTTGTAATATTACAGTAGAGCGTCAATAATTCAGACGTCAAAAATCCGGAACGTCGAAAATCCGGATTCAATTCTGGAGAAAAATGGGAATTAATTTATCGTAGGTTAAAAGTGTTCAATATGGCTGAACGCCTCGCCGTGCGTGATGAGTAAGGCGCGGTGCACACTGGAGAAACTTGTTTCATGTAATGAGTTTCGAGAAAACCGTTTCATTGGATAGTGTACACAGAAGCAACGGTTTTCCATCAGTTTTGTGATGGATTCTGACGATGATGTTTTTTTATTTGTAACATTTACCTGTATTGTGCTTCTTATAAAAATATAATAATGGTTTTATAATAAATGTTTATGCCCAAAACGGGCAGGTGGAGTGTTATTTTAATTGCACTCTTATCTGTTTGGTCCAGGGCTAAAAAAAATAGTTCTGTTTCTTATCACATAGTCAGCCACTTATATGACTGAACTATTTAAGAACAGAAGAGGTAGAGGTGTAAAAGACACTAGTCACAGTTATCTCCTCTGAGAGTAATGAATTTTACTATGCAGCCAGACCCTGTGGTGAATGAAGTGAAGGTGTCATTTGCAGGGTGGAAAGTTAGTAAAACCTCTAGAGGTTCAAACCAGCCTTTCGGCTGTTGACCTAAACAACACAATAAATGTTTATGTACTAAATGTTTATAATTGAATGTTATAAATACCTGAACTTTCCACTTCTTGTGCAACTGCTTCCCACGCACTTGACACTTTGTCCCTTTTGCTGTACTCTTTCCTGTAAAAATTGTACAGACGTTGCTGTTTTTCCACTGCTTCAACCAATTTAACTTGAAATATATCGGCCATCACAGACTGATGAAATGTGAAACTGAAGCAACAGGAAACCGTTTTTACGAATTTCTCGAAACCCGGTTTCTTGAAATCAATGAAACGTTCATGAAACGCTGTTTGCACCAACCTGTGTTAATAAGAGATACGCTCGAATCGCGTGTTGCGTAGTGGTCACTCTTTTATATGTACAATAACAAATTTCATTAAATAAAAATTAGTTCTTTATAGATAACAACATATTTCCTAGTTTTACTTACTCACTTCACATTTCTGTTAACAAATCATGTAAAATATAATCGAATTTAGCTACTGTACTTTTCTTAATTTGAAGACGTCTACTGGCAATTTTATCGGGTGTTTCGATAATCCGGATAATTTTATAATCCGGATGGCGTCCGGTCCTAATTAATCCGGATTATTGACGCTCTACTGTAATTTAAAATTTTTTGTTTATATATCCCTAATTTTTGTACGTTGCAATCTGTTCAATTGAGAACAATAAGCAACCCCATTACTCAATGAGAGAAGGATGATGTGTATGACGTGTAAATGAGGTGTAGTCTTGTACAGACCCAGGCCGACCATTCCTGAGAGAGTATGGTTAATTGAAACCAAACCATCAAAGTACACCGGTAACCACTGTCAAGTATTCAAATCCGTATTAAAGTAACTACCTTTAGTAGGATTCGAACCAGGAACCTTCGTCTCCGAAAATCAGCTGTTATACAGCTGATTCTGGCGACGACTTTACCTCTAGACCAACCCGGTGGTTTGTAATTTAAAATATTAATAATAATTACTAATATTACAGTATTCCATATTTCAATAAAACGAAATACATGACGTTGATAGGGGGCGTTGGTAGCGAAACGCGATTTTTAATTAAATTTTTTTGTTAAATGCTCGTCGTATGATCTCTCTGTATAACACAATAAATTTTAATCGAGTTTAAAAACTGATTTGTTTTTTAAAAAAGAAAATAACAATGGTAGAATATAAAGAAATTATTTTCATTTTGCAGTTGTTGGAAACGTGCGTTTTTTTAAGTGGACCTTTGTCACTGTGATTTCTGTTTGTCCCATAATATAGATCTATTGAACGTCCTATGTCATAATAATTTTTTTGTCGGACGACGGAAAATGTACCAGTCGAGTCTAACAGTAATAAAAACATAAAAAAATCTGATGTGAAACACTCACACAACTTTCTCTTGCCAATACAAATAATTAACAATATAACCTAACATTACTGATAAAACATTAGAAATAAACTACAAAACTAACCTCAATAAACTTAATCTTATTTTAATCATGAGTGATCCATTAGCGATTAGCCTCCTTGACAACAGCGAAGATACTCACAGACTGAAACGTTTTAAACCATTGGACTTACCTCTACGGTTTTGTTAGTCATTTAAATTTTTTTATCTTTTCCACTTCAACTCCTAATCATCGGCAACTCATAATCGGCGTCGTTTTCATCTCTACCATCGTCATTGTCAACTCCAACTTCAACAACTTTGTGTTTCGGGATGTTGATTCACGGTTCATCAAGTTTGATTTTGTATATATATTTTCTTCACAGTTTGGTCTTTTTCAAACACACTACTGAGTGTGATTTGTGTTTTAATTCTAAGGATATTACTAAGATTTTCTCATATTTGCTTAAAGTTATTGTATTTATTAACTGATTGCAAAAGAAATACTATACTGTTAAAAAAAAAATTTTTAATCATGAGTGAAAAACGCAAAATGAAAATCAACCTCAGTTTGGCTTAAAAGTACGGAAAATCACTCTTTCACACTAAACTAGGCTCTGTAGAGAAAAATTCTATAAATAAAAGACGTAGATCTTTTAATATCCTATAAATTTTGTTATAGGTATATATTTTTGTCGTAAAATGCATACTAAGGCTGAAATCTTTAAAAAAAATCGATATTCACACATTTTCGCTAATTTAATTTAATTTTCCTTGGTCGAGAATTCTCAAAATAATTTAAAGAATCCATGATTTTAAACACCCGGTATTATCTTAGTAATATACGAACGAGGAAAAACTGGTGGAAAATTATGTTAGCGGTGACCATTTACTTTATGAAATTGAATCGAATGGTTTTACAAAAAATCCATTCAATTTTTAACATTTACTCAATGAGTTTGTAATTTTCTTTTCCTAGATACTTTTCATTTTCTTCACCACCATCTGTAACATGCAATGACAACTATTTTTACTTTCTCTTGCCTATATGAATATATAGGAAGGAAAGTATTGTTTTCATGTCGATTTTTCGAAACCGAGTTTTCACCGGATCTATACGTTTTCAAACCCCCTGAACCCAAAAAACATGTTTTTAGCGATTGGTCTGTGTGTGTGTGTGTGTGTGTGTGTGTGTGTGTGTGTGTGTGTGTGTGTGTGTGTGTGTGTGTGTGTGTGTGTGTGTGTGTGTGTGTGTACACAAAATATCTCAAGAACGGAACATCGTACGAACTTGAAACTTGAAACTTAAGTTACATACCCTTACCGAACCCGACACGAACATTTTCATCAAAATCGGTCAACCGGAAGTAGTAGTTTATTCGTATAATTTTTCAATTTTTTGCGATTTTCTCAAAAAATAGCCCTACGATTTTTTTTAAAATCGCCTGGTTTACTTAATTTTTTATTCTCTACAAGATAGGGTAGACGCCATGTTTTCTGAAATTCTGCGTGAGGCTGTTCTT
This sequence comes from Catonia carolina, assembly GCA_035578175.1. Lineage (NCBI taxonomy): Eukaryota > Metazoa > Arthropoda > Insecta > Hemiptera > Achilidae > Catonia > Catonia carolina. The sequence goes on from JAQMRL010000002.1 coordinate 80,700,215, forward strand.
ACGTAAAAACATTTTCTTTTTAAGATTGCGGCTTTAATATGCATTTCAGCGCAAAATATTATATAATAAAAGTTGTAGAGAATTTAAAATCCTACAACTTTTATTTCAAACATTTTTTTGTATAACGCTTAGTTTAGCGGTAATTAGCAATTTTCTGTTTTTTCTCACGAAAACGTGTGAAAAATCTATTTTTTTAAGATTTCGGCCTTAGAATGCATTTTACGACAAAAATGTATAAAATAAAATTTATAGGAAATTAAGAGATCTAAAACTTTTATTTTAAGCATTTTTTTGTACAGTGCTTAGTTTAGCGTGAATGAGCGATTTTCCGTATTTTTAAGCTAAACTGAGGTCGATTTTAATTTTGCGTATTTCACTAATGTTTTTTGAGGTTAGTTTTTTATTCATTTCTAATGTTTTAATACTAATGTTAGGTTTATTGTTAATTATTTGCATTGGCAAGAGAAAGTTGTGTGAGTGTTTCACACCAGATTTTTTTTTTTTGTAGGTACACCCATTTCCAACAAATCTACTCTTCATTCGTTGAAGATATAGAAAGTGTTTTTTTACAATGTCTGTCTTCTGTGTACCTGTCTGCTCATCCTCTGCCACTCCTTCCCCCTTCCTCTTTCCACTTTTGATCCATCTGCTGCCAATCTCCTTCCAACGTTACTCTAGAATCATTGGACTACCCCACCTTACCCCCACTCTCCTTTACTCTGTCGCTCGCCACTCCATTATTTTCTTTATACATTTTGTCTCATCTTTTCTCGCCATTTGACCAGCCGAACCTTTTCAAATCAGCTTTAAAGTATGAGGAGGTAACATGCAAACCGTGTTTTGTCACAATAATGTCATTTTACACTAAGACCAAAAAACTGTTGTTTTGATTTTACTGCAGATTTAATACGGGGTTTAGCTACCGGCATTTAAAGGATGATGAAAAACGCTACATAAATAATTTTTGAAAATATTGATATGGGAAAAGTGTTCAAAAACATTATTTTAAATTTGGACAAAACACGTTCTGCATGAAAGTAATGGACATAACTTGGTTTGAGTGGAAATTATGTAGACAAAGTTTTTTTGTAATGGACTTATTTATTATTTTAAGACATTATAAAAATTAAAAATTACTTATAATTCATAAAAATTAAAAGAAGACATATTGAAAGTAATTAATAATAAATATAAAAAATGATACACTAAAAAAATGATAGGGCCTATTATATAATGATTTTTTATGATAATTTTTTATATGATATATTAAAAAATTATATACTGAATGTAGGCTACCTATTAAAAAATTATTAAACATATTATACGAAGTCTTATAATAAACATAATAAAAGTAATAATGATTCAAAAGTTTAAATCTGAAGATCACATCTTTCTTCTTCAAGACAGTCACGGAAGATGACCTGTGCTTCACACTCTGCTGACAGCTCTTCGAATATCAATGATGAATACCATTTAAGGCGGTGATCAGATGATGTTACCCAGTCATCACCAAACATATTTTTCAATAATTAATCTACATAACTTTTTTTTCACTTAACAATTTAAGCAAAGTCTTGCCTTTAAAATCAACTGTTGAGAAATGGTTGTATAGTGTGCATGATACCTCAACACTATTATAGAATGGTAAAAGTGTGAAATAATGAGAATGCATTCCACACAGCTGATTGGTAGACTGAAGCGCTTTTATTGGTCAGATGGACAAAACACTTTTTGACTGAATCTTGATGATGGACAAAACATGTTCTGCACAAAACAGTAATTTTCAATATGCTTTTAACATTGGACAAAATTTTATTTGATTGAAAACACAACTAAATATAATGTATTTCATGCAGGAGAATGCAATGGCGCCCCTAACTCAATTTTTAATTTTTTGTGACAAAACACGTTTTGCATGTTACCTCCTCGTATAAGTATCAGACGAACTAATGTCCCATAGCCGAGCGAGTGAGAGGGAGATATGTGACGTAACTACACATGCGCTCAAACGTCTTTACTGTTATAATCCAAGTCTGAAAACATACTACAGTCGTTATCTTGCTTGTTAGTTTACTGGATGCATAAACGCTTGCTCACAACAGTGAGTAAAATTATACGACAATGATATTGGGTAGGCGCGTATGGGTTGTGCGAGTTAGAGCGTTATCCATTCTCTCACTCCCACGGCCAGGGGACATTAGTTCATCTGAATATTATACTGTATGGTCTCATTAAATAAAATCTGGTGTAAAACACACCACTTTCTTTTGCCAATGCAAATAATGAACAATATAACCTAACATGTAATATATAAAATTCTCGTGTCACAGTGTTAGTTGCCATTCCTCCGAAACGGCTCAACCGATTTTGATGAAATTTTATATGTACACTTGGTAGGTCGGAGAATAGATTTTTATCTATTTTTTATACCCCTAAGTAATAAGGGTGGTCCAACCCAAAAAGTTTTTTTTCTTTTTTGGACAAAATTTTTATTTTTTATTTTTTTATAATAGCCTATTGCATTAAAAAATACATACACTTTTAAATTTTCACCCTTCTACCACCAACCCCTATTATTTTATAACAATATTAGTTGTGCATCGAACATAGTAGTGACGTTTAGCGTGAAACAGTAATTTTCCTTATTTTTAAGCAAAACTGAGGTTAATTTTTATTTAGTCTTTCACTAATGATTAAATTTAGGTTATGTTTATTGAGGTTATTTTTGTTTTGATTAAATCTAATGTTTTATTACTAATGTTAGGCTATATTATACATAATTTGCATTGGCAAGAGAAAGTTGTGTGAGTGTTTCACACCAGATTTTCATTTCTCTTGATGTTATAAAAACAGTATGACATAATGTTGTTCTAAATTTAGACGTGCAGTATTATTATAATTACGTAGTATACTACGATAATAATTATCTGTTTAATAATATTCATAATAACATTGGTGGTTATTTTCCGCTGATGTATCGTATAGATTATGGTTGAACAATAATAATCACAAAATAAATATAGTAAATAAAATCTGGTGTGAAACACTCACACAACTTTCTCTTGCCAATGCAAATAATTAACAATAAACCTAACAAATGCCCTGTTATGGGCAAAAAATTCAAATAAATTACAAAATTTTATTAATTTTTAAAAAATTGAAAATTAATTTTAAATAACTGAATTTTTCCGTTTCCGGTAAATTTTAAAGATAACGTTATATCGGTACTTTATTTATTTAATGTTGTTATTTTATTTATTTATTTAAAATGTTAATGATTAAAAACTTAATAAATATTAGCCTGGAGATAAAAAAAAATCGTAGGACCAGTTTTTGAGAAAATCGCTAAAAAGTGAAAAATTACACGAATAAACTACTACTTCCGGTTGACCGATTTTGATGAAAATGTTCGTGTCGGGTCCGGTAGTGGTATGTAACTTAAGTTTCAAGTTTGAAGTTCGTACAATGTTCCGGAGATATTTTCTATATACACACACACATACACACAGACCAATCGCTAAAAACATGTTTTTTGGGTTCAGGGGGTCTGAAAACGTGTAGATTCGGTGAAAACTGAATTTTGAAAAATCGACATGAAATCAATACTTTCCTTCCTATATATTCATACAGGCAAGAGAAAGTAAAAAATGTAGTGCAATGTAGGTACAACAGTACATCATTTTGCAATGCCGTCTTATAGAATTAATAAAAATTTACTTGAAATTATATTACCTGCTGAAATTCTGTAAAAATTGAAGCAAAAGTAATAAATAAATAGAAAAGGAAGTAAAAGTTTTAATATATTTTCACCTCCCGTGGTTGCGGGAGAGTCGCCTAAAATTTTACAAAATAATGAAATAATGTTATTTGTGCAGTGTGATTTGTTGTTGTTGTTGTCGTTTAGGTGATCAGCCTGATTGGCTGGTTTATACCTGTAGAGGTTTTACTAAGTAAAACGAGGAGTGAGGTGGTTTACCATTGCCACAACTCACCGAGTGGAAAAGTATGCTTAACAGCATGCCGGGCCTTCTGAAAAGCACATATTTTCCACTCCCCAAATGACACCTTCACTTCATTCACCACAGGGTCCAACTGTATAATGAAATTCATTACTTTCAGAAAAGATAACTGTGATTAGTGTCACAGTACACCTCTACCTCTTCTCTTATTAAATGATTCACTCATTTAATTGGGTGACCATGTGATAAGAAACATAACTATTTATTTTAGCCCTGCAACTAACAGATTGAGTGTAAATAATTTGACACTCCACCTGTCATGGGCTGTTATGGGCAGACAATAATTTAAAACTCCAAATGCCAGTTATGGGAAAAGCATTCAAATAAATTACAAATTTTAATAATTTTTAAAAAATTGAAAATTAATTTTTAATAACTGAATTTTTCCGTTTCCGGTAAATTTTAAAGATTTATAAAGTTACGAGTATATCGGTTCTTTATTTATTTAATGTTGTTATTTTATTTATTTATTTATTTATTTAAAATGATAATCTTTAAAAACTTAATAAATATTAGCCTGGAGATAAAATAAAAGTAATTTTATTTTTAATTGTATTCGTGAGAATAATGATGAAGAAAAAATGTAGTACAATGTACAACAGTACATTATTTTGCAATGCCGTCTTATAGAATTAATAAAAATTTGCTTGTAATTATATTACCTGCTGAAATTCTGTAAAAATTGAAGCAAAAGTAATAAATAAATAAAAAAAGGAAGTAAAAGTTTTGATATATTTTCACCTACCGTGGTTGCGGGAGAGTCACCTAAAATTTTACAAAATAATCAAATAATGTTATTTGTGCAGCAGCTTTTTGGTTGGCTTTGGTTCGGATGCTTTGTAAAATATGAAGTGAACGAAATAAATGCAATTAGATTATTTTTAATATTACATTTTACCGTGCACAAATTTATCTGATTTCGTTTTATTTAGTTTTCTGTTAAAAAGTGAACTGTACTTTCATCTCCATTTATGTGGTGGTGTGTACAGTCCGGTTAAAAAAAATAACTGTCTGTCAATTTAAAACGAACGTTCACCCGAGTACTAGTCGACTCTGGTCTCTCTTTAGTTTTTATTCAACTTTACAGAATCAACAAAAAAGTTATTTTATTTTTTAATTATCGAAATTAATCTTAATCAATTTTTTTTATCAGAATGAAAAAATCTTTTTTTTTACTTTCTCTTGCCTATATGAATATATAAGAAGGAAAGTATTGCTTTCATGTCGATCACAACAAATACACTCTTCACCGGATCTACAAGTAAACAGACCCCCTGAATCCAAAAAACTTGTTATAGCGATTGGTCTGTCTGGTGTGAATAGAATATCTCAAGAACGGAACATCGTACGAACTTGAAACTTGAAACTTAAGTTACATATTTCTACCGGACCCGACACGAACATTTTCATCAATATCGGTCAACTGGAAGTAGTAGTTATTCGTGTAATTTTTCACTTTTTTGCGATTTTCTCAAAAACTGGTTCTACGATTTTGTTTAAAATCGCCTGCTTTACTAAATTTTTTATGTTCTACAAGATAGGGTAGACGCCATGTTTGCTTAAATTCTCGAAGATTTGAAAAATTGTTTGACTTAATCACCTAAAAAATCGCTTAGAAGATTATCATCGCAAGCTGGGCTAACATTAACTACTGTTTTCAGAGCGGGGAAATTTCAACTGAAACTTATCTTGCACACATTTGTAAGATTTACTCGCTATGTAACTTAAGTCTACAATAAACACGCGTTCTTCCTTGGAAAAAACCATTGCTGACACAATATAAAGAAACGACTGCTGTCACCACACTAATGCTTGACTGGAACATTTTAACTGTCTTAAGTAGTTGGCCTTGAGTACACTGTTGCCAACATAACGATTGGGTGACTGAAAATTTACCGATATATTAATTGTATCTTCTTATAATCAGGGTTGCGTCCTTAATAAAACACCCGTCAGAAGATAATTGTGAGTAGTGTCACAGTACACGTGTACCTGTTCTTTTGTTAAGGGGAGATTGCACAATGGGGTTAACTCAAAATTTCGATTTTTGGTTTTTTTATGTTTTTCAATAGTTTAGGCCTAGATCTACCAGTAAAACATTAAATTACGTCAACAAAAGTAGTTTTTTATGAAAAAATTAAATTTTTATCAGGTTTACACTGGAAAATTATCATGTTACGAAGAAAGAATATTTTTTCATAATTTTATACTGCTCGTTTTAGTGTAAAGATAATTTTAGTTTTTAAAATATTTATATATCACGGTTTTTAATATTCTCAGCTATTGGTTCAGCTTTCTAAACATACATATTTATATTAAATAATATAATATATAATTATATTTCTAACATACATGTTTCATACGTATATTCGCTAATTACCGCTAAACCAAGCGTTATACAAAAAAATGTTTGTAATAAAAGTTATAGGATTTTAAATTATCTACAATTGTTATTAAGTTATATTAATTTTTGCGCTAAAATGTAGCTATATTTAAGTCGCAATCTGAAAAAAACACTTTTTTCGTGAAAACAGCCTCACCAAGAATTTCAGCAAACATAGCGCCTACCCTATCTTGTAGAGAATAAAAAATTGAGTAAATGAGGCGATTTTTAAAAAAATTGTAGGATCAGTTTTTGAGAAAATCGCAAAAAAGTAAAACATTATACGAATAAACTACTACTTCCGTTTGACCGATTTTGATGAAAATGTTCGTGTCGGGTCCGGTAAGGGTATGTAACTTGAGTTTTAAGTTTCAAGTTCGTACAATGTTCCGTTCTTGAGAAATTTGTATACACACACACACACACACAGACCAATCACTAAAAACATGTTTGTGTGGGTTGACGGGGTCTGTTTAGGTGTATATGGTGGGTGAAGAGTGGGACATGAAAACAATACTTTTCTTCCTATATATTCATATAGGCAAGAGAAAGTGAGTGAGTAAAAATTTCAGAACAAGACTAGCAATGCAATGGTATTGTTTTGCGGTCTAGTACGCTAACCACTACGCCACTATGTTATTACCACATATAATGAAAATTATGATTGGAAAACAGAGCCGGCGTACTGCAGTTGATAATAATGTATTCATATTTTATAATCAGATATTTAAGAGAAGGAGGGTAGATTGATGGAACGATAGACCGAGTAGAAATGAAACAGGTAAAAGCGGCCGCGGATCGAGATCACAGGAACTATGGGTGGCCTCAACACAAGCGGACGTCCATTTCCGTTATTAAGACCAGTTCCGGTCTGCAGGTCGCACCAAAGTCACTCATTGGTCGGACCTCACTCACATCACACAATATCATAAATATATCGATAGGTGGCACCCACTGCCTACTCTAGTAGATTCAACACCGCCGCCAATATCCCTTCTAACCCTCCCCCCTCGTTAACTAAATTATCTTGAAAATAATTATTATTGCAAATTGAGGTGAACTAATATTACGCCATCGCTCGCTGACACACTCACAAATTATTATGATAATTCAATTAAAAATCTCGTGTGAAATACTCACACAATATTATCTTGCCAATGTAAATTAATAATTACACCAATAAACTACTATTTCCGGTTAATCGATTTTGATGTAAATGTTCGTGTCGGGTCCTATATAATTTATGTACGGGTACCTAATTTAAGTGTATTATAAAATTAGAAAAAATCCGGCAGGAGGATAAGTAAAGTCGATTCAAATTTATGGGTACATTTGGAATTAAGTCATTGCTTAAAACCAGGATGTTGAAATTTTTCTTATTATAAGACTTTTAATCTGGAGAAATTTTTCTTTAATTTTTTTTATGTTTAAGTTTCAACTCCGTACGATGTTTCGTTCTTGAGATATCTTGTTCACACACACGCGCGCGCGCGCACATACACACACGCACATACACAAGCACGCACGCACGCTCCGCAGAGAGGGAGGGGGAGAGAGAGAGAGCAATCAAATTAAAGCGGGGTTTGTAGTTGAATACAGGATTGTATTAAAATATATAATACTTTGTAGCCCTATATATTATTTTAAAGTACTCGTGAACAAAGTAACAGTACCTTCAAGTTGGGTATTCTGGAAAAGTGTTTTAAACAAGGTACTTTTTATGCGTAACCACCAATAAAACAAGCTCTAATGTCATGTACCCACCGGGTTGGTCTAGAGGTAAAGTCGTCGCCGAAATCGGCTGTTTAACAGCTGATTTTCGGAGACGAAGGTTCCTGGTTCAAATCCTAGTAAAGGTAGTTACTTTTATACAGATTTGAATACTAGACAGTGGTTACCGGTGTACTTTGATGGTTGGGGTTCAATTAACCATACTCTCTCAGTCTGTCTTTAGAAGACTACACAGTCTCATTTACACGCCATACACATCATCCTCATCTCATTGGGACATCGGGTTGCTTATTGTTATAAATTGAACAGATTGCAACGTACACAAATTAGGAATAAAAAAAAGAAAAAAAATTTCATGTATCGTAATTGTTTTTACATTCAACGGTTCAAAAGATATTGCTGTTCAAACACAAGTGTTTTCTTTCGTGAATCGGACTATGTAAAATTTCCGTCAGTTTATCGATTCGGCGAATACGAGAAGAGTATGAATTTACAGAGGTTCCACTTTCAAAGTAGTAAAATGAAAACCAATCTGATATTAATCATGAGTGAATGACGCAAAATGAAACAACCTCCGTAGAACTTCAAAATACTAAAAATCAGTTAGTACCTCTAAACTAGGCTCTGTAGAAAAAACAATTCTTGTAAATAAAGTTGTCGATTTTTATATTTCCTATAACTTTAATTCTGCCCATAACAGACAGGTGGAGTGTCAAATTATTTACACTCAATCTGTTAGTTGCAGGGCTAAAATAAATAGTTCTGTTTGTTATCACATGGTCAGCCAAAAAATGACTGAATCATTTAAGAACAGAAAAGGTAGAGGTGTGTAAAAGACTCTAATCAGAGTTATCTCGTCTGAAAGTAATGAATTTAATTATACAGTTGGACCCAGTGGTGAATGAAGTGAAGGTGTCATTTGTAGAGTGGAAAATATGTGATTTTCAGAGGGCCTGGCATGCTGATAAGCGTACTTTTCCATTCAGTGAGTTGTGGCAATTGTAAACCACCTCACTCCTCGTTTTACTTAGTAAAACCTCTACACGTTCAAACCAGCCAACCAGACTGATCACCTAACAACAACAACAACTTTAATTATATACGTTTGTGTCGTATAATGGATAGTAAGGCCGAAATCTTAAAAAATCTCAGTTTTTTATAGATTTTAATGGAAAAATACAGAAAATCAATAATTTTCACTAAACCAAGTGTTTTGCAAAAGAATGTTTGAAATAAAAGTTGTAGATTTTGAAATGTTCTACACTTTTGCTCTAAAATGCATAAATGAAGGTCGCAATTAAATAAAACAATATTTTTCCTACGAGAGCACAGCCTCACCAAGAATTTCAGCAGACTTGGCGCCTACCCTATCTTGTAGAGCACAAAAATTGTTGTAAATCAGGCGAAGGTTAAAAAAATCGTAGGAGGCGTTTTTAAGGAAATCGCAATAGAATGAAAAATTACACGAATGAATTACTACTTCCGGTTACCAATCTTGATGAAAATATTCAAGTCGAGTGCGGAAGTGATATCTAACTTAAGTTTCACGTTTCAAATTCGTACAATGATCCGTTATCGAGATATTTTGTTCACACACACACACACACGCGCGCGCGCTTTCACACACACACACAAATACAGACAAATCGTTAGTTGAACATGTTTTTTTGGGTTCGGGGGCCTGAAAACTTATATATCCCGTGAAAACTCGATTTCAAAAAATCGACATGAAAAAATTTTTCCTTCCTTGCATATTTGTATGTAGCATGAGAAAGTAAAAAGTTATGTCGACCCGAACTGTAAAACATTCATTTGTTTTATAAAACGGGTTCTGTATCAACCGATAATCGGTTGATTGATCAAATTGAATGACCATCAAATTGTATGATCATCAAATTGAATGATCATCAAATTGAATGATCATCAATTTAAATGATCATCAAATTGAATGATCATCAATTTGAATGATCATCAAATTGAATGATCATCAAATTGAATGATCATCAATTTAAATGATCATAAAATTGAATGATCATCAAATTGAATGATCATCAATTTAAATGATCATAAAATTGAATGATCATCAAATTCATCAAAGGTAGTTACTTTTATACGGATTTAAATACTAGACAGTGGTTGTGGGTGTACTTTGATGGTTGGGGTTCAATTAACCATACTCTCTCACTCTGTACAAGACTACACAGTCTCATTACACGTCATACACATCATCTTCATCTCATTGGGTCATTGGGTTGCTTATTGTTCTCAATTGAATAGATTGCAACGTACACATATTAGGAATTAAAAAAAAAGAGTATTACTAGTTTTTCTTTTTTTTACTTTCTCTTGCCCTTCATGAATATAGCTACTAGAGGCAAAGTTATGTTTTCCTGTAAAATTTTCGAAATTGAGTTTTCAGCCCTCCGAACCCAAAAAATATGTTCAATTTCCGATTTGTCGGTATTTGTGTAAACAAAATATAAATGAAAAATCGTACAAAGTTGAATCTTGAAAATTAAGACAAGTACCGTGAGAAAAAAAAAGACTTGGCCATGAGGTGGTTGGGGACTACTATCCATGTTACCAAATTTGTACGAGACATCCTGTCGGACTGTCTACCTGATAGTAGCTCCCAACCACCGCATGGCTAAGTTTATTTTTAAAAATCTGGTGTGAAACACTCACACAACTTTCTCTTGCCAATGCAAATAATTAACAATAAACCTAACATTAATAATAAAATATTAGAAATAAACAAAAAACTAACCTCAAAAACATAACCTTATTTTAATCATGAGTGAATGATGCAAAATGAAAATCAACCTCAGTTTGGCTTAGAAATACGGAAAATCACTCTTTCTCTCTAAACTAGGCTCTGTAGAGAAAAATGCTTTAAATAAAAGTTGTAGATCTTTTAATTTTCTATAAATTAAATTATATACACTTTTGTCGTAAAATGCATACTAAGGCCGAAATCTTAAAAAAATAAATTTTTCACACATTTTCGTGAGAAAAAAAACAGAACATCGCAAATTACCGCTAAACTAAGCGTTATACAAAAAATTGTTTGGAATAAAAGTTGTAGAATTTTCAATTTTCTACAACTTTTAATATACAAAGTTTTGCGCTAAAATGCATATTAAAGCTGTAATCTTAAAAAAACAACGTTTTTTCGTGAAAACAGCCTCACCCAGAATTTCAGCAAACATGACGCCTACCCTATCTTGTAGAGAATAAACAATTGAGTAAACCAGGCGATTTTTAAAAAAATCGTAGGACCAGTTTTTGAGAAAATCGCAAAAAAGTGAAAAATTACACGAATAAACTACCACTTCCGGTTGACCGATTTTGATGAAAATGTTCGTGTCGAGTCCGGTAGTGGTACGTAACTTAAGTTTCAAGTTTCAAGTTCGTACGATGTTCCGTTCTTGAGATATTCTGTTCACACACACACACACACACACACACACACACACACACACACACACACACATACACACACACACACACACACAAACACAGACACACACACAGACCAATCGCTAAAAACATGTTTTTTGGGTTCAGGGGGTCTGAAAACGTATAGATCCGGTGAAAACTCGATTTCTTAAAATCGAGATGAAAACAATACTTTCCTTCCTATATATTCATATAGGCAAGAGAAAGTAAAAATGTTTAAAATTTCTACCACAATATTGAACAATCAATATTTCATGTTATTAATTAATTAATCTATTTATTCTACACATTGTAGACCCTTATGGATCAGGTGAAGCTTGTACGGTTCTTGCTGCGGGTTTTCCATGAGATGTGCATCTTCTCACTCATGGCTCTCTCTCTTCCTCTCCTCTGTCCACGTAGTGCCGGTCTTCTTGGCTCTCATCTCTGGCTGCACTTCCCACTCGTCTATTCTTTTTCTATACGTATTGCTTCATGTTATTAATATATTTTGTACTAATTTTTTTACGCGGAATAAAACGATAGTTTACCCGTGTCGAACGGTTGAGCGGTTACCGAGATAGCAAGAATATTTTTAATAAATAAAAATTTAAATTAAATTCGAATTTGAAATTTCGTACACGCTGTAAGAATATAATTCACTATGTTGTGTTAAAATTTTAAACTTGTCGGTCATTCAATTCTCGAGTTATACGGCTCTTTTTTTCAATTCCTAATAATGTGTACGTTGCAATCTGTTCAATTTATAACAATAAGCAACCCCATCACCCAATCAGATGAGGATGATGTGTATGACGTGTAAATGAGACTGTGTAGTCTTGTACAGACACACTCACAGAGTATGGTTAATTGAACCCCAACCATCAAAGTACACCGGTAACCACTGTCTAATATTGAAATCCGTATAAAAGTAACTACCTTTACTAGGATTTGAACCAGGAACCTTCGTCTCCGAAAATCAGCTGTTAAACAGCTGACTCTGGCGACGACTTTACCTCTAGACCAACCCGGTGGGTTATACGCCTCTAAACGCATAAAATTCTTTGCGGTAGCAAAAAAACTGGTCTTTTTTGTCTTCCAATCTCGATATGGCAATTTTCAAACAATATTAAAAATTTAAAACTGTGTTAGGTCAACGTAGAATAAAATGAGGTAAATTTTAATGTAAAATATGTTGAAATCCGAATTATCGTTTTGGAGATGCAAGGGTTCGAATTCGGGCGTATATGAAAACTATAGTAGACACGGTTTCATGATTGACAATAATACTGCATTTAGTCGTTTCTAATTGTAGTTCTATCAATGATGGGTAGATAGCGCAAGCGTACCATCTGGTAATGCACAGACTTACTCCGATTTACGGTAGGCTACTACAGTTTTGTGCATTATAAAATGTAATATTTTTTTTTATAATTGGTTTATTTAGGTCGCATCAACATTCTAATTTTTTGGCGACCCCATTACATAAAAACACAAATTACATAACATAAGATTATAACAATACACTTTAGGTTTACAATGATGTTTTTCAATTAAATAAAATTTACACTCAACAAAATTGAATCTTAGACTTTTAAATTATAAATTATAATATGATTATAAACTGAATATAAATTATTTTATATGAATTGCATTTTTATTTGCACTAAATTGTCTTTGAATATTTAAAAATTGTATAAAGTCTAGTCGTACATACATCAATTATAGAGCGCATTAACATGCAATACTTTATAATATAATCAGCTGATTATAGTTTATAATTATTATAGTTATAGCTATAGTATGTAATTATAGTTTATAATTTATATAGTTATAGCTGATTATTAATCTGCTGTTTATAGTTTATATTGTTATTTCGAAGACCAAAAATATGGCTGACAAAATATATAACAGAGCTAAGAGACCAAGTGATTGGCTAGCTATAAAGTGGGTGGTGCGGGGGGGGCAATGCATACGTAAAGAGAGCTCATCACCCTTGAAAAATAGTGTACAGTAAACCCTCGTTAATCCGGACCCCTTTAACACGGACTTCGCTTAATCCGGACAGCCAGTTGACTGCATAGTTGATTTTCAAGTAGATATCGGTTTGTAAATTTACTTAATATTGAGAATATTAGTACATAACCAGGTTAAAAATATTACCAGTCTTATTTTCTGTGTTTCAAAACGTAATGTCTTAAGCACAGAATGGACCTTTCATATTCACAGTGTAATAATACATTTTACAACATGTTATTGTCTGTATATATAACTAAACTCAAAATAAATGTTCATTTTCTATAAAGAGTGTTTCATTATGTACCTTTGTTCATATTAAGGTTAGGTGAGGGTTTCCCAAAAATAACCGAAATAGCATTGCCGCGGGAGGATCTTTTGTAGCACACGCTTCTGCTGCGGGGCGTGTATTGCGCATTACCAGTTAAGTGCCACCTGTGTTATTGGCCTAACTTGTACCGTTATTTTGCAGTGATTTTTTTGTTAACGTTATTTTGTTCATTGCAAAAAAATCACTTCAGATTAATGGTACAAGTTAGACCGGTAACACAGGCGGCACTGAATTGGTAATAAGTTGTGCAATACATGCTCCATGGCGGAAGCGCGTAAAACTTCACCCACGGCAATGCTATATCGGTTAATTTTGGGTACCCGTTCGTATTTCATTTAATCCGGACTTTCACTAATCCGGACGACTTAGAGCCCCAATTAGTCCGGATTAACGAGGGTTTACTGTACTTGTTTTGTACACACATACACACTGCATATGGTTTTACAACTCTTCACCTATTTTTGAAGGCACAAGCTGCAACTGATTAGAAGCTGAAATTCTGTAATAATGAGAAAAATAGATTGTTCATAATTTTCATTATTATAAATTTAATAATGTTCGGTTTAAGAACTTTACTTGTACCTGTGTCAAAAAGAACTTTTACTTGATTCCAGATATAGTGGACTCAAAGATTGCAAAACAGAATATGATCTGTTTCAGAAACGCAGTGCTAAAGTGGTTTCGTTTTAATAAGATAAATTTAAATCTAGAAAAAACTGTTTACCTTAATTTTAGTCTTTCACGGTCTTTTGTTTTTGATCAACCACTGCAATATCATGAAGTAGAATGTTTTTCTAATACATGCGTAATTGTGGGTTAATAAAACAATTAAATAATGTTAAATATCTTGGACTTCTAGTTGAGGATGATCTTCTGTGGAAAGCGCATGTTTTAAATCTCAAAAAATACTTACGTCTTCTTCTACATAGGTTTTATCATTTACAATATATGAGTCCCAGATCTTTGTTAAAACAAATTTATTTTGCTCTTGTACACTCTCGGTTGTCGTATGGAATTGCATGTCGGGGTATTACATACATTACTCACATTAAATCTGTGATTAATCTACAAAAATCTTTTCTATAAACTATTAACGGTTACAAAAAGTGTGATCGTATGAGCCTATTCCAGGAATTGGAGTCCTTCCTTTAAGGCATTTATTTGTTTTCAATGTACTGATACAGTTCTTTTAGGCTTGTGGTAACCGTGAAGTAATAATTGATCCCAATAAAACCAATTATGGTAGGCCTACTAGGAAAGCTGGAAAAATTAAGACTAGAAAACCAAATAGTACATATTTTCAGAAGTCATTTCTCTATCTTGAGAGGCGATTCGTTAACGTACTTCCACCCCATGTACGCAGTATTATGTCACCACATCTATTAAAACATAAACTAAAATATCATATATACATCGATCTACAAGCAAGAACTTGAGAAACTTTTCCAGGTCTTAAAATAACTGTTCTTATTAGTTTTTACTTTTCTCTTTGCGATAGTTTAACAACTGTTTCTTTATGCTCATTTATTGAATTAATTTCCCATAAAGTTAAAATATTTACATTGTGTGAGTTAAAATATATTATTGTAAAGTAGTTATAGTTATAAAATAAAAATTATAATATATATTTTTTTTCTCTATTACAAAATATACAAACATAATCTTAAAGTTTTTAAATGCCTGATTGACCCTAGAATAATCTAGGGTAATCTAGAATAATAATATTATTATTTTAAAAACTCTTTTCAAGTTACACTGTGATGAATTACCCTATACTAATATGGCTAGTGGGGCATATCCTAAGACATCCAGGTATTGAGCTATCAATAATGGAGGGTAATATTGAGGGAGTAAATTGTAGAGGGAGGCAAAGATTAGAATATATAAAGCAAATTACAAAAGATGTAGGGTGTTACAGGTATGTAGATATGAAACGACTTGCGCAAGATAGAACAGGGTGGAGACTGCATCAAACCAGTCGACAGACTGATGACAAAAAAAAAATAACAGCCTTCTAAAAGTCAGCTGTTTCTCACAAGATACCATTGTACAACTATAGAGATCTTTTGGCCGATTGTTCGCTTTGTGTGGAGGGGTCATAAGCCAGTAGCCAGCCTATACAAATATTGGAAATGACGGCAAGGCCTGACTTGAAATAGTCTCTCATAAAATGCACTACTACGAGGTAGGGTCAAAAAGTTCCCGGAATGGTCACATGCAGTCAAGCATTTGTTTGCTGGAAGGGAAATTTTTGTTTGGAAGGTTGGTATCACTCTAGGGAGGTCCTGTGCCTTCAGCAGGCAGTTAGAGTTGGTTTTCTACGTGCGGTGTATGATATTTTAGACGTAGTTTTTTTCCTTTCGTCGTATTGTGAAATGCCATCATCAGAGTAGCGTGCCATTATCAAATTCTATGTGTTGCTAGAGAAATCACCCTCGGAGACTCTTGAGATGCTGAAGAAAGCATACAAAAATGATGCAATGAAAAAAACGGCAGTTTACGAGTGGCACAAGCATTTTCGTGACAGTCGCATAACAATAAAGATGATGTTCGGACTGAGTAGCCTTCCACTTCTACCACAGATGAGAATGTTGAGCTCGTTCGACAACTTGCCAGTGCAAACAGAGAAAACAATCAACAAAGAATTGCACAAAGAGATCTTAAAACGGTTACGAGATACAATTCGACGAAAACGGCGTGAAAAATGGGAAAATGGGCAGGGAATGATTTGTTTTTGTTGCATGATAATGCCTTGTCACATCGCTCCCTAATGGCGAAACAATGCCTTGCAAAGAACAATGTCACCACTCTGGAACACCCTCCAATATTCTTCCGATCTTGCACCACTGGATTTTTACCTTTTTCCACAAGTCCACAACTGAAAATGATATTGAAGTGACATCGTTTTGCTGATTCATCAGAGGTGATGGAAAATGCGACGAAACAGCTGATAGAACTTTCGAAAAATGGCTTTCAGGAGTGTTTTCAACGATTGTATGAATGGTGTAATAAGTGCTTAGATGCAGGAAGAGAGTATTTTGAAGGAAAATAGGATTAAAATGTTATACATACTTTCAATCAATTTCTATTAACCGATTCCGGGAACTTTTTGACCCTACCTCGTAAAGAAATGATGATAGGAGCTTGAAGAAAATAACTAAAATTAGTGTTCCTGCAGGGAAAAGACAAGTGTCACTAATTTAGAAGAAAATGTTGAGACTAGGCGTACAAATATAGAAACTAAGAAGAAAGTGGCAGAGGACTTCTTGTGAGTCTAGTAATGTGGTGGGTTAAATTCCTCTAGTGACAGACATTATCATTCAACTTTATCAAAACTTCCACAATATATTGTTCGCTCATCCATACCAACTTATCAACAAAATTTTGGATTTTTTCCGTTATTTCATATCATGAAAATATCGTGTGAATGGACCTTTACTGTTTGACCCAGCAACTGCCTCCATGTGCTCTGTACTGTTCTATTAGCAATCGCTTGATTCTTTAATTTTCGGTTATTTTCATTTTCATTATATTTTTGGTTGTTTTTTCCTTCATTCTTTTACAAGTTTCGCAAATTATTTACAAGCTTTCTTTTCCAAATTACAAAACAATTAAGATCAAACAATTACAAAACATGCCACTACATGCTCCAATAGGATAAACAAGTCTTCCCATCGAGATCTGCAGAAAATGTTCAGACACAAATTTGAAATAATCTGGAATGAGCGGTGGAAGAATTTAACAACTAACCTACACACAGTACGGACTGACATTTGAGACTTACAACCAGAAATTTTTAAAAACAGACTTGACCAAGTGACTCTTACACGACTACGAATTGGTCACAGTAAACTGATACAAAGTCACCTCATGACGAAACAAGACTCTGTTTACTGTAGACACTGCAACACGAAATTAACCGTCAAACATATTTTTGTGGAATGTCCTACCTTGAACACTATACGGGGATAATTTCACTTACCGGACAATTACATAGATTGCGTTAATCACACACAGTACACAAAGACACTAGACTTTATAATATTTTTAAATATTCAAAGACAATTTTAGTGCAAATAAAAATGCAATTCATACAAAATAATTTATATTCAGTTTATAATCATATTATAATTTAAAAGTCAAGATTCAATTGTTGAGTGTAAATTTTATTTAATTGAAAAACATCATTGTAAACCTAAACTGTACCTTTATAATCTTATGTTATGTAATTTGTGTTTTTTATGTAATGGGGTCGCTAAAAACTTAGAATGTTGATGCTACCATAATGAACGAATTATAAAAAAAATTACAAAACATTAAAATGTATAAATAAAAAACAAAACACAATTTATTAAAAAATATAGAAATATTACAAATATGATTAAGATTAAACGATTACAAAATAAATTAAAATTTAAAAATACTGAAAATAACACAAATTTATTTTAAAAAATACAGAAAAATTACATGTAATGACATCAATCAACCGAAGTATTGTGATTAATATTTAGTTCATCTTTGCACCATTTAATTGATGCGTACTCTTTGCACCAACTGTAAATGAAGTGAATGGTTGTTCGATAATCCAACTTCGTATTAGCGAGAAATGTGTCGCTTCTTAGTGGTTTACTAATTCTGCAGATTGCTTTATTACACACCCAACAATTGTGGCCAGTGGTGTTCAGTATCATATCGTGTCCATTTAAACAAATGCACGGATTATGCAGTTTTCCTTTCTCTTGAAGGAATCGTATACCTCTTTCCTTAGTAGAAATAATAGGGGCCAATTCCAAAAGATTCATCATGTATTGAAGAGAAAACAATATCTACAATATTAATTATATTTAATCAAAAAAACAAACACAATGTAAGGGAAAACAGAGTAGTGGATGTCTTTATACAAAATAATATCCTAGATCATGTGCAAACATCGAAGTTTCTGGGAGTGTCACTAGATAGGACCCTATCGTGGGATTATTATGTATTTATTCATAATAATAGTTTAGAGCATGTAGAAACAGTGAAGTTCCTGGGCGTATCTCTAGATAGATCTTTGTCTTGGGACTTCTATACCAATCAAGTTTGTAGTAAAATATCATCTGGGGTATTTGCACTAAAAAAAATTGCCAGATTAAATGATAAAAAATTACTAATGGCAGCTTATCATGGCCTCTTTCTGTCTCATATTCGTTATGGTATTTTGGTATGGGATAATTCTAGCATGGGTAATATGAATAGGGTTTTTAACAATTCAAAAGAAAGCTATTAGGTGTATGGTGGGAGCTAACCAGCTAACCTCATCCACACCACTATTTAAGCAGCTTAAATTGCTTACAGTTCCCTCCCTCTACATTTTTGAGGTGATTATATATGTTAGGCAAAATAATTTTATGCACAATTTCAATGTTCACAATTATAACACGAGAAACAGGAATTATTATTATGTGGCTAATCACTCCACAAAATTTTTTGAACAAAAACCTACTTATCCAGGGAGAAAATTCATGAATAAATTACCCCAATTTTTAAAATGTTGTGAGGATTTGAATTCCTTTAAAAAAAATCGGAAAAATTACTTGATCGGTGAAACTTTTTATAGCGTACAAGAATTTCTTTCTTGATAGTAGTGATACATTGTGCGATTCTTATATGTATTTCAGGTGTTACATCTGACGACATGTTCTATACTCCTCCTGGAGTCTCCAGGGCGCAAAAAAAAAATTATTACACCGATCAAATTTGTGGTAAAATATCATCTGGGGTATTTACATTAAAACAAATTGCCAGATTAAATGATAAATAATTGCTAATAGCAGCTTATCATGGTTTAATTTTATCTCATATCAGGTATGCCATATTAGTATGGGGTAATTCATCACAGGGTAACATGGAAAGAGTTTTTAACAATACAGAAAAAAGCTATTAGGTGTATGATGGGAGTCAACCACCTTACCTCATGCAGATCACTATTTAAAGAGCTGCAATTGCTCACGGTTCCTTCTTTGTACATTTTTCAAATGATAATGTACGTAAAGAAAAATACTTTTTACAGAATTTAGATGTCTACAACCACTACACAAGAAACAGAATCGATTATTATGTTGCTAATCACAACACTAAATTGTTTGAACAAAAACCAACTTATGCAGGTAGAAAATACATCAATAAATTGCCACAAGGTTTAACAAGTTGTGCCAATTTAAGTCATTTTAAAAAAAAGCTAAAACAGTATTTGATTGATAAAACATTTTAGTGTGCACGAATTCTTTCTAAATAGTTATGGTTGAAAAGTATTTAACTTCTAATTAAACAAATATTGTGTACTATTTGATACAAAGGGGTTCATGACAAGCCTACTGAGTTAAGCAGTAGCAGAAAAAAATTATTGGTTAGTGATGAATTTATCATTGTGTTTGATTTTTTTAATTTTTAATTTTGTGTGATATTTGATTCAATGGGGTTCATGACAAACCTACTAAAGTAAGCAGTAGCAAAAACAAATTTTTGGTGGTAAGTGATGAATTTATCATTGGTGATAAACTTTTAGTTTATCAGTTTTATCTTGACATGTCCTGTACTCGCTTATGAGTCTTCTGGATGCAAGGAAAAAAAACTAGTGAGTGGGAGTCATCAGTCATAACAATAAAGATATGTTTACAAGAGGCGACTTTAACGTTACAGATGGTGTGATGTGAAATAATGGAAAACGTCCAAAATTTCTTCTCATCATTCACCTAACAACATTCCATAGTTATCAAGAAGAAAGTAGAGTAGGGATCTGTTTGTTTAAGAAATTATGTGCTGTTAATAAATGTACAGTATTCAGATGAAACCCACCGGGTTGGTCTAGAGGTAAAGTCGTCGCCAAAATCAGCTGTTTAACAGCTGATTTTCAGAGACAAAGGTTCGTGGTTGAAATCCTAGTAAAGGTAGTTACTTTTATACGGATTTCAATATTAGACAGTGGTTACCGGTGTACTTTGATGGTTTGGTTTCAATTAACCATACTCTCTCAGGAATGGTCGGCCTGGGTCTGTACAAGACTACACCTCATTTACACGTCATACACATCATCCTTATCTCATTGAGTAATGGGGTTGCTTATTGTTCTCAATTGAACAGATTGCAACTTACAAAAATTAGGGATATATAAACAAAAAATTTGAAATTACAGTAGAGCGTCAATAATCCGGATTAATTAGGACCGTTTGACAGAATTGAACGTACACATATTAGGAATTAAAAAAAAAAGAAACTTAAGCCACAGGTTGAGTAAAAATTGTCTATAACAGTACAAAATAAGAAAATAAATACCGATTAATTTGGGACAATCTATAACAAAAGTATTACAAATTTGGTGATTATATAGAATCAGAATCAGCTGTTTAACAGCTGATTTTCGGAGATAAAGGTTCTTGGTTCAAATCCTAGTACAGGTAGTTACTTTTATTCGGATTTGAATACAAGTCAGTGGTTACCGGTGTACTTTGATGATTGGGGTTCAATTAACCATACTCTCTCAGGAATGGTCGGCCTGGGTCTGTACAAGACTACACAGTCTCATTTACACGTCATACACATCATCCTCATCTCATTGGGTCATCGGGTTGCTTATTGTTCTCAATTGAACAGATTGAAACGTACACAAATTAGGAATAAAAAAAAAACGTTCAGATGAACTGTAGTTCCCTAGCTGTGGGAGTGAGAAAATGCATAACGCTCTCACTCGCACAACCCATACGCGCCGTTCCAATAACATTGTCGTATAATTTTGCTCATTGTTGTGAGCAAGGGTTTATGCATCCAGTAAACTAACAAGCAAGATAACGACTGTAGTATGTTTTCAGATTTGGATTATAACGGTAAAGACCTTGCAGCGCATGCGTAGTTATGCCATATATCTCCCTCTCACTCGCTCGGCTATGGGACATTGATTCATCTGATACCTTTATCAGAACAATTAAACAAAAATGTGAAGAGACCTTTCAGTGGACAGTGCTCTCCAAGTATGTCACTCATTCCTTCCTTCCCCTATTATCATATTCACTGATTGTTTATTCATAACTATTGTAAATTTCACTAATAAAATTAAAATAAACTTTTAGTTTTTTGTAAACTATGAGTCCAAAAAACTAAATAAATATATAAATCTTAATAAATATACAAAATAATTTTTTAGTGGTTAATAACTGGTACAAAAGTGATTGATAGAAGGGAGCACAAGGTTGGATATTAGTGGTTTGGTAACTTTTTGAAAAAAAAGTTAAAAAAAGCCAATTTTAAGTACTAAGAAATTAAAACGGCATATGTTGTAATAAAATATAAAGGAAATACTTTTAGAGTTTAAAATTATCACTTTGAAAAGTTTAATATTCAAATTTAAGCTTAATTTTAATATTTAAGAAGCATAAACTGGTTGGAAATTGGCACTTTAGCAATAAATGGATTGGTTTAACATAGTGTTAATATTTTTATATTGATATGTCATAAATTTAACCAACTGGGTTGGTCTAGAGGTAAAGTCGCCGCCTTTTTGGAGATGAAGATTCCTGGTTGAAATCCTAGTAAAGGTAGTTACTTTTATACGGATTTGAATGCTAGACAGTGCTTACCGGTGTACTTTGATGGTTGGGGTTCAATTAACCTTGCTCTCTTTGGAATGGTCGACCTGAGTCTGTACAAGACTACACCTCATTTACACGTCATACACATCATCCTCATCTGATTGGGTCATGGGGTTGCTTATTGTTCTAAATTGAACACTTTGGAAAGTACACAAATTAGGGATTACAAAAAAAAATGTCATAAAAGTCTTTTTTTGTAGTCTCCTGGGTTCAGTTAACAAAAAAAAAAAAAAAAATCTGGTGTGAAACACTCACACAACTTTCTCTTGCCAATGCAAATAATTTACAATATAATTTAACATTAGTAATAAAATATTAGAAATAAACAAAAAACTAACCTCAATAAACATAACCTTATTTTAATCATGAGTGAAACGCTCAAAATGAAAATCAACCTCAGTCTGGCTTAAAAATACGGAAAATCACTATTTCACGCTAAACTAGGCTCTGTAGAGAAAAATACGTTAAATAAAAGTTGTAGATCTTTAAATTTCCTATAAATTTGGTTATATACACTTTTGTCGTAAAATGCATACTAAGGCCAAAATCTTAAAAAAATCGATTTTTCACACGTTTTCGTGAGAAAAAATCAGAAAATCGCTAATTACTGCTAAACTAAGCGTCATACAAAAAAATGTTTGAAACAGAAGTTGTAGGTTTTTAAATTCTCTACAACTTTTATTATATAAGTTTTTGCGCTAAAATTTATATTAAAGCCGTGATCTTAAAAAAACAACGTTTTTACGTGAAAACAGCTTCACCGAGAATTTCAGCAAACATGGCGGCTACCCTATGTTGTAGAGAATAAAAAATTGAGTAAAATAGGCGATTTTAAAAAAAATCGTAGGACCAGTTTTTGAGAAAATCGCAAAAAACTGAAAAATTATACGAATAAACTACTACTTCCGGTTGACCAATTTTGATGAAAATGTTCGTGTCGCGTCCGGTAGTGGTATGTAACTTAAGTTTCAAGTTTCAAGTTCGTACGATGTTCCGTTCTTGAGATATTCTGTTCACACACACACACACACACACACACACACACACACATACGGACACACACAGACCAATCGCTAAAAACATGTTTTTTGGGTTCAGGGGGTCTGAAAACGTATAGATCCGGTGAAAACTCGATTTCGAAAAATCGACATGAAAACAATACTTTCCTTCCTATATATTCATATAGGCAAGAGAAAGTAAAAAACAAGCAGGGCATTTAGGAGGTGTTAAAAGATCTGAAAGCCAGCATTTATATAAATGTGATTGAGAGTACCGATAGCTTGTACATAGTCTAAACCAGTGGTTCCCAACCTGGGGGCGATCGCCCCCTGGTGGGCGATTTGGGTTTGCAGGGGGGCGATAAATTTGTGAGGGGCGATGAGTATTCAAAGACAGAAAAATAAAACTGTACTACAGGGTAGAATCTTTACTGTCGCGGATACATGTTTTTTTTACAAACAAATAGTTTAGTTGTTACAAACAAATAAACTAAACTCTTTGTTGACATTTTTTATAATCGAGCTCCTACACATGAGATGAAGAATTCTGGACACAACTGCTTTGGTTGATTATTTGTTGTGAACAATAATAAATCTTTTTTACAGGATAACATACTTTATTATTTATCAACA
This sequence comes from Catonia carolina, assembly GCA_035578175.1. Classification (NCBI taxonomy): domain Eukaryota; kingdom Metazoa; phylum Arthropoda; class Insecta; order Hemiptera; family Achilidae; genus Catonia; species Catonia carolina. The sequence goes on from JAQMRL010000002.1 coordinate 80,724,388, forward strand.
CATTACTTCAAATTAAATTAGGTATACAATGCTAAGAGAAGGGGGCGGGGCGATAGGTGTAAGTTATCCTTCACAAAGGGGTGATGCCCCATAAAAGGTTGGGAACCACTGGTCTAAACTCTAAAGACCTGTGCAATTTGTTTGTGAAATTAATGAAAAAGGCATATTTTTAATCAAAAAATAATCTTCAATAATTTTTTTCTCTTTAATTCTTTATTTACAAGTGTAAAATTTTACAACAAGCAAATGCGATGATTATGATAATAATGTAAATGACATGATACGCATGAGAGGGGTAGGGCCCCCATTGGTGCCTTTCCAAGAATGAAATTTGTAATCAAATTAGCAGTTCTCTACTCCAGTGTCTTTTAAGGCGTCTAGGGGGATTATCAGGTAAATGGATGGTGGAAAGTGAACACACCAGTGGCTTCTCATGTTCGTGTGACTTGTCATGATAGCATTTGTATAGGTATTCGATGGAATTTTGTACAAGTGGTGTTTTCAAATCTGTATGTAAGGTTTTGTTGCTAACGTAAAGAGGTGCTTTTGCTATAAGGTGTAATGTTTTTGACTGGAATGCTGTGAATTCAATAATTTGAATAATTTATTTTGTGCTACATTGAGTATGTCTCATATCCTTTATAGTAATTTAGTATGGGGTAAATCTAGCATGGGTAATATGAATAGGGTTTTTAAAATTCAAAAGAAAGCTATTACGTGTATGGTGGGAGCTAACGAGCTAACCTCATCCACACCACTATTTAACCAGCTTAAATTGCTTACAGTTCCCTCCCTCTACATTTTTCAGGTGATTATGTATGTTTGGCAAAATAATTTTATGCAGAATTTCAATGTTCACAATCATAACACGAGAAACAGGAATGATTATTATGTGGCTAATCACTCCACGAAATTGTTTGAACAAAAACCTACTTATGCAGGGAGAAAATTCATGAATAAATTACCCCAATTTTTAAAATGTTGTGAGGATTTGAATTCCTTTAAAAAAAAATCTGAAAAATTACTTGATCGGTGAAACTTTTTATAGCGTACAAGAATTTCTTTCTTGATAGTAGTGATACATTGTGTGATTCTTATATGTATTTCAGGTGTTATATCTGAAGACATGTCCTATACTCCTCCTGGAGTCTCCAGGGCGCAAAAAAAAGTAAGTTAATCAAATTATTTTTAATTTTGTGAATCATCTGTTTTTGGTGTCACAGTAGGCCAATTATTTTTAAAAAAATCATACTAGAACGATTCGTATTTAGTATGATGTTCAGAATCACAATAATTTCGAAAACATTTTTACTTTCTCTTGCCTATATGTGAATATGGCCTTCGGGCCAGCCCAGTCAGTCAGCTGGTAGTAAGTCGCTATTATTTGTTAAGTAACACCGGTTGGGCAAGCGACTTTGTATGGTGACCAGCTGACAGCCATCCATGAACAAACTCTACTGGGGGTCCTTGTTCAAACTCATGCCTTATTCACGTCAAAAAATACAGCAAAAGCAGCGATCAAATTGGGTAGTTGTTAAAAATGTACAGTTCCCGATAACAAATAAAACCTAAAAAAAAAAATTACTATATATGAATATATAGAAAGGAAAGTATTGTTCTCATGAAAACGAGTAAAAAAATTGATTTTTTTAAAGATTTCAGCCTTAAAATGCATTTTACGAGAAAATTGCATATAATTAAATTTATAGAAAATTAAAAGATCTAAAATTTTTATTTAAAACATTTCTCTGTACAGAGCCTAGTTTAGCGTGAAAGAGTGATTTTCCGTATTTTTAAGCCAAACTGAGTTCGATTTTCATTTTGCGTCATTCACTCATGATTAAAATAAGGTTATGTTTATTGCGGTTAGTTTTTGTTTATTTCTAATGTTTTATTACTAATATTAGGTTTATTGTTAATTATTTGCATTGGAAAGAGAAAGTTGTGTGAGTGTTTTATTTCGTGAATGTATCAGGCAGGGGTTTTTTGTTCATATCAGTCCTTTCTTGAAGATCGAGTCACGACTGAGTGAACGATCAAAGAAACGAACATGCGATTGTTATTACGTATGGTTTGATTGAATGTTATTCAGTGAAGCGGCTGGTACTTTATGATAGTGTTAACAATAACATTTGTAACGGTAAAGTTCCAGTTAGAATATTTTTTACAGTTTCTTAGTGTACAGTATTGAGGGCACCGACCGACAGTTTTTTCTAACCTAATTCCGACGGTTGAACTTCAACGTTACAGTATTCAAAATAATGATGATGCAAAATCGTGGCCAGTGCGGTGGGGGACAAGGAAAATAGGTGCACCTTATTCACAGTGTATTGTTTCCGTTTTAAAATAAATTGTGGCGTTTTAAAACCACAATGTTGTTATATTAATGTAGTTGAATTTTGATAGTGAATCGGGAAATTATTTAAAAGCGTGAATGTGGTACCGGAAATGGTTAAGTTTAATTCATCAAGAAATAGGCCTAATAATGAAGATTTTGAACCATTAATAGGTGAGTTATAATTTATGTTTTTCTGCACCTCAATTATAACATTTAATATTAATGTTTATAAATAAATTTTAACTATCCGTGGTTTGTTTATACTTTGGTATTTGTGTGCGATTTTTTGGTTATGTTTACGACGACAGTGATGTGTAATGTAGGCGTAACGTAATGACTCACTGATTGCTTTGAAGTTAGTAATCTATCTTGACATTGAAATTGGATTTATTAGGCTGTTATTAACAAATGTAGTGACCTTCTAAGTCTTGTTGCAAAACTATTTTTGTTTTAGGTTAGTTTTTCTTAAACTTCCTTTTTCTTGATTACTGTTAAATCTGATGTTAAAAAACTTTAAACCATTGTTAAAATGATAGTAAATATTCTACGTGAGAATAAAATAAAAACAACTAAGAAATGATAGAATTGTCTGCTGTTTTAGGATGTTATCTTACAAAAACCTCATGCAGGCCACTATTTAACCAGCTTAAATTGCTTACAGTTCCCTCTCTCTACATTTTTCACGTGTGATTATGTTAGGCAAAATAATTTTATGCAGAATTTCAATGTTCACAATTATAACACGAGAAACAGGAATGATTATTATGTGGCTAATCACTCCACAAAATTGTTTGAACAAAAACCTACTTATGCAGGGAGAAAATTCATGAATAAATTACCCCAATTTTTAAAATGTTGTGAGGATTTGAATTCCTTTAAAAAAAATCTGAAAAATTACTTGATCGGTGAAACTTTTTATAGCGTACAAGAATTTCTTTCTTGATAGTAGTGTAGTGGTACATTGTGTGATTCGTATAGGTTATGTATTTCAGGTGTTATATCTGACATGTCCTATACTCCTCATGGAGTCTCCAGGGTGCAAAAAAAAATTATTTTTGGTGTGTTTTATGAGGTTATTTATGTATTTAAACATTGATCAGAAAGAGTTACAGGGACTGTTTTGTAAAACTATGGAAGAAATTTTGTTAGTTTATCAATTACATGTAGATCCCGTGTGAAATTAATGGGTCGGACAAGTTTTGTACTGCAAGTTTCTTTGTTGAAGTAGTGCCTAATTATAAAACATAGGTCTTATATGAATTTATTGTTTATGTTATGATATACCTGAGCCTGCAATATCTTTGATCTTGCTAGTATAACCTTTTCTACCCAATAATAAAGTCCTTGAGAAATAATTTGATGAACTGCATCTACTAAATAAAAAATGTACGTATGTATTATGCTGAGGCCAGTATTGTACAGCATCGTGTGGTGGATAGGTTAGGTTATAATAAATGTGTATCTAAATACACATTTACAATAATATACATCTAAATGTGTATATAAATGTGTAATTGTGTATCTTTCTACAGTAAAACCTCCTTAATCCGGCATTTTATAGTCCGGAATTGTCTATAATCCGGCATCAATGGCAATAGACTAAAATTATAGAATTTGCCTTCACAATGAACATTGTAAAGTGAGCAACCTGACACTCAAGAGCCACAAAGCGTCACGCTCTGAGTTTGTAAACTTATTACGCTTTTTTACATGTTTGTAAAATTTGCTGAGCCAAATAAACCATACAGTATGGCCAAAGTTATGAGCTTTAATATAATAAAAAATGATTTTTTTAAATAAAAAAAAATACTAGTTGTAAGAAGCAAGTAGATATTAGATCTTTTTTCCAGCCATCTACCAGTGCTGTTGCTAAAAACCTTGAATAGTACAGTACTGTACTGTATTTCATACTGTATTCAAATTTATTTCATCATGTACTGTACTTAAAAAATGCATTTTAATATTTCTCCTGTACTTATATATTGATTTATATTGTTTAAATAACCCATGTTTAAATAATAAATACATACAGTAAAAATTTACAGTGCAAATTGTGTTATTTTTTATACGACTCCTGTATTTTTATAAATAACCTCCATAGTCCGGAATTTCCTTTAATCCGGCAAGCTTTGAGTCCCGAACGTGCCGGATTAAAGAGGTTCTACTGTACCTTAAAAGTAATGTGGGGAAGAAAAAATTGCTGTACAATAGTGGCCTCCGTGTAATACGTAAGTACCTAAAAAATATATACTCAGCGGCCTAGAATTAAATCCATGTAATAGAATGTTAATGGAGTTGGTAATGTGCTCGCCTCTCATCATGCGGTCTTGGGTTCGAATCCCATTCAGGCACGGCATTTTTTCATATGTTACTGAAAATCATTTCATCATTCACCGTCTGCACTAGCAGTAATTGCAAAACAGTCGGACGTTAAACAAAACAAAAAAAAATAGAATGTTAAACACATAAGTGTTATAGGTTAGGTTAATTTGGTTGCAGAATTGTTAAAGCCCTTGCAGGTCGTCTTTTTTTACAGCTTTATTAGAAATTGATTTAGCCATAAGAATTTTTGTTAATTATTGTAGTATTGTTGATGATTTACCTTTATTTATTTTTTTCCCTTGTACGGCCACAGGGGACCACTGTAAGTTCATTTATTGTTCCTCTTCACCTTAACCTCGTGGTAGTTCTTCATTCGGTCAGATCTACTCTTCCTCTCCGCTTCGGATATCACCATTTTTTTCCTGTTGGTTTCCGTTCTCTTGAATTATCTTTCCGTCTCTCAGTAGGTTGTAATTTCCAGACTTCTCCTCCAAATCCCTTCTCTCTATATTCAGCTCCCTCATGTCGTCCACAACCATTCTGAGCCACTTGGGTTGGGTTTTCCTCTTCCAGTAAAATTCTGTTAGCTTTTTTAATAGTCTTGTCTCGGGCATTCTTAGGATGTGCCCCAGGAAAGATATCCTCCTCCTTCTCATGACGTCCATCAGTGGGTTTATCCTCTGGTACACTTCTGCATTGGAGATGTTCTAGTATTTTCCCTCTTGGATGTTCCATTTCCCTATACAGTTCCTAACAATCTTCCTCTCAGTTGTCTCCATTCTTCCTCCTCCATACTTGACTGTCGGATCCCATAATGTTTCACACCCATATAATATCTCTGGTAACACTACTGTCCTGTAATGCCTGATTTTTGTGTTTATAGACATGGTTTTCTTGTTATATATATTTTTTGTGGTAATTAGGGATCTGATTAATTTATTTTGTCTTTCAAGCAAGGTTCTCCTCTCTTTAAGGTTATGAGTAATTATCTCACCTAGATATTTGAATTCTTTAACCAAATCAATATCTTGTCCATTAACTTTGATTTTACCTATGCAGAGTGGCTCCTTCACCATAATTTTCGTTTTTGTATCTGAAATTTGAAGTCCAATCTTCCCTGCCAGCTCCTCCAACTTTTCCAATTGTGTTCTGGTTTCCTCTATGCTGTTTGAGAGGAAGGCAAGATCATCAGCAAATCCCAAACAGTTCACTGTTATACCCTTCCCGGCTCCTATTTTTATTCCATGGCTATGTTCTCCTTCCCATTGTCTCATTACATACTCCAGTGCACAGTTGAAGAGCAATGGGGATAAAGCATTTATTTTGTATAGATAAATCTATAAAAATACTCAGGAAATATTTTTAATACAATTTACCTTGTACATTACAGTTTTTATCATAAACCTATGTTGGTTTTTTCATTGGAAGTCAAATATATTACATTGGTATTGTTTTTCACCGTTTTACTTGGTCATAGTTTTTTTAAATGCATGAATCATTCTTGTCTGTAGGTAGGAACAGGAAATTATTAGTATACTTATTTATTATATTCCAAGAATGCGTATTAATACTTTGTGGTTTGTTTTTACTTTCTCTTGCCTATATGAATATATAGGAAGGAAAGTATTGTTTTCATGTCGATTTTTCGAAACCGAGTTTTCACCGGATCTATACGTTTTCAAACCTCCTGAACCCAAAAAACATGTTTTTAGCGATGTGTCTGTGTGTGTGTGTATACAAAATATCTCAAGAATGGAACATCATACGAACTTGAAACTTGAAACTTAAGTTACATACCACTACCGGACCCGACACGAACATTTTCATCAAATCGGTCAACCGGAAGTAGTAGTTTATTCATATAATTTTTCACTTTTTTGCGATTTTCTCAAAAACTGGTTCTACGATTTTTTTTAAAATCGCCTGGTTTACTTAATTTTTTATTCTCTACAAGATAGGGTAGGCGCCATGTTTGCTGAAATTCTCGGTGAGGCTTTTGTCACGTAAAAACATTGTTTTTTCAAGATCGCGGCCTTATTATGCATTTTACCGCAAAAATGTATATAATAAAAGTTGTAGAGAATTTAAAATCCTACAACTTTTATTTCAAACAATTTTTTGTATAATGCTTAGTTTAGCGGTAATTAGCGATTTTCTGTTTTTTTCTCACGAAAATGTGTGAAAAATTGATTTTTTAAAGATTTCGGCTTTAGTATGCATTTTACGACAAAAGTGTATATAATCAAATTTATAGAAAATTAAAAGCTCTACAACTTTTATTTCTAGCATTTTTCTCTACAGAGCCTAGTTTAGCGTGAAAGACTGTTTTTCTGTATTTTTAAGCCAAACTGAGGTCTATTTTCATTTTGCGTCTTTCACTCATGATTAAAATAAGGTTATATTTTTTGAGGTTAGTTTTTTTGTTTATTTCTAATGTTAGGATTATTGTTTATTATTTGCGTAGGCAAGAGAAAGTTGTGTGAATGTTTCACACCAGATTTTTCATGTTGTTTTAATTTCTTGGAAATTTATTTATTCATTTTTGTCCACGACATAGTGTTATAATAAATATAATATTTTTTGTAGCTTAGCATATCAGATAAATTTTCATTCATGTCATTATACAGGGTGTTCCATTAAGAAAAACTGGTAGGATATCAAAAGATAAAAATGTTAAAATGTTAGGATATATTATAATGTAATGCAATGAAAATGTGTAATGCAAAAAGTTTAGTAGGTGCTACTGTAGTACATTCTGCCCATAACAGACAGGTGGAGAGTCAAATTATTTGCTCTCAATCTGTTCGTTGCGGGGCTAAAATAAATAGTTCTGGTAATAAGGTACCACTAATAACTGTCTAAGGTGTGAAGTGGAGGGACAAATTATTTCCATGCTACCATTACAGTATGTCAGGTTGCTATAATAACCATGAGTTCTAGAGTCTGTCTACGCTAAGAGTACTCCGATGTAGGCAACCAGCAATACAAGTGAGCATGCGTATTAATTAAAAATACGCACAGCATGATCAACAAACAACAATTCCATACAACACTGATTCGCTCCAGCCTTAATATAATAAAAACACGTTCAATTCATTTAATAGAAAATGTTTTATAAATCGAACATTAGTTTACAATTAATAACTAAAATTTTACTATTGTTATTATTACATTGTTATTTATCGTTACATTATTTTCTATTATTACATTATTATTTATGATTAGTAGTGATTCTTCTTCTTAACGTGCCTGTCCGGTTCGAACGTTGGCTACCATCATAGCTATCTTGGTCATGTCCTTTGCAATGCGGAAAAGTTGGGCTGAGCTTTGTCCATACCAGTCTCTCAGGTTAGCAAGCCAGGATATTCTTCTTCGGCCTGGCCGTCTTCCACCATCCAATCTACCCTGCAGGATGCGCTGCAACAGTTCATATTTACCGTGGTTCCTCATAATATGACCAAGGTATTCCAACTTGCGACACTTAATGGTGTTTATTACCTCCGGTTTCTTGCTCATTCGGCGCAGTACCTCGGTGTTGGTCACTCTGTCCGTCCATGGTATCTTCAACATTCTTCTGTACAACCAAAGTTCGAAGGCTTCAAGTTTAGCAGTGGTTGCCTTCGTCAACGTCCAAGTCTCCACTCCATACAGAAGCACGGAAAACACGTAACACCGTAAGAGCCGTAACTTAGTGCCCATAGTGAGATCATGACTCCTAAACGCCGAACTCATTGCGTGAAACACACTCCTTGCCTTACCAATACGGCACTTGATCTCTTGTACGTTATCCCAGGCTTCATTAATAATAATGCCCAAATATGGATACCTCTCCACGCGCTCAATTCTTTCGTGTTTTATATATAGGTTTACACCAGTCATCAGTCCCCTGCTAATTACCATTAATTTGGTTTTGACTAATCTTATATCTACTAATTTTATGGCTTCCTCTACTTCGGCCTGAAGGATATCTGGCCCTGTTGTCTCTGCCACGTCTGGCTCTTGGTCTGCTCTTTGGTCATCAAACAGCTCTCTTGAGGTATCTCTCCCACAATAATTTCCTCTCCTCTTTGCTAATAATGAGCTGACCATCATTGTTAGTGAGCCTGTTGTTGTTTGTCTTGTGAAACCTTTCTGTCATCTCCTTTGATTTTTCGATGTAAATTAAAACTATCATGTTTATTTTTGTACACCTCTATTTCATGGCAGAGGTCTGTTTTTTCTTTCTCTTTAGCCTCTCTGATTTTGCTACGTATGACCCTCTGTATAGTTTTGTATGTTTCTGGGTTTCCTTTATTTATCCTTCTATCTTCCATGAGATCCAAAATTTCACTCGTCATCCAGGCCTTCCTCCTCCCTCTATCCACCTGTAGATATTCCTCCTTCACGTCTTCTACTGCTTTTTGGATTTCTGCAATTTTATCACTGATGTTGCTTGTAGTGTTGACGGCTTCTATCTTAGTATTAAGGGTTGCATTTACTGCCTGTTGTATGACTGGATTAGTAGGTTTTCATTATAGGCTCAGTTTTATTTTATTTTTGGTCACACGTAATATAAGACTAATACGCTTGAATTATAACAGGAGAGTAAACAATTCCAAAGATTTGTTTTTTAATACAACATACATGACTAGTTTAATACAACTGTTTGCACTTGCTTGTGATTAACTCATTTTCAGTTTCATCAGTTGTCTTTTGGAATTGTATCGGTTTGTTTCGATTTTTTTCGTAGACTGAAGTTGAAAAGTTTTGTAATTTATGTTTTATTAACATGCATGATAGTGAATGTGTTGAGTTTGTGAAACATAAAAGCGGTAAACATTAAAAAGTACAAAAAAATTGTTTTATTAAAATGTAATGTTTAAAATAATTAATTAAGGAGTCTTTATGAAACTACAATAATTACAAGTAATTAGAATGGTATAATTGATAACGCTTAAAGGATTATGTTTATTTTAGCTGGATGTAGATATTTTTATGATTGAACGTAGTGCAAGATAATTATATTGTCAGGCGGAGAGGTAGATACGCGCCAACTAGTGTAAAACTTTCGTTTACAACCTATCGGCAGGCGCTTGCCTCGCGCGGAGTATTCTTACAGTAGATCAACTATAGTGTTCTTTATGAAAAAAATTGCTTAATCTGCCATTGTACTTGTATATTATTGTAATCTGTTTGTCTAGCACGTGCTGTAATAAACGATGTTTTTGTTTTTAGTTGTGCAGCAAAGTCTCCAAGGTTCCCAGCACAGTGCACATGTGTTGTTTACATTCCTTATTGTTACATACCCTTCAGGGTTCTCCTTCTCTCACCGACCCAAAATTCTACATTACAATTTTTCTTTTTGACTTTCTCACCATGTTACAGTCCATTTATGTTAGGCGAAGGTGACACCAAATACATGTCAGGTGTTTTCAGTTTTTCTTCACTACTTATTAATGTATTGTGTAGTAATTTTATATCGATAAGGTAGACATTATTTTCCGATTGAATTTGTTTCGTTTGTAGTCGTTTATTACTTTTTCTGTTTTCTGTTTTAAGGTATTCCTGTAACTGAATTAAATTTTTCTCTCCAACAATGAACTTGCCTTTATTTTATATATAACTGCTCCCAGGAGACTCCAGACAGGAGTATAGTACATGTCAAGATAAAACTGATGTGTAAAATTTGAACAATATTTTAAATTCATTTCGGAACATTTGAGCTTGTACCGTACGGTGCATGCCCAGGCTTTGGGGGGTTCCTTGACAAGGTAGCTTCATTCTACTGTTGTCATGTAGTTTAATTAAAGGAGTTGTCTCGGCTGAATTCAACAGCACTGTAGACTAAATTTATAATGGTGTACAAGGACGTGCTTTGCTCATAACAGACAGGTGGAGTGTCAAATTATTTACACTCAATCTGTCCATTGCAGGGCTAAAATAAATAGTTCTGCTTCTTATAATGTGGTCAGCCAATTAAATGACTGAATCATTTAAGAACAGAAGAGTTAGAGGTGTACTGTGACACTAATCACAGTTATCTCCTCTGAAAGTATTGAATTTCATTATTATACAGTTGGACCCTGTGGTGAATGAAGTGAAAGTGTCATTTGCAGAGTGGAAAATATGTGCTTTTCAGAGGGCTCGGCATGCTGATAAGCGTACTTTTCCACTCAGTGAGTTGTGGCAATAATAAACCACCTCACTCCTTGATTTATTTAGTAAAGCGTCTACAGGTTCAAACCAGCCTAAAGGGGCTGATGACCTAAACAAACAAGCACTTGCTGGGCATAGTATAAAGGGGACTTTAGGTCCTAACTAATATTTTATTATTAGTTTACCTTGTGACTATTTTCCTGACTTAGGACCCTTCTATTACTTTCTGACGAGGGCCTCGAGCCCTAAGAGGCATCCATTGACAAGAGAGCGAGCAGTACACACTCCACAGGTTGGCTGACCTGGCTCCAACTCGCCTTGAACTTATTTTATAAATTTACCTTAGAATTTATACAAGGTGGCAATAGCCATCACATTTGAAAATTAAGAGCTCTATGGAAAGGCCTCCGGGTTTATACGTTCTGGTGACCAATCAAAGGGGAGGTGGTGGGAATGTTTAACAGCTAATGGGAAAAAGTGTCAGTACTTGCAGTTTAAAAATAAACATAACGTTAAAGAAAGTAGAGAAGTGGATGTATTTATTCATAATAATAGTTTAGAGCATGTAGAAACAGTGAAGTTCCTGGGCGTATCTCTAGATAGATCTTTGTCTTGGCACTTCTATACCAATCACAATCAAGTTTGTAGTAAAATATCATCTGGGGTATTTGCACTAAAACAAATCGCCAGATTAAATGATAAAAAATTACTAATGGCAGCTTATCATGGCCTCATTCTGTCTCATATCCGTTATGGTATTTTAGTATGGGGTAATTCTAGCATGGGTAATATGAATAGGGTTTTTAACAATTCAAAAGAAAGCTATTAGGTGTATGGTGGGAGCTAACCAGCTAACCTCATCCACACCACTATTTAAGCAGCTTAAATTGCTTACAGTTCCCTCCCTCTACATTTTTGAGGTGATTATGTATGTTCATCATCATCTTCACTTCCAAGGATTAGGTTACATGAACCTGTTCCGGTACCCATCTCCCTCTCGGCCTCCCTACATCTCTTCTGCCAACTGGTTGATAATTTAAAGCTGCCACTGGCATCCTTTCGTTTGGCATTCTGTTCAGGTGACTACACCATCTTTGTCTATTTTTTATTATCTTTTCATGCAAAGACTGAACTGATAGTGCGCTTCTAATTATGTATGTTTTTAATTACATGTTACATTATGTATGTTTTTAATTATGTATGTTTTCTAATTATGTATGTGATTATGTATGTTAGGCAAAATAATTTTATGCACAATTTCAATGTTCACAATTATAACACGAGAAACAGGAATTATTATTATGTGGCTAATCACTCCACAAAATTTTTTGAACAAAAACCTACTTATGCAGGGAGAAAATTCTTAAATAAATTACCCCAATCTTTAAAGTGTTGTGAGGATTTGAATTCCTTTAAAAAAAATCTGAAAAATTACTTGATAGGTGAAACTTTTTATAGCGTACAAGAATTTCTTTCTTGATAGTAGTGTAGTGGTACATTGTGTGATTCTTATATGTATTTCAGGTGTTATATCTGACG